>CM075615.1:701577-841007 GCA_037962945.1 Sarcoramphus papa | reverse complement strand
AAGTGGGAAAGAAGTCAGGAAAAAAGCAGGGGAAAAGGGGGGAAAAGGAGGGGAAGGGCGGGAAAGAAAGCAGGAAAAAAGCAGGGGAAAGGGGGGAAAAAAGTGGGGGGAAAGTGGGGAAAAAGTGGGAAAGAAAGCAGAAAAAAAGCGGGAGGAAAAAGCAGGGGGAAAAGCGGGGAAAAAGCGGGAAAGAAAGCAGGAAAAAAGTGGGGGGGAAAGCGGGGAAAAAGCGGGAAAAAGCAGGAAAGAAAGCAGGAAAAAAGCAGGGGAAAGGGGGGAAAAAAGTGGGGGGAAAGTGGGAAAAAGTGGGAAAGAAAGCAGAAAAAAAGCGGGAGGAAAAAGCAGGGGAAAAGCGGGGAAAAAGCGGGAAAGAAAGCAGGAAAAAAGTGGGGGGGAAAGCGGGGAAAAAGCGGGGAAAAAAGCAGGAAAGAAAGCAGGAAAAAAGCAGGGGAAAGGGGGGAAAAAGCAGGGAAGAAAGCAGGAAAAAAGCGGCGGAAAAGCAAGAAAGAAAGCATGAAAAAATCAGGGGGGAAAAGTGGTGGGAAAAGCAGGGGAAAATTGGGAAAGAAAGCAGTAAAAAAGCAGGGGAAAAGGGGAAAAAAGCGGGGAAGAAAGCAGGAAAAAAGCAGTGGAAAAGCAAGAAAGCATGAAAAAATCAGGGGGGAAAAGTGGGGAAAAAGCCAGGAAAAGGCGGGGAAAAAAGTGGGAAAGAAAGAGGGAAAAAAGTGGGGCAAAAGCGGGAAAAAAGTGGGGAAAAAGTGGGGAAAAAGCAGGAAAGAAAGCGGGGGCAAGGGGGGGAAAAGGGGGGGAAAGGGGGGAAGGGGGGGGCCTCCGCTCACCTCCTTGTAGAGGCGGACGGAGGATCGTTCCCGCTCAGCAGAAAAACCGTCTCGGGTTTGTCGCCGCCACAGACCCTGCGAGGGGGGCGGGGGAGGTGGGGGGGGGGTCCCGGGGGGGTCCCGGGGGGGGGTGGGGGGGGACACACGGGGAGCCGGGGGGGGGGGGGGTTACGCACTCGGCGTGGCAGAGCTGGAAGGGGGTGAACTGCAGCTCCAGGTTGAGGCAGCTCTCTGCGGGGAGAGGGAGCCCAGCATGAGGGGCTGCGTGTCCCCGGGGGGGCACGGACGGAGCCCCGGGGGGGGGACACGGAGCTGGGGGGGGACACGGAGCTGGGGGGGGCCATGGAGCCCCGGGGGGGGCCACTCACGCGCCACGGAGTCGAGGTCGTACTCGGAGCCCGGCTCGTAGTCGCAGTAAATGTTGAGGAAGGGGCTGGCTTTGTCCCCGGAGTCCTGGGGGGGGGGGCAGAGGGGGTGGGAGCAGGGCAGCCCCCCCCCCCCCCCCGCCGTCCCCCCCATCCCCGGCCCCCCCGGCCCCCCCCGGCCGTACCTTGATGAAGGTGATGCCGACCACGAGGCCGCGCTGGGGGGGCGACTTGGGGAAGGAGTCGATGGAGACGATCTCGGCGTCGACTGCGGCGTCGGACCCTCAGGGAGCGGGTCCCCCTCCCCCCCAGGACCCCCCCTCGCCCCCCGGGCCCCCCCCCCCCCCAGGCCTCTCCCCCCAGGAGCCCCCCCTGCCCTCTGCCCCTTGACCCTGAAAATGGGCAGACTGCTCCCCATGCCCCTTGACCCCCGCAGCCCCAACCCTGACCCCTGTAACCGCCCCTCGTGACCTCCGACCCCATAACCCCTTCGCACGACCCCTGACCCCCACAGCCCCTCCCTGTGACCCTCCATAATCCCTTCCTCATGACCCCTGACCCCCCATAACCCCTTCTCATGACCCCTCGTAACCCTTCCCCAGGGACCCCTCCCCCTCATACATCCTCCCCGATGACCCCTCACCCCCATAACCCCTCCCCTATGACCCCTCACCCCCATAACCCCTCCCCTGACCCCATAGCCCCCTCCCCCATGACCCCTGACCCCCATAGCCCCCTCCCCTATGACCCCTGACCCCCATAACCCCTCCCCATGACCCCCATAGCCCCTTCCCTATGTCCCCTGACCCCCATAACCCCTCCCCATGACCCCCGTAGCCCCTCCCCTATGACCCCTGACCCCCATAACCCCTCCCCATGACCCCCATAGCCCCTCCCCTATGTCCCCTGACCCCCATAACCCCTCCCCATGACCCCCATAGCCCCTCCCCATGACCCTTGACCCCCATAACCCCTCCCCCACGGTCCCTGCCGCCCCCCCCCCCCGCGCCCCCGGAGCCCCGACCCGGGATGTAGGTGAACTGCAGCTCCCTGGCGACGGGCCGCAGCCGCTGCCGCAGGTCGTGGTACCGGAAGTAAATCACCTTCCCCTTCAGCGCGGCCGCCAGCAGCCCGCCGGGGCCCTCCCCGCCCGCCAGCGCCGCCAGCCCGTACACGTTGCTCTGCGAGGCCAGCCGGCTGAAGCTGTCCTCCACCAGCGGGCACCGACCCGCCATGGCGGCACCGGGCACCGGGAACCGGCTACCGGCACCGCCGCGGACCGCCCCACCGCCGCCGCCGCCGCCGCCCGGGGGCCTTCCGCGGCCCGGCGCCGCCGCTTACGTCACGGCTGCGACGCCTGACGTCCGCGCCGCGCCCGGCCCCGCCTCGGTGGAGGCCTGGAGGGGGTGTGATTCCGCGCGGTGGGGCGGGGCCTTCGTTGCGTTGCTCCGCCCCCGGGGCGGGGGGGGGCGTTGTGACTCCGCCCCCGGGGCGGGGGGTGTGCTGTAACTCCGCCTCTGGGGCGGGGCGTGCGTTGTGTTGCTCCGCCCCCCTGGGGCGGGGTGTGAACTGTGACCACGCCTCCGGGGCGGAGCCTTAGCGAAGGGGCGGGGCAAAGGCGATGGGGCACAAGCGGGACCCCCAGGGCGGGGGGGGCCGCGGGGCAGGGCACAGCAGGAGCTCGTTAATTAACACAGCCCAGCGAGCCTTAATGAGGCCAGGAGCCTTAATGAGGCCAGGGGCAGCGCTGTCCTTTGGGGGGGGGGGGGGCGGGGGGGCACGAAGGCAGCCCCAGAGCCAGGGGTTTGGGGGGGCAGGGGTAAAGGGGGGGGGGGGGGGGTTTCCACAGCCCCCCCAGGACGCAGGGCCTGGCCCGTCTCCGCTCATGCAACGTTTTATTTGCCTTTGCGAGGATGCACTACAGCCAGCGGAGCCCCGCGGTCGACGCCGACGCATGCAGCAGCGCCTGCCTTCCTCCTCCTCCTCCTCCTCATGGCCCCGGGAAGATGGCGGCGGGGGGGGGGGGGGCGGACACCCACACCCCCCCCCGCCAGCCCCCGGGGAGAAGGGAGGGCGGAGGGGGAGAGCTCAAAACCCGGGCTCCCGGGGAATATATTACACCATTAAATATCTGAAGAGGGGTCCATGTACAAGGGGGGGGGGGGGGAGAAAGAGAGGGGGGGTGGGGGGGGGAGCAGCTCCGGAAAATGGGAATGGCTCCGGAGGAGGGGGGGGGTGTCGGAAAAGTGAGGGGGCGGCGGGGCGTCCGCCTAACGCAAGTCCTCCTCCTCGCCCTGGATGGTTTTCTTGATGCGGAGCAGCATGGTGGTGAGCCACTGGTCCAGCCGGGAGATGGAGTCGTATTCCTTCACCTGCCGGGGGGGAGAGGAGGAGGAGGAGGAGGAGGAGGAGGAGGAGGGAGGCGTTATTGGGGAGGAAGCTGGGGGGGGGGGTCGCGGTGGAGGAAGGGGCTTCCTTCCACCTTCGTGTTTGGGGTGAATGCTCGCATTTTACTGGCACCAGCGTTAAACTTACCGCGTCGGTGTAGCCGTCGATGTTCTGTTCCTCGTGAGCATCCAGCAATTTCTGGAAGAGAAGAGCGGGATGGGGCGGGGGGGGTGGGGGAGGTGAGTGAGGGGAGACCCCCCCCCTGCCCCCACACCCCCCGAGAGAGAGCAGCAACGCCCCCGCCTCCCAAAACCTCCGCTCGCTTTGGCTTCGCTCCCGCCTTCCTCAAGAACAGATTTGACGCGCGGCAGGGGGACGGAGCTGCCTCGGCTCGGCCGGAGCCGAGCCCACCGCGGCCAGGAGCCCTCCCGGTGAGCGGCTGGAGCCGAGCCCACCGCGGCCAGGAGCCCTCCCGGTGAGCGGCCAGGCTGCAACCGATCCCGGTCCCGGTCTCTTTTTAGCGCTCGCCGGGAAGCGGGATGCCATCCCGATCCCGGTGGCGTTTCCATCCCAGTGACGCAGTCGAGGGGAAGGAGGGAACTCTGCCGCTCACCTTGATCAGCTTGCACTCCCTGGAATCCGTGAACGCTGGAAACATCTCCTCGTACTTCTGCACGGCCAGCTGGAGGGGAGGAGGACGAGGAGAAAAGAGGGGGACGAGGAGAAAAGAGGGGGACGAGGAGAAAAGAGGGGGACGAGGAGAAAAGAGGGGGACGAGGAGAAAAGAGGGGGACGAGGAGAAAAGAGGGGGACGAGGAGAAAAGAGCACCCATGAGGGGAGAAGCTCCCGGGGGTGGGCTGGTTTTAGGAGCTTATTTTAGAGCAGTGGCAAGCGTCCCAGCCCCGCCGCTAGCCCGCAGGGTAGGCGAGACCCCCCCCCCCCCAGCCCCTCGCCAACCCTCCGCTCGCCGGTGCCGAGGGGCCGCGCGCCCCCGTCCCTCGCCAGCCCCGGCCAAACCTTCGCGTTGAGCATGTCGATGCAGAAGTGGCAGAGGGCCGCCTTGAAGAAATATTCCTTGGCGCTATACTTGAGCAGGGGACTGTCCATCGCGCTGGTGCCCACCTGGAAAAAGAGGGGGAAAAGAAAAAAAATCGGGAAAGGGTTGGAGCTTTCCCCCCCCAGTTATTGAAGGGAGCTCCATCGGACTCCCGAGGGGCTGCAGCGAGGAATCTCTCCTGCAAAACGTGTCGGGCGGGAGGACGCCGCGACGGGGAGGCACGGACCTGCTCGTAGATCTCCACGGCTTTCTGGTACTGCTCCAGCTGGGCCGCGTAAGTGGCCACTTTCAGCAAGCACTTGTTGGCAGAGCTGCGGGGAAAGGAGAACCGGGAAAGCTCGGGGCGGCTCTCTCTGCCGGGAAAACGTCGCGCTGCCGACGGAGTCCCAATCCTACCAGCAAGGTCTCCCCCTCGCGCCGCTGACACCCCAGCTCCCACCCGGGCGCTGGGAATCGGGGTTCCCCCAGGGTTGGGGGGGAGCTGCCGAGCACAGAGGAGGCCGGGAGCCCTCTTCTCCCCGCCGGCACGGCACGCAGAAAGCGCTGCCAGCCCTTGCCCGGCTCAGAAGCCGGCGGCGAGGATCAGGAAGGAAGCCGGCGGCAGCGAAAACACCCCCACGCCGCTTATTTCAGAGGGGGAATTCACTTTGGTGACAGAAACTCGGCCACCATCTGTTTCCTGATCCAGCCCGGGCCGTGCCGGAGCGCCGATTCCGTGTGGAGAGCCGCACCGGCAGCTCCGGGAGCAGGCAGGGCTGCCCTGCCTGCAGCAGAGCCTTTACCTGTTGGATTCTTCCCCTTTGTAGTAATCCGCAGCCTGCTCGTAGTGGGCTATCGCCTAGGAGGAAGGCACACGCAGTCAGGGCGTAGCCCGCCACAAAAAAACCCACTTTTTTTTTTTTATATATATATATATATAAAAAATACAAAAAATATGGGAGCTGCAGAGCCTGCTGCGACACCGCGCTCGGGAGAATCCTCCCCGGCCCGGCCTCGCAGGACGCACGCCCGCTCCGAGCCGCCCACGCGGCTTCCGCCGCCCACGCTGCCATCTGCCCCGGCTGCCGCGGCCGGCTCCCATCCCAAGGTGGCAACCGGCCGGCAGCTCCCCGCCGAGACAAGGTCGTTGCGGCAAAAGGGCTCGGACCTTCGGCCGGGGAGGGGAGCGGCGAGACGCCAGCTCGGCGAGCACCCCGGCGCGTCGCGGCTTTATCGGGATGAGCAAAGGCGCGCTCCCTCCCCAGGGGAAAAGTTATTTTTCCTCTTTTCAGCCCATTCTTGAAGGGGGCGGCTCATCTCCTGCCTGCCCGTGGGCGCCTTTCACACCCGTCTCCTGCCAACAGGCTGGGGACCTACTGGGCAGCTAAATTTGAAGACGAATCGTACGGCTGCCAGGGAGCCGTACGTCGGATCGGTGCCGAGGAAGGGGAGGCTTTCCCGACGGGAGCTCGCGAATCCGGCTGAGCGAGCTCGGCCCTTGCCCGGAGCGCCGAAGCCCAAGCCTGAGGGCAAATCCCTCCGGTACCGGGGAAGAGCCAGCGGCAGGGCAGGACGGGGCTGTGGGTTATTGCCAGGAGCTGTCAAAGCAGAGAGGTTTGCTGGGAGGAGCGTCGAGAACAGCCCTAAATTAACTCGGGAAGCGAGCGGAAGGCCGAATTAGATCCACGCAGGATGTGGAAGCTTGTTTCCCTTTAAAATTAATCTGGTTTATTCCCCTGGGGAGGGGGGGGGGGAACAAAAAAAACCAAAAAAACCACAACCAAAAAAAAAATAAAAACAAACCGCTGCGTTGAGTCAGAATCCGGAGCCACGGGGGTAGGAACAGCACCCATGGGACCCCGCAGGCACCTGAGCCTCCGGGAAGCCGTGATTTCTTCTCGGATGGCTCCAATCAAACCGTTCTCGCGCTTCCCCGCCGCCCACGCAAGCCCAAAGCTTTTTTTTTTTGTTGTTGTTGTTTGGTTTTTTTTTTTTTCTTTTTCTTTCGTTAGCTGCGGCGTCAAGGCCATTCCAAGCGTCTTCCCGGGTTTGCGCAGGGCTGACACACACCGGGAAGCGCGGTTGGTATTTGGGGCTTAAAGGCGGGCGGGCGGCAGCCGGCACACCTCAGCGGAGCTGCGGGCGCGTCTCGGGGAAGAAACGAGAACAGCCTGAGGGTAAAGGGTGACCTGCGGAGGGTACGTCACCCCGAGCGGGCGCGACAGCTCTGCCGGGCCGGCGGTGAATCGGCGGAGCCCTCCCGAGCCACGAAACCTCCGGGTTTTGACCGCTTCCCGATCCCGCCTTGAATACGAAAGGCGGAGGGACGCGCAGCCGTGCCTCCCCGTGCCCCTGCCCTACAGCATTGCCCTCTCTCCCCGGCCTTTACCTTTTCGATATCCACCAGCTCCGTCTCGTAGATCTCCGCTATCGATATGTGGTGCTTCGCAGCGATGGTGAACCGACCCTGGAAGCAGAAAGGAGTTTGCAGGCCCGGGCCGGCACTCGGCACGGCGCTGGGAAGAGCTCTCCAAGCCCACCGGGAGCGGGAGAACCGCTCCGAAGGCAGGCAGCGCTGCCGAACTCGCCGTTCCCAGCGCTCAGGGAAGGCTTTGGCCCCTGCCCACCACCCGTTTGCCTCCAGGTCTCACCGGGCGCCGAGTTGCAGGCCCGTGCAATGCCAGCAAGCTGGACAAAACCGCCGGACGGAGACCCCGGCTTCGTCTCTCCGAGCTGAGGGCCCGGAGAGGCGGGTCAGAGCCTTCGGCCTCACCTCCCTCCCTCCCGGCGAGGAGAGCACGGCCGGGCTTACCATGTCTGTGTAGATCTCGATAGCTCTGATCAAACAGTTAATGGCCTCTGAGAAGAAAAAGAACAGATTCGTGAGCACGGGCGTTTTGGCAGAGCGGTGCCGTTTGCCACCCCTCCCTCCCGCTCCCAGCCTCCCCGAAGCGGTGCAGCCGTATTTATAGCGCGCTGAAAGATCAACAGCTCCTCAAGAAAAGCTGCTGGGGCTAGGGGCTTCGAGGGGAATTTAGAGCACGCGAGCGGTGACAGCGACCATCAGAGGACGGCGGAGCAAATCAAAGGCTCGCTCTCTCCGCTGGCACCCTCGCGTCCCCGCGCCCCGGCGTTCGGCAGCCAACGGCCAAGAGCCGGCCAGTTTGCGCCAGGCAGCCTGCGGACGCTTCGCCGTATCTCTGACCGCAGGTCGCCTACGGCAAGATGAGCAACTCTGCTTCCGTACGTATTTGAACCCCCGGCGCCCGCCGCAGACAGGAGCTGTCCGAAGCCAAGGGCCGCGCGGAGCCGTTTAGGCGTTGACGGCAGCCTCCGAGCTCGCCGGGTGCCGAGGAGCTGTGGGTGCCAACGCTTCCACCGCAGCCCTGCTCACGGTGCACCGTGGCCCGGGGCAGACGGGAGCAGGGGAGAGGGAAGAGGACGCATCTCCCGAGCTCTCCCAAAGCAGCCGGGTAGTGAAAAGCAGAACACAGAGCCGCTCCGTGCCGTGCCCTGTGGGGAGCCGGGACGCCTGAGTAAGCTATTTGTTCCCCAGAACAAAAGGCCTTTGTTTGGGGAGTAGGGCATTTGAGATGCAGACCCCTCAACGTCCCTGCGAAGGGCCAAGCCCCTCTGGTAACTCCACAGCCCCCCCAGTAACTCCACAGCCCCCCCCAGTAACTCCACAGCCCCCCCTCCTGCCCCACAGGACCAAGCCAGGAGCCCCCCACCGCCTCTCCTCCACACCGTGAGCTGGGATTTAACGCGGCATCGACTCAGACCTGGCCCCCTCTGTGGTGTTACATCCCAAAAGCTTATCCGAAGGGAGACACCCTCGTCGCTCGGACAAGCGCCCGGTCGCACGCGGCGCAGGACACGGGGCTGGAGGGGGGGGCCGAAGCCGCAGCGTTCCGCTGCGTTTCAGGAGGAGGTGCCTTCCCCTCGCTGCCTCCGAAGAGGCGTGGGAGGAACTCTGCTGCAGCTAAATGCCAGGCTCCAGGAGACGGATCTTTTTCTGACTGCTCCCAGCTGTCGGGCTCGCCGCGCTCCCTTACCGGGGAGCCGAGCGGCCCAGGAGCTGCCGTCTGACTGACGGCTGTCACAGCCGCGTCTTCGCCGCGCCCAGCCCCGGTTAACGTGGGACGACGGTTCACGGTGGAGGAGAGAGGGCGGGGGGGAAGGCGGCGGGGTGGGGGAAGAGAAGGGAGCGGGGCTGGATCCCCGGCTCAACCCAAGGGACCCCGGGGCGGCTCGGCTCCGAGGGCAGGAGCCCGTCCCTCCGACGGCGCTGCCTGCGGCTCCTGGAGAAAGGCAGCCGCAGGGCCTTTCACCGGCTGCGAGGACGGAGTCAGTTCACCGAGAAGAGGCAGTCGTGGACACGGACGTGGTGTTCAACCACGTTTTTCTCTCCGCAGGGTCGTGCCTTTGTCCTGGCCCAGCCAGCCAGCCCCACCGAACGCCTCACCTGCCGGGAGGCTCCGTCTCGCACGGCCCCAGCCCCAGCCCAGTGAATTCCCGGGTGTTCAGGAAGGTTTTTGCCCCGCTTAGGAAGAGGCAGGCTCAGCCTCCGCCTTCCCCCTCCGGTTTACTGAAAGCCACGATGCGCCGGGGCGGGGGAGCGGGCGCGTTTCGGCACACCGGCTCAACACAGCCACCCGAGAGAGGAAAACGCAGGTCGAGAGCGGTGCGAGCGGATAATCAGAACATAAATCTCTGGGAGATTAAGCAAATCCTCCGTGAGATTAAATTTGTTTTCTCCTCAGGTTACTTCATTATCTTCTCTGAAAATCACCCAAACTGATCCGGCCCCGGCACAGATAAGCCCAGGGGCAGCACGAACCAGCGAGACAGCCTGCCAGGAACAGCAAAGCGTTCCCCCGCAGCGCAGGGAAACGCCAGGAAAGCGAGACCGACTCTTGCGCTCCTTCCCCTCTTCGTATCCTCAACCCCACGCTCGTCAGCTTCCACCGCTATATTCCCCCCTCGCGTTCCAGACGACGCGAGAAGAGAGCTAGGATGCGAGTCACCCACGGGACACCCCAACTCGTCGTCCGTCCCACCGACGCCAGCTGAAACGCCGGCCGTCGAGAAGGAGAAGCGTTTACTCTCAAGCTGGTTCCCTCAACCCCAGAATGCGTCATCCCCGCCCCGGCTCGGCTCCCAACAGCCCCGGAGCCGCTCTAACGCCGGAGCCGAACGAAGCGCCGTCCCCGCACGGCACGTGAATCACGACCGAACCCCTTCCGCGGCTTCAGCTGAAGCCATATGCTCGGAGTCAGGCTCGGCGGGTGGCACAGGGATTCCCGCAGAGGTGGAGGGAGGGGGGGGGAACCGACGTCATCCGGCAGGCACGCCGGCTGCGGAGGTGAACTTTGCCTGCCGTCAGCTACCGGAGCGACTCACAGCTCAGGGAAGCACGTCAAATCCAGCCCACAGCATCTCGGCTCGCTCGCAAAGGCGTCGAGAGGATGGGTAACACGCACCCAGGAGAAACCCTCGCCTAACGGGCAAAAACCCAGCGGGTACAGGCGACGCGCAGCCTCTGGCAACCGAAATCGGGGCGTCTGACGCGCGCTGGCGTCTCCCACCCCAGTTCGGGAGGCTGAACGATCGCCGGTTCTGGAAGGCTGGAGAGAAATCGAGCCCTTACCTTGCGGGTCAGCTTTTTTGAAGGCATTGCCGGCGTCCACGAAGTTGGTGGCTGCGTCGTGCTTGCTCTGCAGCTGCAGGTGGAGCTGCGCCGCCTGGCAAAAGGCATTCCCCGCGGCTGGAAGAGGAGAGAGGAAGCTCAGGAGCGTCGCCTGAACCGTTTCAGAGAGATGGGGTGGAAAATGCGGGTGCGGGCGGGTTACCCTGCTCAAAATCGAGCTAAAATAAGGCAGCGGCATCGAGCCCGCGCCGGCTTTCAGACCCAGAGGGGTTCAGTCCTCCCCGGAGGAGGCGAGGAGACTGCACCCCCAGCCCAGGGAAACACCTCGCGGCCGCATGCGTGCGTGCGTACGTACCGCTCCAGTTTTTGGCCATTTTGAACATGTTTGCTGCTCGGGCGTAGATATCGCATGCTTCCTCTATCCTGGAGGAGCCCCTGGAAGCAAACAGAAGCCGGGCGTTGCATAAATGCCTGCTGGGAAGCTCAAACTCCGCAGCGGGTGGGGGAAAAAATAAACCCAACACCAAATCACATTGCTTCCCTCCAGCTGCCAACAAGAGCGAGAGAGGCTCCCCGGGGCGAGCTGCTGGCGCAGACGGGTCTCTCCCAGCGCGAGGGGCAGAGGGATCCGGCCCCTGCAGGACTCCCTCGGGAAGCCGCAGTTAAAACGGAGGCCCGCGGGGAGAGAAAAGGGGGTTTGCTGCCTGCTCGGCCCGAGCTGAAGCTCGCAGGCGGCCCAGCGGCTCGCACGGCGGGAGGAATCGTGCTCGCAGCCGTGGGGGAGCACCCCAACCCGCTCTAAAACTCCCTGCGGATGGCAGGAGCCGGGCCGGTCCTTCGCAGAAGCGCTTTTTTATTCCTAATTGAGGAGCAGAGGAATCCTCCCGCAGCAACGGGGCGAAGCGCCCGTCCCAAACGAGCCTACGCTGCTCCCGTCGGCGAAACCTCGGCTCACAGCCTCCCTCTGCCGCCGGGGGCACAGCCAGTACTCGCTGGAGCAGCCTCCCAACCCCCAAAACAGCCCCCCCGGCCCCCAAAACAGCCCCCCTGGCCCCCAAAACAGCCCCCCCGGCCACCCATCGCCACCACAACCAGAACCCAGAGCAGGCAGAGGCTGCCCGTTAGCCCGAGGGGAGCGGGGAGGGAGCCAGCTCGTCCGACAACGACTCATTTTAAAACACCGGGGCTGCGGCACAGGCGCACCACCTCCCAGCTCCCCGGCTCTGCCGGTGAGCGTGTCCCTCCGCCGAGCTCGCCGATTCCAACTAGAAATCCCATCCGGCGACTCAAAGGGAGCTCGTTACAGTCACGTTTGTGTTTTTCGGGCTTTTTTTAAGCACGAACTTAAGGTCCTCCCCTCCCACTAAAAACCTGCAGCTAGAGGCGTGGCGGGGGCGACTCGCCGGAGTCACCAGCTCCACCAGTTCGGATGGGTTCGAGCAGCAAAGCTCTCCCGCTCCCCCCCCCCCAAAAAAAAAAAAAAAGAGGGAAAGCATCAAGGCAGCCGTTCCGCCCGCTCCCGGTGACGCCGTTCCTGCCAAACGCCGGCCGATAACCGGGCTAAAAGGGCAACGAGCATCCGGCGGATTTCGGGAGCCGGACTTCACGCGCGCAGGGCTGACGACAGCTCAAGGCCGTTCGAGACAACCAGGGAGATCTCGGCGCTTTACTCAACCGCCTTTTAACTCAAAACATCCCAGTCGTGATTAGAAATTACCGTTTAAGGCCTAAACGCGCGAGTTTTCCGTCTCACGTTGATTTGGAGCTGTTAAATAGCGTTAAGGAGGGCGAGCTGAAGGAAACGCGACGGCACGGCGAAGCGAAGGGCAGCAGAAACCATGGCTCCAGCCCCCCCCCAACCCCCAAAACCTGCCCCCAGCGTCTCCAACTGCAGCCCGAGGAAAACAAAACCTCCCCCTTATCGGGCAAGCGACGGGCTCGCTCTCGTTTATGAAATCGCCCGGTCAAAGCCGAATTTTGCAGCGTTAAGCGCGGGGCACCGCTCGTTTCTCCCCTGGCGCTGCAGCTGCGTAGAGCCGGAGTTAAAGCCAGGCCCAGAGAGCCAGCGCCGGCCTGAAACCGGCCCGGTCTTGGCAGCGAGAGGAGTCTGAGCGGCACCGAGGGGGGCAAATCGAACCCCCGGCGTCTGTCCTTCGATGCGGGGTGGGTGGGGGGGGAGCAGAACCCCCTCAGCCCCAGCGAGCCCCCGCGGGGACGTACGGCCAGCCGGCACCGCGCGTGGCACCACTTAAAGCCAGCTGTAAAGCCCACGCCGAAGGCGAGGGGCGAGTTTATGGCGAACTGAGAGGCGCCAAGAGCCCTGGCTAGTTTTTAACAGCCTTCCCCACCCCCCAAAACGTGCCCCAACACCCTCTGCCACCCCCCAGCACCCACCCCTCACCCCAACACCCCCCAGGGGCCAACACCTTCATCCCAAAGCCCCCCCAGAAGCTCCTAACACCCCTTTCCCTGTCTCCCAGCACCCCCTCAGCGCCCCCCCCCCCCCCACGAAGCCCTTAACACCCCTTCCCCAGCACCCCCCCCGCAGCCCCCCAGAAGACCCTAGTGCCTTTTTCCCCACGCCCGGCACCCCCCACAACGCCCACCCCATCAGCCCGAAGCCCCCCAGAAGCTAACACCCCTTTCCCTATCCCCCAGCACCCCCTCAGTGCCCACCCCTCACCCCAAAACCCCCCAGGCGCCAACACCTTCATCCCAAAGACCCCCAAAACCTCCTAACACCCCCTTCTCTACCCCCCACACCCCCAAAGTGCCCCCCCCTCATCCCACTCCCCCCCCAGAGCCCAGCATCCTCATCTCGAAGCCCCCCCGCCCCATGACACCCCCTCAGCACCCAAACCCCCCCCGCCCCCCCCAAGAAGCTCCCAACGCCCCTCCCCGCCGCTGTCAGGCCCCCCGGGGGGGGGCCCCAACCCCGAGGCGGGCCGGGCCGGGCCGGGCCGAGCGGTGCGTACGTACCCGAAGAGGCCGGCGAAGAAGGACTGGGAGCCGCGGACCTTCTTGTCGGCCTCGGCCAGGAGCTGCAGCGCTTCCTTCTCCTTCCCGGCCTGGTCCATGGCGGCCGCCTAGCAGCCGCGGCGTTCCGCCTCTCGCCTGACGCCGCCGCGCTCCCCCCTCACGTGACGCCGGCGCCCGCGCCGCATTGGCGGGCGACGCCCACGTGAGGCGGGCGGTGGGGCGGGGCAGCGCTTCCGGCTCTTCTCGCCGCCGCAGGGTGCGGGGGGGGCGTGGCGCCCCCTGGCGGCCGGGGGGAGCAGGCGCACGCAGGGTGCGGGGCGGGGGGGGGGGTGACCCCCGCAGCCCCAAAATGGGCCATTTTCGTCCTTTTCAGGCATTTTGACGCGTCCCAGTGACGTGGGGCTGATGCGCTGGGCTGGAGCCCGCAGCTCAGCCTGCGTTAGTGAATGGGGGGGGCGGGGGGGGGGGCAGGAGGGTCCTGGCTCCACACTCGGCGAGGGTTATCGCGCTGACATCATGGCCATCGCGCTGACATCACGGCCATCGCGCTGACATCACTGAACGACTTGACAGCATAGCAGGGCTGGTGCTGCTTCTCCCTGAGCTGAAAGAGTAGTGACAAGCGCCGGCCCCGGAGGGGTCAGAACAACGCTGGCGACTCCTCCCGCGAGGCATTTAACGAACCCCCCGGCTAATTAGCGAGGGCCGAGCATCGGGGTCGGCGATCCGGCCCCCCCGCCGCTACCGACCACCGCCAGCCCCAGCAGGCACTTTTGAGAGGAGCCCTAGATTAATTACTTCCCGGTGAAAGGGTACCACTCCGGCTCCTGCATCCCCGGCTGACGAAGGCGTGAGTATTTAACGACCTCCTGGTCGTTAACGAGCTCCTCATTTCCCCGTCCAAGCTCCGTCGCGGGTGTTCGGTACGTGCCGGACGTAACGCCGGCAGCGTTCGGGAGCAGGGGAAGGCGAAACGCCGAGCGGCCAGCGGAAAAAAAAAAATACCACGTTTTTGGGGCGGAATCCCCTGAAGACGGCACCTGCCCGCGGCTGGAAAGGTGACGGCACCGGCGCGGCGATCTCCATCACCGGCGACGTGACCCCCCCCCCCCCCCGGCCCAGGCCCGGCGGTGCCTCTGCCGAACGCGTCGCCGAGTTCGCGGGGTGGCGGCAGCGGTGAGACAGAGATGAGGGGGTGGCTGGGGGAGAGGGTCTCCCCCCAAAAGCTGCCCCCTAAGCGGACACCGTCCCGGCCACCCCGAAACCCCTCGGCTTGCCGTTGCCGGTGTTTGCCACGGTAAAATCCCGGTGCACCCCCCCGCCCCCGGCCTGCCCGTGAGAAGCACACGCAGATTTTTTTTTTTATAGAGGTGAAACAACCGGGTTCATCTTCACCGCGAGGCTCGCGGTGCCTTGGAGGGCTCTCCGGTGAGCTCCCGGCCCGGCAGCACCGGTGCCACGGCCTGCCGCGTCTCCTCGACCCTCACGCCGGCAGAGAGGAGGTAAGGGAACGGCGCAGAAAGACAACCCCCCCCCCATTTCTCGGTGCATGAAGTAGATTTCGTGGTATTTGGGGGGAAAATGGGCCCGAAGGAGGAGGTTTCCTCGTCACCAAACTATTTACGCCGTGGCTTTGCACCCGGTGTATAACGCTGGCCCGGTTGCTCTGGCACCATCTCGCCGAAACACCTAGACGGATGGGAATACCTTACACGCCGGAAAAATCCCTTCCAGTGCAATCACCACCGGCTAACCGACAATTACGGTTCCTTTTCCCCCCCCCCCCCACCTTGTGCTGGTTTAACCCCAGGCTCCCACCCCAACTTGTAGGACCAAAACCGGTACGGAACTCCAGCAGGCAGCGACCAGCGGCGGCACCGGGCCCCTCTAAAGCACAACGCCCTCGCCCCCGCCAGCTCCGCGTCACTAACAACGGCCCGACCTCGCCTCTAACGCCAGAATTTTAATTGCGTAGGTCCCTTGTCCTGTCCCGTGTCCCCCCACCCCGACAGTCACCCCCTCCCCAAGCCAGCTTTCCGGGCACATCCTTAGGGACAAAGCATTTACCACGGTCCCATCTCCCCAGCCCCGTCCGGACAATCGGATTCGAGAGCCACCGGCCTCATTTTAACGGTCCTTGTTTTTCCCCCCCCTCCCCGCCGCCCCCCTCCTCCTCCAAACTCGTGCAAAGAACGCGATGGCAGATGTAAACTCCACGAGAGTATCTCAGTTCTTGCAGAAATGCGTTAAGCCGGAGGACAGCGGCGGAGAGGCGCAGCCGAAGGAGGAGGCGACGGAGGAGCCAGCTCTCCCTCTCGTCCCGCCGTCCCGCCCGCAGACAGTACAAGGTACGCGCGCCCTTTTGGCTTTTTCCCCCCCAAAAAATAGCAGCACGTGACCGCGGCGCTGGGCAGCCACCGTCAGGCTCCCCTGCCAACGGCTGCCTCTGGTTTCGGATAAAGAGGAAAGCTCCAAAGAGAGGTTTACGTTAAAATTTTAGGCTCCGTTGCGTTGCGTTTGTCTCCTCAGAGGAAATCTCGATGGTCTTCAACACCTACAACATGGCAGCAGCCAACCTCGGGCCCTCGTCGAGGAGGAAGAGGGAGAAAGGCGGGGGTCAGGACGGCACGAGCACGGCGCTCTACGTCGACCGTCGCAAGTCCAAGGTGTGGAACTATTACACCAAGCTGGGAGACGCCTACGTGGAGTGCAACGTCTGCAAGAAGCAGCTCTCCTTCCACAACAGCACCACCACGATGCGGGAGCACCTGGTGAGGAAGCACAGCATCCGCGACACCTTGCTCTCCCAGCTCAAGGACGACCAGACTTCCGAATCCGACTACGCGGCGCAGGAAAACGCCGTGAAACGCTCCCGGCAGATGACGCCGGAGAGTGGCCTCTACCACGCCGCGTCCTGCTCGGAACCCAGGACCGACGTGATCCTGGAGCTGGTGCTGGAGATGATCTTCCGCGACCTGCACCCTCTTTCCATGGTGAAGGACAAAGGGTTTGGGCTCCTCATCGGATACCTGGAGCCGAGTTTTACCCTCCCGTCGCCCGTGCAGCTCTCCAGCATGCTGTGGCACCGGTACAACGTGGTGAAGCAGCACCTGGAGCGGTACTTGCAGACGGCGCAGGCCATCGTGGTCTGCGTGGAGTTCTGGGTTTCCCAGCTCGGCCAGACCTACCTGACTATCACGGCTAACTTCATCGACGGGGAGTGGCGGCGGGCACGGTGCGTCATGGAGACGCAGCAAGTGCACGAAGACAAAGCGGAGGGCGATTTAGGGGAGAAGCTGTACGCCGTCCTCTCCGAATTCGGGTTGCCCAGCAAATCCGTCTTCTGCGTCATGCACGACAGCCCGCAGAGCGCGGCGGCGAACTCACCGCAGCTGAAGGCGGCGTACGGCTGGAGCAGCCTGTGCTGCGCCGCGCGCACCCTTCACCTCTGCATCAAAGCGGGGCTGGAAGTGGAGCAGGTACAAGAAGCCCTGAGCACCGCCCGGGGCATCGTCAGGTATTTTCAGCAGGACGCAAAAGCCACTTGCTCCTTGAACAGCAAGCTAGAAGCCATCAATAAAAGCAAGCTGAAGCTGGTGACGGACGTGGGGTCTCGCTGGATAACCACCATCGAAATGTGCGAGAGTCTCTTAGACCTGAAGTGGGCCATCATGTCCGTGCTGGAGGAACACCCCAAGGGCACGGCGGCTGTCCAGAACCTGGCCGACCACCAGTGGAAGCTCCTGCAGGACCTGGTGCCGGTCATGAGGACCATCAAGATCGCGACCTCCTTCCTGCGCGAGGAGCAGAACGTCTCCGTATCTTCTCTGATGCCTTGCATCCACGGGATCGTCGCCGCCATCGGACAGCAGTCGGAAGAGGCCGGCGCCGTCATCAAGACGGTAGTGGGCAACATCAGGTCAGAGCTGACGCGGCGCTGGGGGTTATCGGAGGACGAGAAAGTGCTAGAAAGCCCAGCAGTTATCGCCTCTTTTTTGGACCCGCGCTTCAAGGAGATGAGGTTTCTCAGCCCCAGCCTGAGAAGCGAGCTGCACAAGAGAGTCAAAAACATGCTGTCGCAGGTTTTCAATCACCAGTCCCCATCTGCTACCCAGCTCTGGCTGCCAAACTCGGATTACAAAGCCGAGGGCGGAGACGCGGGCAGCCAGCTGCCTGCTCACAAGGACAGATGCTCGAGCACCCCGTCACAGAGCATGTACGACATCCTTTTGGGGAAGGACCCGACCGAGAGCATGCCCGAGATCCACCAGCAACTGGAAAACTACATCGTGGAGCCCCTCTGCAAGCGCAGCACCAACCCGCTGGACTGGTGGAAGAACAACGAGCATCGCTTCCCGGCCGTGGCGCGGCTGAGCCGGCAGTACCTCGCCGTCCCAGCCACCGCCGTGCTGCCCGACCAGGCCTTCGCCGCCGGCGAAAGCGCCCTGGAGCATCGGCGAGCCGTCCTGGCGCCGGAGAACCTGGACCAAATTCTGTTCTTGCATCAAAATTTTGACTTTTTAGAATCGATGAGAAGCGGTAACGAGACTCGGAACAGAACTCTGCACTAACAGGCGCGGAGGCGGGCACGCAGAGCCCTTCCGTGGGCCAGCGGGTGTTTCATCGACCTGCGGGGCTTCCAGCCGCCGGCCCAACAGCCCCACCGCAGTCACCCGTCTACGGCAGCGGCAGCCAGCGCCGAGTGTTTTTCCAAACTCCTGCCTACACGTTTTTGTAATCGCTTTGGCAACGCCCGGCAGTGAAGAGCGAGCTCAGGAGGAGGTGTGAACACGCCGCCTTCCAGCACTCGCTTTCTCATCCACCACGGAGCCTGCAGTCCCAGCTTTATTCCTCAGGCTCAAAGCGTTGGCTCTCCGCTCATCCCTACCCGCATCAGACCCACCCGAGAGCCTGGGCCAGGCCTAAAGCCCCGAGCGTATTCTCAAGCTCTCTAAACTCGGGCCCAGTCTGTGCCCGAGTGTTTTTCACCCGTAAACAGCGCTGATTGCGGGCAAGCCGGGAGTTCGGAACAGGCTTGGACAGGTGCTGAGCCGCCGGCACAAATACAGGCCTGGTGACGCCTTCGTCCCACGCGGATACAAGACACGGGTGTGCCAACACTATTAATTCACCCACAGATACCACGTTACTCGACCGCAGCGCGCCGGTTCCCAATACCTGGAAGAAGAGGGTAGCCCAGAGGCCGTTCGGGCTCTGCGGAGCGAACGTCGCCCGGGACAGCGTGTTCTGGGATGTCCTGCAGCAACGGGCGTGAAAACACCCGCAAGATACATCACCTCAAACTTGAAATCACCTCTGCATTTTCCTCTGGGGTACGCTAATGAGTTATAATTGTAGCAAGCAGAGGTCAGTACCTTAATATACGCGCAGAATTAAGATCGCTCCGTGCTGCACCATGCCGCTACTTTTTTTTTATTATTATTATTTTTTCAAGGAAGCAGCCCCCCCGGTTCCAGCTTTGCGGCTTGCTTTCTGTTGTGTTACTGCTAAAACTTTCAGTCCTTACAGCCGCTTCCCCATCTGCCGGCAGGGCTGCTGCTGACTTACGTGAACATGACTGAAAGGCCCGTCTTCGTTTTCAGAAGGCAGGTGGTTTCCCTTTGGAATCATAAGGGCTAAAGAAAAAAGTTTCTTTGACCTTTTTTTTTTTTTTTTAAAACCACAAGTTAATGAGAAGCGAAAGGATAACGTTCGGCACCCACTGCACAAAGCCTCCTTCTCCTTTGGGTAAAGAAGTTTATCGAGGCCCGGACCTGAAGATTGGTCCTTTAAAGAGAAAATGGCACTGAAATACAGATATGTTTGTGCTGGACACGAACGTTCAGCCAAGCAAAAATTGAACAAAGCCATGAAACTCTTGTGGCCTGGCAACAACAACAACAAAAAAAAGAGCCTTTTATCCCTCCTAGTGTAATGACAGTGGAGACAAGACCCCTTATTTATATTTCATTCACTGATCAAACCCTCAATTTCCACTACCAAATGCAGTTTAGCGAGGCAGCGTTACTTATGCAAATAAACACCAATCAGTGCAATAACACACAACTGGAAGTGGTGCTTCAAAATACTACGAAAGGCTAACACTGACTCCGCTAGAGAACCGAGACGGCTCCCGGCAGATCAAACACGTTCAACCACCCCGACTCTCCTGCCACGTCTATCACCGCAGCGCCCGAGCGCTCGCCGGTGGCAACGCAAACAAGGGACCACCACCGCATCGCCCACAGCTCCCGCTCCATCCCGCACCCTCCGGCAACCGGGCGGCACGAGCCTGTACCTCGTATTCTGCAAGAGGAAAACGAAGGAAACGTTTGCCTTTGGACCGGAGAGCGAAGGAGCTGCGACGCAGGGGCAAGTTACGGCCTGGAGCAGTCCCCAGACCCAGCGGGTTTGCGGTCTCGAGCTTTAACTTTCAAGAGAGTTTCAGGAATAATAAGGATCCGTCTTTACACTCCCCCTGCCCACCGACCGAGGGACTGGGCCTGCGGAAGCACGTGCCCGGGTTCTTCTTTCGAGACTGATGTGCACGTAGCACGCCGCGTTCGCACCACCAACCAAGCGTAACGAACTTTGCTTTAATTATTTAATTATTTATAGCGTAACCAGCAAGAGCAGTCCAAGAACTTTTACATCTGCTATTCAAGAACCCCATTTAATAAGCTAAGTAGAAAGCACATTAAATAAAAAGCCGACCCCACCTTACTTGGCTCAGAAGAGTGCTACGTTCGAGATCTGAGACGCCGCGCATGACTATCGCTTTATGGCAAAACAAGACATTAAACACGATGACAATTTCTCAGCGATTTCCCTATTCTGTCTCTTTCTAACACCACCAAACCCCAAAACTGAGAGCAAAAAGCGAGGGCCCAGGGCATCCAACTTCTGTTTTAGGTGGAGGCAAAGGACTTCTTTAAACAAAAGCAGAAGTCAAGAGCTTCCAGCATTTGTACAACAGCTCTTCTACAGTCATTAACAACTGCATGTTTTCCCAACCACGCATAACTGTAACTCAATGCCAGGCACGCACACTTCACTTAGCACACATCTTGGCAGTGTTGATACACGTAAGGAACATCCGATGCCCTCGCGTTGCTTTCTGTCAAACTCGACACCAACCATTGGCACTAACTGCTGAGAAAACCCAAGTAAGTTTAAAAAAAAAAAACAAACAAACAAAAAAAAAAACACCAAAAACCCCACTATGCACACAAAGCTGCGGCTTTTCTTCCAGAAACCCTTTAGCCAACGTTCTCTGCAGCTTCACCGAGCGCTTTTCCACGGCAGGAAAAGCCAAGGTGGTTTTTCAGCACGGGTGTGACTGCTGCTGTGCTCCTGCTGGGTCAGACTGAAGAGTGAGGGCGGCCTCGCGTCGTCTAATCCTCCTCAGAGCTCAGCCGCTGCCCAGACGCTAGAGAATGTTCACGCGTGTTTCTAAAAGGAGAAAGCTAACCTCATTGCTGCTCGAAAATCACAGTTTCCCAGTTACCATTGGGGGAGGTCAGCATCTGGGTTTCTCCCATCTTTGCCTCACTTTTAAAACGCTTCATGGGCCATTTAATCTTCATGAGAGGCTCTAACTGCTCCTGCGGGCGATGGCGTTTCATGTGAGCGTTCCTCCCTTTTATCTTGTCGAACACCCTGCAAGTTAGAAAACAAGCAGGGATTTTTATTTTTTTTTTTAATTCAATAAACACCGTTAAACCAAGCTTCATTATTTCTGCTTTTGTGAATCTCTGTATATTTTGGTGCGTGGTCCGACACAGTTTCATCGCTTCGTTCTGCCCGTACCCACCGGCTGCGTGGAACGCTGGTGGTTAAACACAACAGATGTTTGGGTTGAAAGTCAAACGAAACTGCAAGAAGGCCACGGGGCAGGGGTAATCCTCAAACTGCCCTTAGCTCCGCTTCCCCTCTGCCCCCCGGGCGGCTTTGACAGTTTAAATCCGTTTTAGCCAAAAGCAGGAGGTTTCTGGAAGAAAGATTAATAGCTACCTTTCACACTCCCCGCACGGAAATACACCCTGATGGTCCGCATTTCCAGCCCGGTAGGGAGACTCATTCAGATCGCAGGATGGACTGCCTGTGCTGCGGGGCATCTTTTTATAACTCTTCCGCTTTATCTTCATGCTTTCCTTACGCAGAAGACGGCGCCTCCTCTTTGGCCTGCGAACAGCCTGTAAACCAGAGAGCCTTTATTAATTTTTCCTTCTCTTCAGAAAGCTGGATAGCTAAAGTAAAGAACTAGCTTGGAAAAAAAAATCTCTGAATGGCCCAGGCAATTAGAACGCGCTACATCCAGCACAAAAACGTATCAGCCCAGGTGAACTCCTTTGAACGCCACACAGCCGAAAAAACGCTTTCATTCGACTGCGAGGACGGGCTGCAAACACAGACCTTGAGAGAAAAACCCTATTATTTATACTACCCTAAGCGGAACAGCACTTCCCTCCACAAAAGTCTATACGACAGGTTTAAAGGGTAGAATTACTAAGTGCTGGGGACACATGGTTACCTACTTTCTACCACCAGGGAGAAAAAAAAAAAAAAAAGAAGTATTTCCATGAACCAAATTCCTGTTTATTGGCAAGGAACGTTTCGGCAAGCCCCGTGCAGAGCCACGTCACCAGCCGTTCCTTTTATGGAGCGCTGGGATGTGACAGAATATCCCCAAAAATCATCAGCATCGAGTTTAATGCGAACAGGATTATTAATGTTAGTAAGCAGTTGGGAATTATCTTATTTAAATCAGCAAGGGTGCCAGCACGTTAAGAACAAATACTGTCTGTAACGAGTAAAAGCACGTTGTAGTAATGGTGCTAACTACGGCATACTGCTTTGTTGTTTCAGAGTTATTCCACCGAGTAAGTTTATCAAAGCAGCAGCAGAATAAAACCAGCAGCTCTCCCTGGGCAGCATCTGCTGCACCTTTCCCAGAGCACCAGAAGGTGTTTTCCTTGAGGAGCGGCATCTCGCACAAATCCCCAGCAGTTTTTCTACCTTTTCTTCAGTCTCTTCCACCTCATCCTTGTCTCTCTTGACCTTTTTTCCTATTACTTGAGCTCGACTGCGGTCAAATTTAATTTTTTTTTTCCAGATATAGTAATATTCAACACACTGGGACACTTTCTTAGTCTGAATCTATTGTGAGAAAAACAGAAGCAATCTATAATGGAAATGCTGTCGTAAAACATTTAAGGCACAGACACACAACAAATCCATCCAGCACAGTCTTTCTTTCCCCCATTCTCTCCGGTTATCGCACTGCAACGTGCCATGGAAGCTCCAGCATACGTACGGGTGAGATCAGACAGAAAACAAACCTTCCTCTTCCGAAAAGGCTGTAAAGGAGCGCTGGAAGGGCACAACTGTACGTTTCACACAGGCGGTCAGCGTAACGTTTCATTATTATTTTACTCTCTCTGGTATTTTGTACCAGAGATATTAAATATTCTGTTGTAATTACACCTTAGGGCAAATAACGCCTTGTACCCGTGTCTTTTTAGTGTTAAGCAGCAAACACTAGGTTTCAAAGAACGGGACTCCAACACACAATTCAAAATACGACTTCCCGGGTTAAAACTGTCAACACTAACAGCCCGAGATCCACCTCGCTCTGAGGGCTTTACCTTCTTCTGTATCAGGTAAAAATCCTTCTTGTGTACACAAAAAGCCTTTTTAAACAACTCCTTCTCGAGAGGCGTCCAAGTATCTGAACCTAGTAATAAACAGCAACACGCAAATTATTAGATCGCTCACAGCCTAAGGGAAATCGGCACAATTTATTATTCATGTATCGACATCTCTCCTCCTTCAGAAAGCAATTACCAAACACAGCCGTGAATTCGTTAGCAATAGTCGTGATTACTGCCAGCAGATAAGCCCTGCACGCTGTAAAGCGCGGGCACAACTGAAAGGAAGAGCGTACGGCAACGAGTATTCGGCGTTGCCACATTGCAGCGTGCTTCTCCTGTTGGGTGTCACTGCAGGGCAGCGCACGTTAAAGCAGCGGGCTGAAACGCAAGAACAAGGCATGCCCCGTGTCAAAAAGCACCGCAAACAGATTCAAACGGAAGTGCTTTGCTACTGCTTTCCCCGCCCCAAAGAACACGCCTCGCTGCTCACACGTTTTTTTAGAATAAATTCTTCAAATCAGAATACAGAAAGGGAGCTGCAGTGTCTGTCACAGCATTCCAGGTGAAGGAACAAGCTCTACTTCCAGTTTACCTGTGTAACGATAATTAGCCAGAGGATGGGATTCAGATTTCTGAGGCCCCCCAAAAAGCAGCATCTCCAGAGCCTCCTGCAAGATTTAATGTAAAAAGACTTTAGATTTCCCTCCGACGAGGGGCAAAAAGGTAAACTCTTGCTTTCGGCTATTCTGCTACTTCAGTGCTTCAGTCCACTGTAGGAAGATTTTGCCCACAGCGCTGCTGCTAAGCACTGAGCGGTTCGGGATCACCTCAGCCCGCTGAAATTTTGGGAAGAATTTCCTCAATCCCCACCAAAGTGTTTTAAGAAAACAGAACCTCAGGAGATCTCCGGGGACCAAGCTGCGGGACCCCATCTGCCACCACCTCCAGGAGAAGATTTCTCTCTGCTGGAGTCATTTTCGGCTCGTCCCTGCCGCAGCAGACGTGCTCGTAGAGCCTCCTCGTGGAGACGCAGCGTACGCCCAGCCCTCCGCTATATTTGAGTGCTGTTAAATCCCTTCCTCGAAGACGACGGAGCAAAGCAGACCCACTCGAGGCTTAACCAGGACCAGGCTGGAGGCGTCTGCTCAACAAGGAGCGCCTAGGGATGCTGCAGTTGTCAAGCACAGGACGTTTATCTAGAGCAGACCTCGGGTTTTATCTAATATGGCAATTCCTTCCCTCCTGGCATTCGGGGTAGTAGTACTTCTATTCTCTAAATCGCCACATAACTTACAAGAGGCAAACAAAGCTCTTATTTATACACCAGGACAGGGTCTGCAACAGGCAGCAAGAACTCTGCACGTTTAGCAAAAAGACCAGACTCCAGCCCGCGGAACAGAAAACTCCAAGCAACTCCCAGCTCACACCGGTAACAAAGGCTGTCCTAGTCCGTTATTAATTACGGCCAAATAGCTGCTTCTTACCAGAACATTGCCTCGTGCTTCGTGCAGGCAATGCAAGGCCAGCTCCAGGTTCGTTCCTCCGCCCGGCATGACGCTGGAGCAGGCCATGTTGAGCAGTTCTGTTACTACAAACGCAACGAAAAACAACAGAAAGTCAGTTTCTGTCAGGAGAGGGGAAAAGGCGCGACAGGAGGCAGAGGGAACACAGAACAAGTGCAACAGACAGACTGGAGACCAGGAAAAGGCACAGAAAAAAAAGTCAGATGTCCCAACTATCCGGGTATCGCTGTCTCTACCTTAAGAGCAGCTTTGGGACCAACAACTCCAGAGACAAATCTCCCCTCTTCCAAGGCTGCTGCAGATGAGGTGGGACAGCTACAAATGCCCCTGACCGCTTGGCACGGAAGATGCTACTGAGAGCATAACAGTGACTACTTGTTCCCTGTTCTACCAGAACCGAGCAATCTCCTGCCCTCTAACGCTAGCACGTGGGAAGGCGGTCAAGAAAAGACGGGAGAGAACGTGAACGCACAAAAAGCTGCTGTGAAAAGGTGGACTTTTTGAGCCCTAGTATCTCGGGGGTGGCCTTGGAAGGAAAGTGTTAAAGAAACCTCTGTCCTGTGTTTCCGGGTTAGTGGCGATGTCTCCCCAGGGCTTCCACACCAACGACGCCGGCTGTTCATCCTTTTCCAAATGCGATCTATCCCGGAGGTTTGGTAGCTCTGCCTGAAACCGACTGCCAACGTTGATGTGTCTAAAGTCATAAGAAACAGGAGGTGAGGAAGGCAAGTTGTGAACAGATGCATCACGATAGCACGCAGCTGCATGCACACACGCTTAGAAAGAGGGGATATGTCATGAGCTGAAATAAATACTGTACGTATACAACATACGTTTCCCAGCAAAGCATTACTAGCCCTCCTCCTCTAACAACTTTCACAGTCACTTCTCAGCACTAACAGCATCACCGCGCCACCCCTGGAATCCTTCTGTCCCCAACCAATCAAGAAAGTTTCTTCTCCCTTCCTCAAAACCTGGCAAAATATGTGAGGTTCGCTTTGAGACTCATAGCGAGCAGCAAAAGAGAAGGCTGCGACAAAAAAAGGACGTCCGAACACCGCGTAGAACGAGGAGGGGCAGGCATCTTTCTGTATGACACCAGCCTAACTCATAAACAGAGCCGGTATTTCACCGTGACAGCACTGGGCGTCTTGTTGCAACTTCATTCTGGCCAGCACGTGGTACCATCCGGCCAAAAACCGCTATTAATCTCACCAGCAATGCAGGACAGCGAGAGAATCGGCCCAAGCGACAAGGACCGTGGGAGGGAGACGGTCAGTGTCAACCTCGAAGGCCTGTACAGCCCAGGCGCTTGAACCAACCACACACCGACTCCCGAACTGCCGTTCCCTCATCACCCGTTTTCCAAACGTTTGCTGTTATTCTAACTGCTATGCCATAACTCACGGCTCAATGCTGATTTTGGTGTTATCCGTCATCAGGCACAATCCAAAGTCCCCGTCCATTCTGCCTGAAAGACATAAAAAACCGCTCGAGATAAAAATCATTCTGCCGAGACCGTCCTTCAGCCTTCCTCCGCATCCTCATCCTCGCAAACTGCTAACTATTCTCTCGGAATTCCCCTCATTCCGGTGAAATTGCTCATTTTGACTTTTTCACTTGCAAGCTCTCGAGATGGACCATCGGGATACGATTTCACAGCTGCATCTGACCACGGGTCAGAAGTCAGCCACGCAGGGATTGAGCAGTTCCGTTTTTTGGAGGTTTTTTTTGATAAGCGCAAGCCAGCATCAGAGCAAAACCCTGGCCGGCTGTTTACATCCCCTTGTCCGCAACAGGAATCGCTAAGTAGAAGTCACATACTTCCGTTTTTTAAAGCCTTCTCTGGAAGGCCCGAGCAGCGCTGGGGCCTGCCCGTGTTTGTGGGCACAACCCCTGAACTCGGCCGCGGTTGCCGAGTAACTACAGACGACAAACCCTCGAACAGAAGCCGAACCCAGAGGAAAACTCCTCTCGGTGGGCTGCTGCCTCCGACACGCAGGTGCCCGCTGTAGCACCTTCTGCAGTTTTACGACAGGATTGTTATTACGTGGTTTTAATACTTGGACTAAGATAAATTTGTACCGCAAACCGGCACAATAAAATCGGGTCAGCAGTTTACGAGTAACTTAAACTGCTACATGTCAATGTCCGTATGTGCGCTGGCCTCTATATGATGCAGTAATTTATCCTACAGGAAGGTGGATACCATTTTAATTTATAGCCTATCTTGGAGAAAACGACTGCGGGTCAGTTTTCTCTTTCTGTAGTCTGTACGAGAGCCAGCTGGACTCCTTTCCAGTTCTATTATCTGTTGCGTGCAGACATTAGGATTTCATTACCTAACACAGCACTGAACAGCTGGTTGGGATCACCGCTAGCAGAGGAGGAGCAGAGAGTGCTGAAATAGAGGCCTGATCCTTCCCGCACGGGGCTGAGCATCGGAGGCGGCGTGTAAGGAGAGCACTGGAACAAGTCTCTCAGCAGATGATCCACCAGGAACACGGGCGAACGAAGGTTACTCTGGTAACACCCTCCCACCCCCGGCTGGGCTTCAGGGGCCGGCGGAGGTGGGATGAAAAGTGATTTTGGCCGCGTTTGCCTCTTTCTCTTTTTCTGGTGCAAGCTTTCCTTGAGGTCCTTCCCATCCGGGCTTTCCTTTTCAGTAACCTGGACAAACAATTCCAAACAAACCGTCACATCCCTGTTTATCACAGAAAAGCAGCGGAACAAGTTCAAGGCACTGGAAAACATATAGAAGAAAGCTTGAAATTGCACAGGATTTTTGTCTGGTTTTCCTCTAGACTCTTGGTGTCACGACTTATTATTCCGAGCTCAATAACGAACACCAAATTCCAAAAGTCGCGTGCAGAGTGCAGTCAGAGAACCCTCTGCTCTAGTCCTTACATATTTCCCATGAATTACTCAGACGGACCCTGGAACCTTTACCAAGTCCATTACTGCAGCAATTACCACCAAGTCCATTACTGCAGCGTTATTTGAGTATAATTCGGGGGATTTAAGGCAGCCGTAACGCTAAGCTGCTGGCTAAGCCAGCAAAACTCGCACACTGGTGACCAGTTGCTCAAAGAAGCGATTCCAGCGAAGGCAGCTAACTAAGGTGTTTTTAGTAAATCGTTAAAATACTCGAGGAATGCAATCACCACCCACCTCGTTGCCTGCTTGCGAGTTCGTAGCCGTCACCGGTACCGACACAGGAATCACCAGAGGAGCCACTGTTACGTCCTCTAAAGGCATCGCGGGTTTTGAGGGACAGCTTCCATCTCCTGCTGCCTCGAGCGACAGGTCCTGAGCGTTTACGTCTCCTGCGTCGCACACCTTACCGCAAACACAAACATGAGGGGTATCTTCCGGCATTGGCCATCTGAGGACATCAAAGCACTTTGCAAACTATTCTTTCAAGTCGCTTCTGAACTGTTTCTCCATTACATAAAATAACGATGATAATAAGAGCTGCTATGCTGAGTAAGTTTCTCCAAGCACAACATAGCTCAGCGAGAGCCCAGAACAGGAATCCTTATCGCACCAATTCCTTACTCTTATCTTTACAAAGCTGAGCTCCCAAGCTCACACTACCAGCTAGAACAGTCAGGCTTACGTTTTTCACTCGCGCTTCACAGCTGTGGAGTAAGAAACATTGCTGGAAATAGCAGCAGCTTGCAAAATAGTACAATTACTCAAGAACGTCCACGACGTAACACCCACTCAAAGGGCTTCAACAGCACCGCGATCCTGGATCCCACTCTTTTATTCACCTGAATTTTCAGGACAGAGGTTAAGTTGCTCCACAGCTTTTACCTCCAGACACTACAGGCAGGTTTTAAAGAATCCTCATGACCTTAATTCAAATTCCTGTTAAATAACAAGCACCGAAGGATTCCGTTTCCCTTTACCTGCTGTTCCTCCTTCCTTTGTGGTGAATGCCATTGTTCACCATGAAAATACCCGTGGCTCTCCAGACCGTTCTCGGTACAAAACAGCCGACCACAGCTCTTGCGGAGAAAGCCACTTTCGCAGTTGCTGCCATCAGCAGGAGCAGCACCGGTCTTATTGCTAAGTGAAAAGTCGAGATAAAGGGATGGAAAATTAACATCATAAAGTTGAACCACTTTTTTAAAACAATAATTTAATGACTATCAATGTTAGATCCACGCTCGCATTTCCTGCCATAGAGCTCATTTCAGGTCTAGCTGGGAAACCTCTGCAGTTCATTTAGCAGCGAAAGATGCTAACTAGAGAAAAATCCCCAGTGGGACATCGATCTGCAGCATTATAGAGATGCAGCTTTCAGGAAGAGATGCAGTTAAGATACCTTCTCTTTTGAGCGGTTACATGAATTGTACCTACTAACGGATACGTACAAATATTATTTTCAAAGTTATACACATCACTTTTTAACTGCGACGCCGAAAAAGAATGCCCTGCGTTAAAAACTCCAGAAGCATTTTCTTTCAATACCGTGCATTTCGTACGCCCTGGAATTTCACCTTGGGAAAGGTGACGTCGGAAGTCCTTGCAGATCGATTTCTCTATCCACATGATGAAGAAAGCAAACGAAGTTAAAGCTTCCCAGCGCGCCATACTTACGGCCTTGCCATTCCTATAGCCCAGCTAATCCTCGGAACCTCTTCTGACACGGAAACGGAGGACCGGGCAGACTACCAAGGCCGGCTGGACCAGGTAATTATTTCCACGTGGCTCACCAGGAACCACGATTTTCATTTGTTGCCGAAGAATGATGAAATTCTCCTTTCTCAATGAGAGACAGCAGCTCCCTTACCTGTGACGGTTAGCAACACCGCAGGAAAGACACCTCTTCCGAGGCTGTGTGGGGACCTCACTGCTGCTCAGGATGTAGATTATAAAAACCTCTTTTTTGCAGGGAGCAGCTCGCTTTCTCGCTTAGGAAACAGCAAGCTACCTAGGCTGGGCAGTTACTTACAGAGAAAATACCAGAGGCATGCAGTCCCTGCACCAAAGGAAAGTGGCAATTACCAAAGAAGAGGGAAGTATGTGTATTTTCTTCAGCAGAGGGAACTGAGTCACAAGCTCACTCTAAAAAAATAATTAATTGTAAAATTAGCTAATGACTTTTAAAACCTAAATTCAGGGCCTGCCTCCATGATTACAATGCAATACTACTCTTTACAGGCGGACTGCTCACCAGGAATGAGATTGAGAGTGAAGCCTGTACCCCCCCCAGTCACCTGGAAACCCTTTGACGAGGTGAATCCCTTAACACCATCCTAGATTTCCGTTCCTTTCCTTCCATGGTGAACTTTCAGTCTTTTATTGTTGTAACGTGTGAAAAGAACAAGCCCGGTCGTTCCTTATCACATCCTTAACAGTCTTCAACATTTCACTCAAGTTACCTCCCTGTCACGCTTCGGTCGCTGCACGATTTTTACGATTGTGAGTTAGAAATGAGGTTGAAAGTCTTGTGGTTCTAATTTAAACACCTATTAATTAGCACAATCTAAAGCTAGCCAAATGAAAAGGCTGTGTTAAATCTCAAACACCGCCCCCCCCTGCCCCGAGGGAAAAGAAATGTGCCTGACTAGATGCTAAAACGCGCTCCAGAAAACAACCACCACCCTCAACACTTCAGTGCAACCTGCTTACCACCCAGCTGGCAAGTTTTCTTCCTTTGCTGCGTTAGTGAGGCTGTAGATATTTCCACCCTGCAGGTAAAGAAACAATAATCAAAAGCAGATGTTATTCTGCCTGCAAGTAAAGCTTTAAAATATAGTCATTCCGTCTTTAAAAAAAAAAAAAGAAACGGAACATCTGAGCTGTTTTCTCCGTGAAAATAACACTTTGCACTTGCACAGCAAAGCAACGCTCATTAACCAATCTCATAAATCTTGCCAGTCACTAATAAATACTCCTGGTAACACTTAGATACATGCGTGCACACGGCAAGCACACGGGCAAACAGGAATCCCCATCTACACAACGTGGCTATCAAACTGCATTACTGCCATCACAAGCTGCATGCAGGGGCGGCCACGCTCCGATTCCTCGGCCACGCGCGGTTCCCGTGCCACGTGCCCGGCTCCAGAGCTCCAGTGATGCGGGGAGGACGGGATCATCCCGATCCCCAGCTGCCGCAGGCATCGGCTCTGCTAACGCCACGCTGCCGGGTCAACAACAGGAACGCGGGAGCTGGAAGGGGATTTGCTCCTGCCCCACGTTATCATCCAAGGTCCCCAAAACCTCCTGGAGTTAGAGGAATGCAAATCTAAGACTCCCCTAAGCCATTGGATTTCTCACCTTGACCGCTGAAGGCACAGAGAGCCTTTGTGAGGAGCCAGAAAGGAAACAGGAGGAACACAGACTGGGTTTAACCTCGGCATGTTAGAAATTCCCTGTCCTGAGGGCTGCCAGTCCCCTTGGCCCGATGCATGAGGCAGCAGCAACCCCCTCGGGACGGGGCAAGGTGTGCGTGTAAGCCTGACACCCAACTAATAACCAAAAAAGCACTTAAACCAACCCCAAACTTTGGGGATATTTAGTCCCCAAAACAGCCGCAGCACATTCATCCGTAACACAAGCTTCCACGACTACCCTCAATTAACGTGTTTTGACTTTGACCTCCAGAGACTGATCTCTAAAGGCGAGAAGTTCGTTTAGGTTGACTCTTGATCTCCCTGCCCTCCCACGAGCAACGAGACGCCATTATTTCCACTCGAGAAAGCTGTTCCCGTTCCACGGGCACCGAACTCGCTGAACGTTCAGGCGTTCGCAGCTTTGGATTATCACTGACCTGCGCGCAAGCCCGACCAAGAAGCCAGGTGAAAGGCTACGTATCACGTTACTAAATATCCCAAGACTTGATCTCGTTAAATTAGTTCTAAACCTTTGGCACTGGATTAATTAATTAATGTTTTCAGAGTGCGCTGGATGTGTAAAGTGCCGTGTAAGCGCTAAGTACTGTTATTGGTGAATCTAGAGCTGTCAACACTAATAAAAAGCACTTAAAAGAGGGCAGGAAGACAGCAAACGGCTCCGAGATACGAACTCAAGTAACAGACGGCTAAACGTGAAGAGCGAGCAGGTTGACGTACTTGAATCCTGTTGAAGATGGTCAGCCTGCGCGTCCCCCCGGCCGCAGGAGCCGACGAGAAGGACGCCATGGCCACCTGGCTCGGGGGAGCCGCGCAGCTCAGCCCAAACGTCAGCTTCTCCCTGCGGACGGCAGGCAGACGCCAAGAGCGGGCAGCACCCGCCGGCGCTTTCCCGCCTGTCTCCGTGCTACGATCTTTACTCTTCTCTTTTTTAAATGCAGAAGCCTTGTTTTCGAGCTGATTCAGCCTCCCGGAAGAGTGGCTTCCCACGGCACTTCCAGGCACCGCGTACTGGAGCTGACCAGGAACAGAGGAGTCTCTTAATCCCACGTATTCTTTCAAGGGTGCTGGCTGCGGTCCTTGTTTCTTCCCGTCTGACGGAACGCCCTGGAACTGGGGGACGGCCTTTTGGAGGTACGTGGAAGGCCCTCCATACTCCGTCGGCTGCAGGAGCTGGGGAGCCAAGGGGGGCGGCTGCTGCCAAAATCCCGCTTGGAAGGGGTTTGCCGCCAGGTGCTTGGCTTCGGGAGCTGCCAGCGGGGACGGAGCCAGCGCCTGGGCGTGAGACAGGACCTGCTGAGACTTGGCCATCACCTGGAAGAGGTGCTGCTGCATCTGCAGCGGCTCCGGGCACGCAGCAGGCTCCTGGGGTTTCGGGCAGAGCTGCCCGGTCTCATTCTGCAGCGCACCGCGCTTCCGAACCTCTGGAAAACTCAACTCCCCAGAGTTCTCCCACAGGTGGGAGCGGTGGGTTTTCGCCGACTGAAAGGCTTCCTCGAAACAACCAAGGGCCGACTCGCTCGGCACGTCCTCTTCGGCTTTAAAAGGTGCAACGGGGAAAGACAAAGCGTCCGGACACTCATACGTGGGTGAGAACGTGCGGGAAGGTCCAGCTAACCCCTCCGAAACACCCTGCGCTGCGACAGGCGGCTTGAGAGCAAGGCAGACGCTATTCCTTTTGGGATTAGCACAAACCGGCACGTTTCTAATCCACTGAAAGTTACTGCTTGACTGGTTTGCAGACGGCTTCTGCCCTCTGAAGGCAGGAAAACAAGGCAGGGAGCTGTTGGGACAATACTGCAGCCCCACGGGCTCCGAGGGGAGCTGGGCTTCTGAAATAAAAGACCTACTGGTCAGATTGGTAAGTACGTTCTCGCCCGGCACAATTCCGGAGACATTGCCGGGCTTTATTACGGCACAGACGTTGGAAGAAGCGGCACTCTTTTGGCACGAGAGGCGATCCTTCAACATATTGTCACCCGCAGCCTCCGAAAGTCCACTGCTGTTAGATGCAAGGCAAGAGGCCTGGCTTGCTGGGGAGGAATCTGTCAAGGCAGCACCCGCGGGCTCTGCGGAGGGCAAGGCAGCCAAGGGAAGCTTCTGATCTGCAAAGCCGTCCGCAACACACCTCAGCAGGTCTCTTTTGGGTGGGAAAGAGCCTGACTCCGAGCGTGCAGTCAGTCTGTCCACCGATTTCCCGCTGCCTTGGATATACGGACCGGGAAGAAGCGGGGATTCCTCCCTGGCACCTTCCTTAGGAGCCTCCTTCAAGCCGCACGAGCTGTGCTGCAGTTCGTAATGCCGGCGCAGCGAACGGTGATCGCAGTAACTCTTATCGCAGTCTTGTTCCGGGCACGCGAAAGGTTTTATTTTCTGATGCGTCAACATGTGCCCGCTCCTGCGGTGATGAAGAGAAGAAAACATCGCGTATTAGCATTGCCAACTGAAAAAGGAAGTCATTTTGCACCTAAGCTACTGCAGCTCTTGCGCTCCTTTTAGTTAGTACAGTTCCGCTCAAGGCAGAGACGCTGCACAGGACGTAAATCAAAGCAGCATTTGGCCTCTATTCAGAAGAGGTTCACGAAAGTGCCCTCCAACTGCTTTATCCCACTGGGGCGCAGAACGATCCCGCTTGCTCTATCGCCACCGCTGGCGTCTCTCCAGAAACACAACTCAAAAAGGGATCCGAAATTCTCCCCAAATCCAGGAGGATCTCTCCAGGCTATCAGCCCCCCCCGCGCTCAGCAAGGATGAAGGAAACCAGAACACAAGTCGAAAGGGATCTCAACCCAAGCTCTACCCGTGAGCGCGCACAGCGATGCCAGTCAGCACAAGCTAAAGGCTGGTTACAATTCTCTCTTGGTTTAGAGTAGAAAACGGCAGAGCAGAAATTGGTAGAGAGACAGAAGAAATCAGGCAGGCGCGTTACCTAAACCAACGGGAAACCGACGGTAAAACTGCAGATTGCCACTTCGTAAAGGTACGTTTTAGGACAGAATAGGTTTGTTGGCAACCGCTCCGGTCTGACACAAAGCAAAACGGTGTTTTACTGAGCCCCGGACTACCACCGCCAAAAACCGGACCTACAGTAATCTGCCGGTGTTTCGAGAGCTTTTCAGAATGAGTAATAAAAGCTTTACAGCACCGGGAAGCATAGGATTCCAGGCAGCGGTGGCATCGATAAGCAATCTTTTGCAACAGTTCCTAACAGAGCGGCTGCCAAAAATCAGAAGTTGACTCTCCAGTACAAACACCTTCCCCCACGCCAGTCACCAGACAGGAGAAGGGAAAAAAAAAAAAAAAAAAAAGACTAGCTGCTATTGTAGGCCTCGGTGTTACAGATTTTTCTGCAGCTGGACAGAAATACATATTTCTGAGGCTTTTCCTGCACCAGCCTGCTCTGGAAAATTCAAAGCGAATTTGCATCTGCTCGGGAAGTCGTTTTGTAACCTAACTTCACCACGTTCGCTAGCCTGAAAACACAACAAAGACTAACAAGCACCATAACTTCCGAAATTGGAAAACAAAAGTACTGCAGAAGCCAATCTTATTTACATTTGGTAAACAAGGCCGCAGCAACCCTACACATTTGTAACGGCGAATGCTTACGTACAGGTGGTCCGGCCGTTTAAAGGCCTTGCTGCAGACGGTACAGACGTGTTCCCGTTTCTGGCTGTGAGTCAGGCAGTGTTTGCTGAGAGCGCTGGCACTGCCGAACACCTTCCCGCAGCGGCTGCAGCCTGGCAGCGAGGTCCCAGGAGAGCCGAGGGGACGCTTTCCTCTCCCCGCAGATCCGCCGCCGCCTCCTTCAGCCTCCTCCGGTCCCGTCGGCGTGGGAAGCCCCGGTTCTGAAGGGAGGAAGAAAGCGATATCATCCTCAGGTTACTCTTGCGATGACATGCTCCTCACTTATTAGCTCTAATAAAAATGTCTCTTTTTATAACGCTGGAGGGCTCAGGCCCGTGGGCTTTGATGACTGAATATCCGCAGAAAAACGAGTATGGAAGTCTCACAAACCTGCTCCACCTCTTAGGATTTGCAGCTCTGGAGCTACTTTATTTCTGGGGTCTCCACAAACACCTAAACCCACGTCCCACCCTCACACAGCTTACAGCCTTTGCCATTTTGAACCTCGTCGTAACGCTTTTTACCATTTTCCCCTCTTCCTTCGGAAAAGAGGGAGGGAATGAGACAACTCCAAACCGCTTGGTTCAAGGTATTTTATCTGTAGCAATTTGACTAGGTGATAACCCAGGCACTTCCCGCTGGATTGGACTTTGGGAGACAATTCAAGGCTCCCCACCCACGAGTCAGGAATGAGCCGCTACGAGCCGTTATTAATTGGTGAATCAGTAGAAACGCAGGCCTCAATTGTTAGCAGAAAGTCTCATTTTCTCCTCCAAGTGCTGCTAGTTACGGATTTTCACTTGCTTTGTTTTCAAGCCACCCAAACAGGGCGTGCTTTTATATACATTAGCAATTAAGTTATCCATTCCCTCCAGAAGAGCGTTTTACTAAAGGCGCCCTCCTTTCAACGGCAGACCTAGAAAGAGCCCATTCTGCTTAATCCATTTCACAGAGAATTTCAGCTGCGGAAAGGATTAAAGAGAATGTCTCTCCTCCGCTTCGGGGAAAGCCAGTAATATAGATGTTTGCATCATATTTAGCAAATCTATCATTTTAATGCCTTCGCATGTTCCGTTTCCAGCTGGAGGGCAGGTTGCAAGGACTCTTGGAAAAAAAAAAAAAAACAAAACACAAACATATTCCCGTCTAGGGTATAATTTTAAGAAAATAGGACAGAAGTGAGATTCCTGTGAAAGAGGAGTGTTATTATCATCTTCCACAGCCTTATCAATCTGAATGCCATTTTATAGGTAAAAGGCAACAAGCAACATTTTCAAAGCGCTTAAACTACACGAACCTAAAACTGATTTAAAAAACCCCACATGTATCCACCTCTTTACCCCAAAGAGGTACTTTTTCCACGTAATGGACTCCGCCACCTACATAAAGCTACTAAAGATCTCCGGCTGCTTTGATCTGTGAGACACCCCTTAAAATAAGAGAGAACGCAGAGTCCAGTGCACTCACCGTGCTGCGAGGGCCGTGAGTCAGGCTCATCGAGGAGCTGAACGGAGTCGCAGTCCTTCGCCAGGTACAGAGAGAGCGTGTTTAAATCGGCCTCCAGAGCGTGGCTGGCTGCGTCCACGGCTGGAAGGCCAGGCACCACGTCCAAGCCGCTCAGCCCCGCGTACATCATGTCTTTCGCATTTAGGCACAAATCGCGGTTGAGGACCTCGCTACAGACCAGCCCCTGGCTTTCGGAAAACCCAGGGAGATGCATCTCCAAATGAACCGTGTTCTCGTCGCCGAAGGGGTACTGGTCCATGCCCACCAACGACCTTAGGGCCAGTTAAAGGTGGTCTCCTTTCCACCTAGAGCAAAACTCGAGGGCGTGAGGACGACAAGCCTCCTAAACAAAACGTAACAAGGAAAAGTTAAATAAATAAGATCTGATGTTACTCACCAAACCCTAACCAGTACCGCAACTGGCCCTATATCAACCATACCTTATAGGAGAAGGAGACAGAAGTATCCCGATTCCCGTTGCAAACACAACGCATGCCCCTGCCTTCTGAAGCAGAGGAGGGCTGCCGAGACCCCGCAGGCAGGTTTGGAGAGCTGGGGAGACGAGGGGTTCTTCTTATAAAAAGCTGCACTAAGAAAAAGGGTTGAGGTGTTTCCCCTACCCTGGAATAGGCTGAGGGGCTGCCCCAGGGCGGAGGGGCAGAAAGAAGGCTGGAAGGAGGGAAAGGCTGCCCCAGGAGCGTGGGGTTGAGGGGGGGCTCTCCCTGAGGGAAACACTGCTCCCGGCCTTGCAGGAGGCTGTGGAGCCATCCTAGAGCTGGGGTTGGGGGTGAGAGGGGCTCTCCCTGAGAGAAATGCTGCTCCCGGCCTTGCAGGAGGCTACGGGGCCATCCTAGAGCTGGGGTTGGGGGGTGAGGGGGGCTTTCCCTGATGGAAACACTGCTCCCAGCCTTGCAGGAGGCTGTGGGGCTATCCTAGAGCTGGGGTTGGGGGTGAGAGGGGCTCTCCCTGAGGGAAATGCTGCTCCTGGCATTGCAGGAGGCTATGGGGCCAGCCTAGAGCTGGGGTTGGGGGTGAGAAGGGGGCTTTCCTTGAGAGAAACGCGGCTCCCAGCCTTGCAGGAGGCTGTCGGGCCATCCTAGAGCTGGGGTTGGGGGTGAGAGGGGCTCTCCCTAAGGGAAACGCTGCTCCCGGCCTTGCAGGAGGCTGCAGAGGGCCAGAGCTTGGGGTGACGGGAGCGGGGGAGGCTCTCCCTGAGGAGAGTGCATGGGGAGGCGGGAGGCGGGGGCTGCCCCAGGGCCGGGGCCTCTCCTCGAGGGGAAGGAGGGGGGCTCCGGCCGCCCGTGTGGGGCTGCCCAGGAGCCTGAGAGGAGCTGGGGGGGGGGGGGGTCCCTCACCGCCACCAGCACCAGCACCAGCACCAGCACCAGCACCAGCACCAGCACCAGCACCACCACCAGCACCACCACCAGCACCACCACCAGCGCCGCCGCCGCCGCCACCTCACCCGTCGCCTCGCGCCCCGGCCCTTCCCGCCCGCCGGCGGCGGCGGCGCATGCGCGCGCGCCCGCCCTCCACCCCGGGCAGCTGCGCGCGGCGTCACGTGACGGGGGGGGGGGGGGCTGTGGCGGGAAAAGGCGGGCGGGAGGCAGGAGGGAGGGGTGGCGGCGCCATTTTGTTGGAGGGGAGGGAGAGGGGTAAGGGGTGAGAGATGTGTGGGTCCGGGGAAGGACGTGCGGGGAAGAGGAGGAAGGAGAAAAGGTGTGTGGTAGGGGGGGGGGAATGGCGGGGGTGCGGGAGTGAGCTTGGGGGGGGGGGGGGGGGGGGGAGTAAGGGAAATGGTGAGGGAGAGGAGGCTTGAGGGGAACGTGAGGTGTCTGTGAGAGAGGCGGCCCCGGAGGGAGGTGAGTGGAAAGGGTTGCGTGTGAAATAAAGGTTTAAAGAAACTAGGGGATGGTAAGAGGGAGGTTTGGGTAGGAAATAAGGGGGTAGGGGGGTGGTGGGCATGGAGGGAGGTGTGTGCGAGTCTGTGGGGAAGGGGCTGGAAACGTGAGTTACAAGGCAAAACTCTGAGAAAGAAAAAGCATAGGAAAGGGCTAGTCTGAGTATACAGTTTTAGCTAAGCTTCAAGCAAAGAATGACCAAACGTGCCTCTTGCCTGGACATTTTGCAGGCTGGCTTTGGATAAATTATCTATCCAACTTGATTATTCCCATGTGAAATGGGAATGTTGCTTCATGGGGCAGCTGTTACTCCTCCATAACTGGTGGCTGTAAACCACCAAGAAACCCTGTGTTCAAAGTGAAAAAAGGTAGGGTGTTGCAGCTCATCAGGATCTCTTTAAGCACCGGCGCCAAGCTATTCTCAGTACCTTTTTATTCCCCCCCCACTATTTCTTTAATGTTATGATTTTAAGGAAATTACTTAGGTTAATTTTAGCTGGATGTCCTGTCCCAGCACAAGTGCTAGGCCATTCCTGCATCCATAATTGTAACAATGCTTTAACTGTACCAGTGAAAAAGCTCTGTTATCAGTGTGATGGTCTTGGCCTGGCTGATGAAGCAGCCTTTGGGAGCCACCTGGATCCTAGCAAATCAATTTGGGAGGAAAAGAAAAAAAAAACACCTGAAAGGAACTAAACTATGTTGTTTTAAACTGGAAGGGTGTCGCAGCGACTCCCGCTACCGCAGTCTAGCGGTTAAAGCAGGAATCGCCTGCAAGGAGATGGAACAAACCTTTAAGTGTTTGGGTGTTGTTACATAAAAATGGTATGTAATTCTGTTAGTCATCAGCTGTATATTTTAAGCAAACCTAAAAATAGCAGTGTTTGGGGGCTTTGTTTGTTACTATGCTTATGCCAAGTTCCTCTCCAGAGTGAACGTTCATGTCCACGTGGGTATCGTACTAATTAATTAGCGCGCTGTGTGATACGACTGGCGCTTTATTTCGTAAGAAGAGGGGTTTTACCGAACTTTGATCGGTGTGAGTGCGGTAGCGGTGGGTTACTTCGCTCTGCGGAAGGGTTTTGCCTGGGTTAAAGGCCGTCGTCCTGGGGAGGGTTTCTGGCCCCAGGGGAGCGCTGAAATGTGTCTGAATGGGGTGGGGGGGGTGTGCGACACCCCAACGCATCGCTGCCGTGAAATTCCTTGTGGATTCCCCTCATCCTTCATCGTATTGGCCATGATGAAAGGGTTTGGGTTGGGGTTTTGTTTTTTGCTGTCCAAGGACTGCTTATTTGACTGTAAAGTTGCCATCGCGAGAGACCAAAACAAAAAAATCTTCCTTGCGACGACATCGCAGTTAACGCTTCCCGCTTGGAAATCAACCCCGTGTTTTGCGGGTGCTGTCGACAGCAACATCCTTCCAGGGAAGGAGCGCGTCCTGTCCCACGGGTTAGTCGAATTATCGCTTGCGGTGGCTTTCTGCCAAGTGGGGTTTGTTTTTTCGTTTGGTTTTCGGTGCTCTGGGACTGGGAGAAAAAAAAAAAAAAAGGAAATAGTCTAGCGCGAGGGTGCGTCGTGTTGCTTAAACGTTTTTTCGTAAGCGTTACTGATGGTGGGGTTCATCTTGTTTCCCCCCCCCCCCGATAAAACAGCCCGGAGTCCTGATCCTCTTCCAGCACCGTACCCGGTCGACGGCTCCCGGTGAGGCCCGGCGTTCCGGCAGAGCCACGGCGGAGGAGGAGAGCGGCGATGGACGACAGCGTTCGGCTGGGCTGGCGCCGCACTTTTATAGCGTAATGCACCAAAATAAACCCCCGCGAGGTCCCACCCAGGTACAAACAGAACGTATATCCAATTCAAATCCAGCCAATCCAGGGGTATAAACAAAGCCCCAAGCCCGGCCTCTCGCAGATTAATTACTCGCACTGGTCAATCACATTTAACCCGCCTAATCAGGGCGCGGGCAAGGCGCCTGGCCCTGCCTACCCCTGCCTGCACCTCGCCAATCGCGAGCGGAGCCTCCTCGCCGGCTCAACCAGTTTGTAACTGGGATGTCGAGGACCCTGGGCTGGGCCGGGCGCTGGGCTGCCCGGGCGCGCCGGCGGGGAGGCCGGGCCAGCGCCGCTTAGGGCTTCATCCCAACAAAAATCCAGCCTAAACCCGGCAAACGTGGAGGTTTTTTGGTTGTTTTTTTTTTTTTTCCCCAGCCTGCCTTGAGCAGGAAGCCGGTTTTAAGCGTTGCCTTTCAATACTGACGCTTGTTAAACACAATTTTCTTCTTTTTAAGTGAATGTATAGAAAGATAACCCTTCGTCATGTTTTAATAAGCGTTCAATCCCTGCAGCGCTGCCTCCAAATGCCCCTCTGCGTGCTTCGCTCTGCACCCGTGACTGAAAACACAGGATCAGGCCCGCAGCGGGACAGGGCTGGGACAAATAAGTGACGAGGAGCGGGTGCATCACGGGCAAACCCGCTCCTCCCTTTCTGGTTTTATTCCAAGCCTTTTTATTTTCTCACCCAGGATTCAAGGAATTAGCTGGAGAAATTTATTTCGCAAAGGCGTGATTTACGCCGGCGGAATCTAAACCACAGATTTTTATGGGAGAAAGTTGTTAACTGACAACGTAAATCGGCTCGGTTACAGCTCCCGCCTCTCCTTTTGCTCCATCAATAATACTTTTGGTGTCCTGTGCGTGTGTTCTTTGTCCGGGTGACGCAGTCCCGAGTGTATTAAAAGTCGTTGAAAGTGTTTAATTGGTTTATTTATCTATAAGAAAAAAAAAAAAACACACTGGGTCCTCAGAACTGCCTGTGGGTCTTTGCCAGCCCAGTTTTGGGGGGGGTTTCTCTCTGCACCAGCTGTGGCTTTGCCATACCGAGCTTTTGGCAGAGCATCCCTCTAAAAATACTCAAAAAAAAAAAAAAAATTAAAAAAAAAAAAAAGAGAAATGGGGTGTGTGCTGGCCCTGGGGATTTCTGGAGTCTTGATGCAATTGTGACTTTTTGCTGGGTTCAATCCATAAAACAATTAATTGTGCTTAAACACCTTTTCTCCCAGCAGGGCCCGATTCTGCCGCTAACGAACCATGGTGGGACCTGAGGGGGTGAGCTCCTTCCCCCCCCCCCACACACCCCCCCAAAACGACGGGGCGGCAGACACCCCCCGGGGTGCAAGGCCCAGCAGGTACCCCCCCCCCCCTTGTTCGGTGGGGTTCACGTGCCAGCCCCCAGAGACACCCACCCCGTTAACCCTAAGATTTTTCTCCGTTTGACGCAGAAACGGGAGCGCTGATGCGGGCCCGGATGGGAGAGGATTGGGACGTCGGGGAGGTCTCCGCTCCGCAGCCCCCGGCCGCTGGTGCGTGTGTCGTCCCCCCCCCCCTAAACTCGGTTCCCGGGCCCCAGCGTCCCCGCCGGCCTTGCTTTACCCCCGGTCCGGGCTTTGCTGGGCCCGTTCCTAACAAGGCCGGGCCCGGGGCGAAGCTGGGTTTATTCGGGGCGGGGCGTGGGGGGCGGGGCGGGGCGTATGCAAATTCCGGGGGGGGGGGGCTGGCGGGGGTTTGGGGGTGGGGGGGGGGAAGGCGGTGTGCGTTTATTTTCGCCCGGGGTGCCCCCGCCGCTGCCGCCCCCCCACCCCCCCCAGCGCTGCCCGCCGGCGGGTCGGTGGGGCCGCGGGCGGCGATCAGGCAGCGCGTTGAACCCCTATGTGTCGGTGCCTGGCGGGGTCCTGCCTCCGGAGCCCGTGCGGGGATGTCTGGGAGACCCCGCGCCGACTGCTGCTCAAACATCACGGTGAGTTTCTTACAATGCAGCAATTTCGCTTTAAATCGCTTAACTCCGCTACCTGCGGCGGCGGGCGGGGGGGGCTGCCCCCTCCCCGGGCACCGGCCCGGCCGCCTCTTTCCCCCCTTCTTCCCCGCGCCCCGGCCCCGCCGCCCCCCGACAGCCTCCCGGTGCGGCGGCTGCGGGTCACGTCTCCGGAATACAATGTACCTCCCCAAAAGGAGACGTCGCCCTCCGCCCCCCCCCACACACACACCCCCCTACACCTCCACACCCCCCCCGGCCGAAAAGAGGGGGCGCCGGCAGCCACCCCCCCCAACCACCACCAACCCCCCCCCTTCCTCCCTCCGCCGGTTCCCGCTGCCTCCGGGAAGCGCCCTGCTCCTCCCCACCTCCTCCCGGGCGAGGCGGGGTGGGGGGGGGCTCGGCGAGAGGCCGCCGGTTCGCGCTGCCGTGACTCGGTGTTGCTGTCTCGGTTGCGAAGCTGCCGCCGGCCTGGATGGCCGCCCCCCCCCCCTCGCCGCCCCGGTCCACTCCTCCTCCTCCTCCTCCTCCTCCTCCTCTTCGCGGGGAAGAGGCAGGGATGCCCTCGGCTGGGTCTGGAAGCGCAGGCATGGAAGGGAAAGCGGAAGGTTTGCGATGTCAGGATTAAAAACCTCCGCCGCCGGTGTCGCGACCGGTGCGAGAGCGAGCCCACGGCTCGGTGAGCCCAGACCTGCCGCCGGCGGCACGTCCTCCCCGGCTCCCCTCCTGGGAACCCGCAAACTTGTGCTCTGGCCTGCTGCTGTTGCGAACCAGAGCTCATCCCCTCGGCACCGATTTATTGAGGGGAAAACGCCGTGCGGGGGGGATGTTCTGCTGGGAAAAGTAGCTGCGTGGCTTTTGGTATCAAATGGGTGCCTTACGACGCGTTATAGCTCCCAAGTTTTTCCCCAGTGCATTAAAAATACATTAGCTGAATAAACTACAGTTCGTTGCTCTTCAAATTCTCCTCTAGTTTTCATTTGTCTGCCGCTCGCAGCTTAATTTCAAGATGTTATTTACCGTTTATATAGTGCTTTGGCTTTGCCTTTTTGCGTGAGCGATTCCGGGCTTGTGGTCGTGGTTTTGGTTTCTGTGGGCTCTGTAGTATTGATATTCAAATACAGCACAGCGGCTCTCCTCTCGGGGTGGTTTTTCCCTCCGTTTGTTTTTGGTAATTCCGTATATCCCGCCTGCCCTCGTTTCTGGTGGATTTTTGGTGCCGTTTCAGCCTCCGGATGCCTGGACGTGCTGTTCACCGTCCTAACTTTTCTCGTTTCGCTGAAGAGTAGTAGTTGAACTTGGTGGAAGGTGTATTTGACCCAAAGGGAAACTGAGGCGGGAGGGGGGGCTTTGGGGTTTGTCTTTTCCCCCCAAGTTCAGGTGCGGCAGGACTCGATAGCGAGCGTGGACTCGTCCTCTGTGACGGGCTGTGGCCACAGTCGTGCTCTCAAATGGTATTTCTGGGGCTGCGGTACCCACCGGAGCTGCTTGCGTCGTGCTGGGTGTGTGAGGAGGGTGCTGGGCTGCCAGGGTGCCGTGCTGAGGGGCACCCCGATGCCTGGGCTGGGCTTGGGATGAGTATTTGACCCAATGATGTCATTTTTGTGCTGTTTCCTCATCCCCTGATGTCTGTGATGCTTTCTGTTTACATGTGAACACTAAAATATTTAACTTTTTTTGCTGTCAGTTCTTTGACACGTAAACTAACTGTACTGATCTTTGAATTATTATTATTATTAATTATTTCTGGAACTAGAGGACAAGGTAACAGGGGCACCTTTACCCTGATTGTTATCCAAGACAGTTTGTTGTTTCACTTCAGAATGACAGGCAGGTGAATGATCCCGCTCAAAACGGGCGGGCAGCCGGTGTCGCAGAGTAACGAATCTGTCGATTTTGACAAATCGCATCCTTTACTACCAGAACCCCCCAGACCGATGCGACTGCTGGGACTGGTCAGGGTTGAGTTGCTGTCTCTCCATCCCGGGTTTCTTCCCTCCTTTTCTAGAAGGAGTAGCGGGGGGGTAAGGAGGGGAGAAGCAGCGTTCTGGCTCCAGGAGGAAGAGAGGACTTGATCCCTCTTGGCTGTACCTGCAGCTCAGGCCCGGGTGGCATTTCCATGAACGCTCCTCGGCAGCGACCGAGCCCCTGCCTTTTGCCAAACGCTATTTTGCTGCTTTGGTGCTGATCCACCGCCTTGCGCCAGCTGGGAGCGGGAAGTTCACCGCTGCCTTTTTTTTTTCTTTTTTTTTTTCCTCCTGTGAATGGATTTCTCGTAGCAGGCAGCTAGGAATACTTGGACAAATCGACGCTGAAACATGGTAGCCTCGTTAGATTATTTGGATCCGAATTATCGTAGCATCCCCTGTCTTAAAGCCAAACACGTTCTTTATTTCAGAGCGCTAGTATGTGAAATTTTAAGTGATGCGCCTGTCTGATCTCTCCCTGTCCCCTGCACACACGTACGCAGCCTGGTCGGGATCCCCCGAGTAAGAGTACGGAGGCTAGAAGTAAAGTCCTGTGCAGCATCCCCCGAGTAAGAGTATGGAGGCTAGAAGTAAAGCCTGCTGTAGGATGCGTACATTTTTTTACAGAGCTGGAGCTTTTCCCTAGAAAACGCTATTTGTAGAGGTTCACACTTCCCTCTTCCAAAATAGTCAGCAATTTAGATATTGGGGGAGAGATCCAGTGACCTGAAAGCGCACGATAACTGTTCTCCTCTTTCCCTCCAACAATGTATTTGACCAAGTCCTTTCTTCCCGTCACTTTAACAAAAACCAGAGGGGAAACCAGCTCCAGGGTCCGTCGTGTGCGAAAGAGGTACTTTGCACCAGAAAACACTTTTTTCGACAAATAAAGTAAACATCCTCCGTGCCTGCGAGCTGACGCCTCGCTCCTGGGATGTCTCCTTCTCCCCGAGACTCCTCGGCTTTACTGGGAGTCTCTGCGGACAAAAAGGATTCGCTTCTGTGCCTCGCGTTGCAGGGGAAACCCTAAATAATAGCGCATCCGGCAGGGATTTAGTCCTTAAATATCTTGTGAAGTCTTTTTTTTGAGTAGAAAGAGACTGTTTCTGTAAGTCGCGGGGGGCATGGAGCAAGCGGCAACATTTTACGTGGAGCTTTGGGGGGGGCTTTATGCCGGTTGTCTCGTGTTAACGCGTTTCCCGTTGTGCGGATGAGGCTGGACTTTGAGAGCACTTTCCTCTTTTTTTCCCCAAGGAAAACTTGAGGGGAACGGTTTGTGACTCGGCGTTTCTTTCCGCTTGGTTTTTCAGCGTGTGAGAGACTTAATGCTAACTTTAAGTCTCTGTAGGAAAGAGAAACATTCAGAATACAGCCTCAAAATCGTCACGTTAGCAGAGCAGGATTTTTCTCAGTAGTAGCTAAACTTCATTCTGTAGCGGAGTGGAATTTTTGATTTAAGAAATGGGCAGATTGCCATCGCAGGCGTGAGCCGCTCTCTTACCGCACTCTGACTTTTTACAGGTATTTTGGTGCGGAGCTTGATATTTCCCTATGAACCAGTGAGCTTTGAGCACGTGCTCTTCCGCTGTCTCTTTATTTTTACGTTTTTAACACCCTTTTCCTGCTCTCCCATCAGAATGGATGCATTAATGTCAAAACACATGGCTTTAAAATACAGGCGGGAGCAGCTTCGCATCCAGTCTCGGTCCTGTTTCGCTTGCCTTTCCCCTCTGACCATGATTCGGGTACTAAAAACAGGGTGGCTGGAGACTTCTCCCTTGATTCCCGGGCCCCGGGGGCTCGCGGGAGGTAAATCGGGGACTGCAGGGAGACGAGCTGTGAGACCATGGCCAGCTAATTGCGTTCCCTTAGTTGAGTTTACCAGGACTTCTTGATTAACAGCCCCGTAACGCTAAAAGTTAGCCGAGGGTAAGAATAAATGCCGCGTCAGTCCTCAGCGGGGCTAGGAATGGTTTCAGACCTGCTAACGGAGTTTGAGGCGCGGGGGAGAGGGGAGGTTTCTGACGGTTTTCTGCCAGAATTCACCGGCAGAATAGCGACACGTGCCAAAAACCTCTGGTGCGACCAGGGCTTGAGCCGTCCCCGTCGCGAGGACGGCGGCCGCGCGTCGGTAATCTTATTGGTGGTATCGGCAGAGCAAGTGATTGCTATGGAGACTGAGCTATCGTTTCATCTCTTGAGGTGGTCCTTCCAGCCCAGGCCTGTTGGCGAAGCCGAGCGGGGGGGGGGGGGGGGGGAAGCTTTTGTTCTTCTTGCCCGTTTCGTACCCGCTCCGTAAATAAGCGGAGGGCTGCGGCATCCAGAGCTGTCAGACGAGCACCTCTCGCCCATCCCGGCGTAAGCGGCCTCCACACGCGGCTCCTTCACGTTTCCCCTTTCCCCCAGCGCTGTCTGCCTCTCGCAGAGGGTTCCGTTTCTTCGAGTAATGGGGGAATTACGTTTCTGTTCCGATACGGAGCCCGAGGAGCGTTGTGATAAATCGACCACGGGTGAGGCTGCGTCTTTCCCTACTCGATAATAAAAGAAGCGACTTCCAGGAGCAAATTGTTCCCTTCACCTGGTTGCGCGGGACTTTGCGTGTTCATTTGAAGTCAGCTTCAGGGGCCGCAAAAAGCCCCTCTTTGGAGGGGCTGCCGTGGCATCGAGGCAAACGCTCCCCACCTACGGGGACTTTTGGCTGTCCTCCTTGCCTTCGGGCCCAGGTGCCCGGCTGACGTGCAGAAACTGTCGCTGTCTAGATCATACCGGCACCCCAGCAAACCCCAAAATATCGCTCCGGTTTTATCCTGTTAGCAAAGACATGGAAACAGCCACCCGAAGTTTCTTAATCGTGCTTGGGTTTTATACGTAGCGTGGAGTTGGGATGCTGTTTCGGTCTCCGGTACGGATTTGTCTTGAATATTGCTATTTGATAGCTGAAATATTTCAAAACCCTCAAACAGGGCTGTCAAAGCCGCGGTTGTGCCAGAGCAAGCGCACGTGCACGCTCCTGCAGCTGGCGGTGGTGCCTTCGTCCGAGCGGCAGCCTCGTCTTCCTCTGTCAGGGCCCTTTTATCCTCCTGACCAGCAGTGGCTGGGCAAGGACTTGCCAAAGCTTGAAAAATTCAGTTACCTGTTTCCCATAGGCCTGAGCTTATTAGGGTGGGAGATACCTTTGCTGTTCCTTGCGCTCCCCGTGCAGCGTAAAAACCGGAGCTTAATAACAGTGGGGTGACTGGCTCCCGATAAATACGAAATGCCAAGGGCCGCCTGTGTTCAGGGCAGCTCTGTCCCCCTGCGAACTTCCTCACGTTTTGCCTTTGAGCCCTGGTTCCTCTGCCCGCCCCCGGCCCTTGCTCCTCGCCTTCTCCGGCAGCAAATTGACGTGATTTGGGTCGTTTTCATTGCTGTCCGGAGAGAACTGAGAATCGGCCGTGAAAACGAGACTCTCCTGTGGCTAATGGGAGCAGCCGCGGAGGCCGTAGGATGGGCTGGCTGCGGGCAGAGGCCGAAAATACTTTAGTTTACATTCAGTGCGTGTTTGAAAGTTGTTGCTGCTACCATAAGTAGTTGAAACATTCATTGTGGTTTTGACGAAAAGGTCATAGATCTGTGCATGATGCTGCGTTCACCTGCAAAAAGCTCTTTTTTTTTTTTCCTTTTGCTCATTTCGGACAACGATTTCTCGGGCGTTTTTTGAAGAGAACGCTATGAAATGGTTGGAGAACTTAAGAAAACTGTCAATGTTGGGGTTTTTTATCAGTTGTCGTTAAAAGTGGTTGCCACTGAAGGCCTTTCAGCGGGGAGATGCTCCAGGTTCAGACCTGTTTCCTGATAGGACTGTGTGCAGCTGAGTGCCTTTCTCCTTTTTCTCTGATTTCTTTCTGAAAGTTGCTCCCCCTAAAAAGAGAAAACCAGCCAGCACCCCGCTACCCCATTAACTGGCCTGGTTTTGTGCATCTGCTGCTGTCAGAGGCATGGGACTCGTAAATCTGTGTTGTGGAAGAGGCCTTGCCTCCAGGTCGGAGGTGCGTGCAGCCGTGGGGAGGACCTGCCTTCCTCTCTGATTTACCTCTTCTGCGGACCGAGGTCGCGTGTCCGCGAGGGCTGTCACACCTTTCCCTAGCAGGAAAATACCTTTGCGACATGCCGGACCACAAAACGACGAGCGATATCTGTACGTTTGAACCAAAACAACCCGTGACGGCTGCTCGTTGTCTAGGTAAATCGGGAACGGCGTTTCTCCTCCGCACGGCAAGTGTTTGCCGAGCTCCTTTCCCGCATCCTCTTCTCCTCCTCCCTTCAGGCCTGGAAAGTTTCCCCCTCCTTCCCCGAAAAGCAAGCACTTTGCCTCCCATTGTATTCCTCCTCCTCCTCCTCCTCCTGCTGCGGTCGAGGGAATGCGAGTCTGGAAATGATTTCGAGCAAAAAAAGCTCCGAGTAAATCCTGCGCCGCGCAGGGGGAGGGGAGGGCGGGCGGGCGGCCGGCCCGGGATGGTGCGAGTCCCCGCCGCTGCCGCGAGGAAAACGGTTCCCTGACCCAGAAATGGGACGTTTTCCGTCGACACCTCGGGACGGGGCGGCGCTGGGAGCGTCCTCGGCGCGGCGTTGTCTCGTCCCTCCTGCCCGTGCGAAGGGAAGAGGCGTCCCGTGCGTAAAAACAGATCGATGATGAACGAGTTACGGTGGTGCGAGATAGGAGGAGAACTTACTTCGGCGGACTTAATCGGGGTTTTTTTGGAGTAATAGTTAACCTAGAAACTGCACGCCGATATTTTTACTTTGTTTTTAACGGTGCTCCCATAGGAAGAAATGTCCGACGCTGTTCTCGAGCAGCCCTCACCTGCAGCTGCCGTCTGTCTGTGACTCGAGGGAGGCCGACAGCCAAAACCTGGGTTTTCCTCCTCTTTCTACCGCTCCCCAGGCAGTCTCGGTGGGGAAGCGGGGAGTCTCGCGCTCTCGGATTCTCCGCCTGTAAAAATGGAAACGGTGATAAAACGCTTCAAGCTTCGGGTGTGCAATTAGGAATCGGCTCTCTGTTGTTGAGGATAATTTCCCAGGGAAGGAGGATGTAAGTGCAAAATCGCTTGTTTGCGAGTCTCTTGCTTTCGCCGCTCAGGAGCGTCTACTAAAGGAGTTAGAAAATCGTTTTCCTTCCGCACGTCATCTTTGTAGCTTAAAAAAAAAAGAAGAAATCCCTGAAGGAAGGTGCGTGGACTTTGGTTCCTCCAGGAGTCGGGGCAGGGGCTGTCCGGCTGTTCGTGTCTCGTCCCTGCGGGATGGAGAAGCAGGCACGACGCTCCTGCTATACCCACCCGAAACAGGGCTGGAGAGGAAACAGAAGCTTCTTGAACCTCGGCAGCTTGCCGCTGTGATTTGTTCGTCTTAGCCATGAGAAATAAGAGACGCAGAGCGCCCCGAAACCGCTCAGAGCATTTAAAGATCGGGCTGACGCGTGGTTCGTAGACGCCTGCGTCGCTACGGTCCCGCATGCTGAAATAAACACAGAGCGTGGTATTTGTGTGGATGTTTGAAAGCTGATCATAACGGAAACATCCTGAGAAGCGTACAAGAAGGGATTCGGCGGTGCAGCGAGAGACAAGTGTCTCCGGAGTTTCTTGCGAGAATACTTAATGTAAAAAAAAACGTAACCTCAGTCACCTCAAATTTGACTTGTTTACTCGAGATTCGTGGGATTGGAACTCCTGGAGTCTGTTCAAAAATGTGATAGTCACCCCTTATGTAATAAAAGATGGGGTTTTTTTCCCTGTCCATTTTTAGTGAAGCCTAAGGAAATTGGGCACTCCAATTTCAGGGGAAGTTGGAAACCTAAATTCCTTGTGGGTGGAATTTTAAAAGTGCTGTAATCTCTACAATGGCTATAGTATTACCAGTGTACTTCACAGCACAGGAGGAATTTGAGTTTAATTCACTGCGAAATGCTGCAGGCTCTTTAATGCTTCACGTTTCTGTGGTATTTGTCACAGAGAGCCATCGCTTTTTAAATTTTTTGCTAACTTCTAGATTATGGGAAAATGATGACAGGCAAAAACAATTATAACTTGTTTATTGTACTCCTGGGTTTGCATTTCTAGATAGTCAGCTGGAATATAAGGTTTATAAATCAATGCCTCAGAAAACTTACAATTTAACTATCAGCTGCCGTAGCTGATAACAGAACTGCTAAAATCATCAGCACAGTTATTCAGACTAAGCATCAATTTCCAGAATATGCAAACTGGGGGGTTTTTTTGTTATAGGAACGGCAGAAGACGTTGCCGGGACCTACGGCCAGAGCGGGTGTGTGAATTAAGCTATATGGGGAGCTAATGTATGCACCCCTCTTTTGAGAACCGCTTGCTCATATTTAGGGCAGCGTGCATTAACCGAGGACGGATTAGGCCAATTAATTTTAGAAGATATAGCCAGGCTTGGTCCATTTCTGGGAAATTCGAAGGATCCTTCTCTGTCCTCTAGGCCCTGTACAATTAGATGCTCGAGACGTTTGAACTCTCTCGCTGCGCTGCAAGAGCTGCTGCTTTTCCTTACACGCAGCAAGCTTTATTGTGGGGAATTCCTGTCTTAACCCTTTAGTTGAAAATAAGCGCCTTTCCAATTCTCGTATTGCCACTTTTCCCTGGCAGGGGAAAGTTCAAGTTCTCCTCGAAAGAGAGAGGCCCGCACACGCGTTAAAGCGACGCAGGTTGCTTTTGATGTCATCCAAAACAGTGACGCGGGCGACGACGGGCTGTCGGGCACGGTTTGAAAAGAAATGTCATGGTAGAAAATCAGCAAGGACGGTGATCCGGTAAATGATGAGAAAACCTAAAATCCCTCGGCTTTGAGCTGCGAGGGTTGCTTTGCCATACGACGACAATGCTGTATCGCTAATGCTGCGTATATTAAGAACGCCGCTGTACGGGGAAGGTGGATTGCTTTCGCTCGCCAGCCCTTCTCTCGTTTACAGACGTGTCGTGATGGGTGGCAGGTCGGATAGGTGCGTCCCGTAGCCTTTCAGAAAGCGGTCAGAGATGTTCGTATTTGGATGCGCCCAAAGCTCATTTACTGCTGTCAACTTTCAGGCAACCGAGTTGGCGGTGGGCGCCTGGCGTAGGATCCCTTTTGGTGCTGGAGAACGGCAACCGAGCTATTCCTGGTCTCCCCTCGCTGCGTGTTTCAACACTTCAGAGCAAAACAACGCTCACGCTGCTCCGCTTTTACCTGCTTGTTTTCCATTATGAATTGAAAGAAAACATTTAAACGCATCTCGCCTGGTTTGGTGGCGTGCCGGTGCTGCGGAGAGCTGCGGCGTGGGTGTTCGGAGGAGGGAGGTTTGGCTTCTTTAAGGGGGTCAGTTCTGCATCCCACCAGCCTTGTATCCATGACAGCACGCTGCATCCTCGGCGGCGGCACTCGCAGGCTAAATAATTTACTCGTACCTCGCAGGAACAGAGATTAACATCAAGGGGAGATAACGTCCTATCACACAATCTCGGCTTTTGAGGGTTTTAAGGAATTCCAGAATCCAGGAATGCTCGATTTTAGGTGTTGGTTTTGAGCACAGATGATCAACAGTGGCACTCGAGTGCCTGGATTTCTGGTTCCTGGTTGAATTCTGTCTTGTCTTTTAGAACTTGCTCCTTAACACTTCAAATTGACCCGTTGCTGTTAAAAGCCCCACATGTAACGCTTTTTGGGGTTTTTTTGTTAGGTTATTGGGGGAGTTGGTGTAATAGTCCTTCTCTGTTTTGTTTTTTTTTCCTTTACAGTATGACTGCGTAAAGCAAATATGTTCTGTAGCTCATCTCCTAGCCATAATTGGCACAGAGTTGCTAAAAACAAGAGGTTAGTAAACGACGGGCGCTCTCCCCCTGTCCCGTGTCGTAGCGGGGTCCCTCCGAGGTCGCAGCCACGCGGTGGTAAGGCGAGCGAGGGTTATTCGTACGGGGAGTCGTGGGATGGGATGGAAAAACCGGAGGGAAGACCAGGGCTGCTCCCGGGTAGGTCTTGAAGGCTTTTCCTGTTTTTGCTGAGGAATAGCGGTAATAAAAATCTCAACCTGGAGAGATGTGCTCCAAGCAGTGGATTTTGTTTGTGTTGTGGGCCAAAATGGCCTCTTAATTACCTCTTGCGTGGCTGTGGATGCTGTATGGAGCCCTAATTACGATGATTGTGCTAGGGTGTAAGCTGGACCTCGTTCGCTATTGCCCTTATTACTTCAAGCTGCCCATTAGGCATCATCTCCAAAAGTGTTCCAAAGAGAGTTTTCACTACTTGGGGAGACTTTCGTGTATAACCTTATCCTCTAATACGGTGGCGGTTGCCGTATAATTACGGTCGGAGAAGGATTTATGGAATTGCCTGGATCGAGTCAGTGGAAGACGTGTACCAAATGGTGAATATGAACTGCATTGGGTTAAGAAATTATTGGGAGAGTGGCAAAATGTAGGAACGCCAATTCAAAGTTTATCTGTTAAAAATAGACATTTGTCGTTGGTATGTTCAGAATCCGGGCTGTTGCCTTTTTTAAGTTTCTGCTAGGGGAAAAAAAAAAAAAGAAATACGCGTAACAGTTTACATTTCAAATATTTATTAGTACCACGAACATCTACGTGTTTTAGTTCCTGTTTGGGGGTTTGTTTGCTTAGAAACATGAGCACCAGCTGGATTTCTGGAGGAATCCTTTCCTTAAATCCTGTCCGCCGCAGAAAGCGCGGCGAAAGCAGCTGGGAGAGGACACGGCATTCCTGCAGGTCCTCTGGCAGAGCCGGCATTGAAATGGAGATTTCCTCGATTCCCGGCAGGATTCTTGCAGACTCTGCAAATCCCTCAATGCGGGCCCTACGGGGAAATTATAATTTCCAGCTTTCTTCCCCGGAAGATGCTTTTGTTGTTGCGAGGTTTGCCCTTCTCACCCACCCAGCGCACCTTCTTTTCTGCATAACAGATAAAGCTGCCGGGGTGCCGGAAGGAGGATGATACCGGCGAAATCGGGGCAGTTTCCCTTTTTCAGAGGCGTGCTTGTAATTCCTGTTGTTGCTAAGACAATTTATCAGTGCGCCTTGAGCTGTCAAAAAATGGGTGGTTTAGGGTTTGGGTTTTTATTTCCTCCCCTTCTGGAGTAGAAGCTGCGTGTCCTCAGACCTGGAAAAAGTCCAAAAGATCAATTAATGGTGATGTAAAGATAAATAGGGGTTTCCATCAGGAGAGGCCCCCGTGACAGTAAGCGAGCCCATCCTAGAACTTCTTCCAGTGTCTAAAAGCGCCGCAGCTGTGTGTTCCTGATTTAATTTTGGTTTTCATGGTTTACCTCCAGCTCTGGAGTTTATCCTGATATAAATGAAAATATCTCCGTTTCGGTAAAGTCCTGAGTATATCATCCCTCAGCAAGAGGAACTGTTAAAATCGATGGTGATTATTGTGGAGGTTTTCCGAGGGTCGCAGGGATAATTTGGCCACTGAAGCTGGAGGCAAACAAAACCTTACAAAACAAGCGATTCTGGGAATGAGAAACTTCAGCGGGCTCTCGTAGTTTTAGCAAGTTCTTTTCCCAGTTGCTTTCTTTTGCTGCTCTCTCGGGAGGTCGGTGATAAATTAACTATTGATGCCGTGAAAGAGAGCGCTGAGGAAATATTTGGTACTTCCCTCGCTGCCTTTGTTTTATGTAAATTCACTCGCAAGTGGCTTTGGATATCCTCTGCTCGCTCTTCCCTGATCCTTTTCCAGTTTGGTTTTCCTCGCTCAAAAAACCCCTCATGTTGTAAAGCATTGCTGATGTTCGTTCTTAGCAGACCCCGGTCTTCAGCAGCTTCTCGCGTGTTTTTATCAATGACCCCGGTAAGAGGAAGCCTGAGAAAATTTGAAGGAATAAAAGTAAACGTTAATAAAACCTAAAAACCGAAAAGAAAACATTTAATTGGTGTTGAGGATATAAACTTTGTGCGCTAGGTGTAATTTGATCTTACTCTGCGGTAAGAGCACGAAACGCGGAGAGAATAAAAGGGGATTCTGTCTGGAAGGGAAAAGCCTTTGCTCAATATGAGCAAAACTTTCTGAAGTGACTGCGCGACTTAAGTAGCTTCTGAAGATTCTGTTTCTCAGAACAGCCAGATCCCCTTGAAAGTCGTTTTTAAGGCTTCTAAGTTACGTACGCGTATTTTAAAATTGATTTGTTTTGTCTTCAGAGCATGGGTGGGGAAAAACACCCAGCCAAGGTGACTACACCTTAGCGGAGTATTAACGGACGAGGCTGCGACTGTAAGTAACTAATAAAAGCTCGGGCGCTGCTTGTTGAGGGCCTGAGAGCCGTGGTGGGTGTCAGGGATGGAGGGGGTGTTTCTGGGTTGCCATCAAGGGACGTCCGGGGCTGCTTTTTCAGCTGGACTCTCTTTCCGCGGTCGCATAGTAATCCCTTAGCAGAAGCAGTAGAAGACGATGCCTTGTAACGTAGCGCTTGGATGTCTCGCCGCTCTTCCCCATCAGCAGGCGCTCTCTCCAGCACCACCTTGTTGTGAGCTGCGAGCGCTGGCTGCCCGATGAGCTGAGGATGAGGACGTCCCCGGGTCACGCTACCGAGATGCCTCTGTTTCCCGTTCATCCTGGGGTGCTTCGCGCTGCAGTTCGTTTGCGAGGTCGTTAATGGCTGTGTAAATGAGACGTAAATGCTGCTACTTCATACATCTGGTTTAATAACGTTTACACCTCGCCCTGGTGTAAAAGGCTGCACAGAGTTTAAGACAGCGGAGGATTGGAGCCTGTTGTGGGGGGGGTTTTTGTGCGCTTCCTTACTCGTTTTCTGGTTCCACAGATCCCTTGTGCTCCCTGGTCTTCTTGCCCCATAAGCCAGGTGACATTGGCCTTGTGGGAAGGGGAAGGAACTGTGCAAGAGAACTTAATCATTGACTCGTTTTGGAAAGCTGGAGGAGAAACGCTCTGGCTTGTTGGATGTGGAGCTTCAGCGAAGCCTGTGGAAACCAAATTTCACAAAACTTTCTGTATTTTACCTCGTCTGTCTTTAAATGGTGGGTGACTTCTGTTATCCTGTGAATGTTCTCAAGACCTTTTTTTTGCCCCCCCCCCCCCCGACCAAAACGGGCTACGAAATACAACAACTGTTGCGGAACGGAGGTTCACGTGTGTGTCCGTACCTCTCGGTGTCGCTCGGGGTGCCGGCAGGACGTGAGCAGCGTTGCACTTGGCCGGGGAAATCTGCCTTCCCAGCCTCCTCCTGCAACAGCTGGGCTCATCGTAATGAACGTTAATTTAACCGAAAGCGGCCCGTTTGCTCAGGCGTTCTGACTACAGCATGCATTCTGTACAGAGATTTGCCATATCTTTGTTAGAACCACGAAAAAATACTTTCCTTGATGTCGATCCAGCTCCTGTTTTAAAGGTCGTAGTTGGTGTCAGAGGGAACCACGGGTAAGTCGCCCGGAGCTGCTTTGTGCTGGAGATTTTCACTGTCTGTCGCCGGGCTATTGCGGGTGTCGGTAAACGCGGAGTATTTATTGTCTCGAAGCAGAGATGAAACGCGGTGGAGCTAAATTCTCCAGACGTGAAAGCGTTTTTGCTTTCACATGGAGAACAGCACGTCAGGCGCCGTGCCCTTTTAAACACCTGATGTTTTTGAAGCAAAGGGGCAGAATTGTGGATGCGGCTGGGCTGGAGACGCCGGATCCAGCCCCTCCGGAGGATGTTCTGCTGTCTCGGTCAAGCCCGCAGGTCAGCCCAGGACAGCTAGGATTGCTTTGTATCAAGCTTTTTTTGAAGCTTCTTTTAGCTACTGGTGAGCCTGGAAAGGAAGAAGAAGGGAAAAGCCTTTCTGCTAGATAGTCTGTTAATTTTTGGCTTGGAAAGCAAGGAGGAAAACGGGTTTTCCAATTATTTTGTCAACCGTTTTCAGCCGTGGCTCTGACACTGTTTGAGCGAAGCGATGCAGGGCTCCGAGTGGAAACGATCTTGTCTGGGTGCCGCTGGAGCGGAGAGGCGGCTGGCCGGTGGGTTTAATTAATTACGATCTTGTGTAGGATGGTTTCCTAACAACGTGGCCAAGGTGCGAGCCGATCGCTTACGTGTCCTCGGTGGTTCTCCCGTGATTTGTAGACCAACGGGGTTAGCTGTTACTTGTGTTTACCTTTGCAATGCCGTTCATATCTACTTCTAAAAACTGCTGCTGCTCGTTAGTAGGATGAGACCTTTTTTTCACCCAAATACCGTGAACTGAATCGCTCCTGGGCTCGGAAGCCTGTTTTCCCCGAGTCATGCAAAGGTAATTTGTGGCTTGAAGCCAACGGCAGCTCCGTTTTGGTGCCAGCCCCGGTGATTTACCTGTGCCGGGGCAGGTCTGAGGCTGGCAGCCGGCAACCTCGTTCAGCTCCTTGTCTTTTGGGCGGTCCGGGGCGTCCTCAGCTTTCCGGAGAGTTATCTCAAACGTTCCTGGTGTAATACAAAATATATTCTAATCATTATCTCTAATTACAAAGGGAAGCTAAATCACAGAGGAATAATGATTGTAGTGTCTTAAATATGATAAAACAAAGAATAATTAACAGTTAAGGAGCAGGCTGCAGATAGGACTCCGAAGGGCCCGTATTCCCGTTACCACGTTCAGTTCTTGCCCTGTCGCCCGTTAGCCGTTGCCTCCCTTGGGCACAGGGCAGCGACGGTGAAACCGTGCCGGCGATCCTTCTGCTCCGTTACCTCCGCGGAGTCCCTCTCGCCATCCAGGACCGAGCTGTCCCGGCTCGTCCTTCGGCAGACGGGACGGCCGGGCGCGGAGACCGGCGAGGTACGGTCAGGACAAGGCTGGTCAGACCGAAAGCGAAACCGGGCTCTGCGGTCTCCTCCGTGGTGAGGGAAGTGACCCCAGGGCTGCAAGGCGAGGCCGGGCAGTTCTTGCTGCCGAACGCCCAAAGTTCGGGCACGTACGAGGAGGAAATTGCGCTTTAGAGACGACAAACGTTCTTCTCTTTCCTGTTTGCAAACAGCGGGCTGGAAGTACTAAACCCCGTTCCCTTTTCTGGTGACCTTGCTCCGCAGGTCCTGCTCGGTCTGTGCCGCCGTCTTTCCTGGGTTTGACGGGGCGGGGGGGTTACTTTTCCTGACGAGACCTCGCCGGGATAATCTGGGAATTGAGGGGTGCGGCTTGCCTCTGCTGCGGGAGAAGGCAGACTGCTTGTAATCTCTTCAAAGTGCGTTTTCGGTCTCCTTTTCAAGAGCTTACCGGGATGTAAAGTTCGCTGTTTTCCTTCCCGTTACGTTTATGCCGGCGAAAGGCTTTTCCTTACAGCGTGCTACCGTTCCCAGCTTCGCGAGCGTGTGGCGTGCGAGATCTAAAAATAGGCTGACGTCGAGTGTTATCGTGTAATAAAATCAAGTCAGAACTACCGTTGGCACGAAGCATCCCCTGCGCGGAGCGGAGCGAGGATCCGCAGAAGACGCCGCGGCGTCTGATGTTGTTGCCGTCGGTTCGGCACGCAGAGCACAGCTGTTGCTGAAACGCAGCTTTTGCCAAAAATACGTTCTTCCGCGTTCTCATAAACAAAATGGGGAAAAACGCCATCCAGCGTGAAAGCAAAATGGGGCTGTAAAACATCTCTGTGCGTTAGAAAGTTTCCTTGTGGCCTTTTTGCTGTGTTTTTCACTTGCTGGCAGGCACCGTGCTGCAAAGAGCAGCGATTTCTGGCTGCCTTTCTCCCCCTGCGTGTTTAGTTAGGTCCTGGGACGACGTAATTTTTAATGTCGAAGATTAAAATGCCTGTGGGATGATAACACTGAAGGCAGCTTTTCCCCTGTTGTTTTACAGCATTATACTAGGCTCTTGTAAATGGAAAGAAAAACGCTTCGCCGAAGGTGACTTGTCAGCTTTAGTGAGAGTGCCACGTGTTTTACCGGCTCCCTTTTTTTTAAATTATTTACAAAGTGGGAGCAAGCAGAGTTGTAACCACGTACATGCATGCGCATAAGATCCTAAATCTTCCAGGGGTGACACCAGAAACGTTTGATTGTGGTGTCAAGATGGGATCAAATGCTTAAAACAACTCCGGGGGAAGAGAATGGCAGGAGGGTTTGCGTGAAACGCCCGGTCAGGTTGGCGGCTCCCCGGGTTTGAAAGAGGAGTGCGTCTCGGAAAATACTTGGAACATCTCTTGCAGTTTTCGGATGAATTAAATGGCACCGTAGGATTTTAATATGTATGGATACGCGTTTAATGCCATTAAAGAAACGAGCTTGTTTAAGATAGTTTGTCTAAGGATGTTCACCCGCCCAGCACGGTTCCGAAGTGCTGCAGTCGTGATTTTGATTTTTACGGAGGAGGAAAGGACCCGAGAGCACACGAACGTTAAGTGCCGGGCACGGTCAGTAGTGGGAATAGGTCCAGGGCTTCGGAGTTCTTACCTCGTGACCCGTTTGCTGAATCACATTGTCTCTTCGTCCTACTACCAAATACTCTAAATATATCCACCGTGGACAGTGCTCTCTGTTGTAGAAAACGACCTTCCGCCTTGACAGTAGTGTTATGAGCGTGACTTGGGCATGAAATAATGTCAGTAAGTGCTTACGCTGACATTTGTTGTTGTTTTTTTTCTTTTTTTAAGTATTTTAGATTCCCGAACTTCTCTCAGCTTGCAGGTTTTCAGCTGGGCAACACTCCTCGCAGAACGATGCAAGGATTTAAGTTTTGAAAGTGTTTCGAAGACTTAAAGCCCTCTGCGGAGTGTGCGTGGGCTGGTCACTGCCAGGGAAAGTGGTGTCATGTGTGCCAGCGAAATCATTCGTTTCTGAAGTGGAATGTAGCAAAAACAACAGGGAGAAAAATAAATTCTAGAAGTTTGGGGGGGGGGGAACAAGGAAATGTGCATTTTTATAGTCAAAGCAGTTTCATCCAGCTCTTCTGAAGCAAAGTAACGACAGGTTTTTTTACATTTTAAAGGTGTAAAACCTGGCTCTTCGCAAATAAAATTACGCAAAGCTTGCTATGCGTACGTAGCAAACTGAATTGACTGGAACGCTTGCCGGCCTCGTGTATTTTGCACTTCGAATTGCCGTGCTCCCTCTGAGCTTCGGCGCTCTCTCCGAAGCGGGGGTTACTTCAGCTTCAGCGTGCAGCTCGCGTGTCGCACGACGAAGGCCGAGGGTTGGGAGCCCGTCCTTCCGCCGGCGGTACGTGTCAGCGTCGTACGTAACTTCCCAGTTAAAGAATAATTCAAACTCATCGTCAGGATGTCAAGGACACCCATTTCTTATTTTCGTTGAAGAGCCTCAAATGTGATTTCCTGGGCATAGAGTTACATTAACGCTCCCGTTCCACGGTGATCTCGTATCTCTGCTTATGATTTTAAAAGGGGGAGACCACACCATCTCATATCACGCCCACGAGGTTAAGAACACTTTCCCTCTGCTTCCCGGCTCAGTACTTGCAGAGACTTAAAACTCTTGCAATATAGGTAAGTGTGTTTTCGGAGGTAGAAATAAATGAAAAATAATATATACCAAGTGCACGAGCCCGTGCCGGAGGCGGCGAGAGGGCGCCGTCCCCCCTGCAGTAAAGCTGCTGGAAGCGGCACGCTTGCTGGAGGTTGCGGGAGTTGATATTTCGAATGAAACCAACCTGGGGATGTTATTTTGTGGGTTAAAAAGGGGTGAAAACGGGCCGTCTCGCGTCACCGATTAATCACCCGTTTGGCGTTACTGGCGTATTGTGGTTGCGTTCTACCCCAACAACAGGGAGGATGCGTCAAATCCAGCAGCGAAACGAATCCTTGAGCAAACCGGTTATTTCTCTCTTTCTTTTTGTTTTACTTCAAACACGTTCTATCAGCTGACATCATAACTTCCCTGCTGTGCCTTCCCCTGCCCCGCGGTGATGCCGCTGCTCGCGGTTTGTGACATCACGCTCGTTCCTTTTCTGTAGCAAGAGAGCGTCGCCCTCAGACGCGGCCGGGGTGATGCTCGCCGTCAGCTCCTTCCTAGCGCCCTTTGCCCGATGTGTACAGATAAAAGTGAGGCGGTTTCATTGCGTATGTTTAAGGAATATCATGTATTTGCGGTGGGAATTCAGACCGCTGGGGGTTTCGTCTGCTTTTGAATGCAGCTTTTTTTTTTTTCATTATTATTTTTAAGATTCAGGCCCCTGCCTCTCCCTCCTGTCCGTCAGTTAGCGATAACGGACCTGACCCGCCTCAGCGCCGCACTGCTTCGTAACTGTGGAAAATAATACAGAATATTCCAGGTCTAATTTAATAGCGTCTCGCCCTCGCTCCGCCTGAGTGTAATTCCCGCACACCCAGCGAGCGCGGTTCGGGGTCAGGGTCCGCTCTTCTTGCAGTGGCGCCCGGCACGGCTGCCGGACATCATCGCTTTAGAAAGCGGTTTTAATTTCCTCCTCCTTGTCTGTAATCGTATCGCCAAGTGACAAGGCAGAAATCCAGGTAGCAGCAAAGCGTCTCTCGATTCACGAATCCCCCCGAGGCTCCGTTGCAGGAGGGCTGTAGCGGAAAGCCAAAGATGGGAGGAAAACTTTATAAAACAGCAGCGGTTTTGGGATGATTTCTGCGGCGCTGAGCCAGGCTTTCTCGGCCTTCGGAATTACGGCGGTTTGCCCGGTGTGTGGTTAGAAATGCCGGCGTGCGTCCCGAGCCTGGCGGACGATGCTCTGCTGCCTCAGGGGGGGATGCGATGTGTGCGCCCGCCGGGTAGGGGAAGATTTCAGCTGGAACTTGGAGAAAATCTTCTCCGTTTCGGTAGTTGCTTTGTTAAATATTCAGCAGAATGTCTGAAATAGGGGAAAAAATCAAACTACACGGTCTCCTTCGGTTCTGCACATGGAGCGGTGTGCGCTCTTCAGGTTACGGTCTTCTCCGGAGTAATTAGTCGAGTTTCACTGGCGTATTTAGATTATTCGTTTGCAGGTCCTGAAAATAGTTACAGCCGACAGACAACTATTGAAGTCAGATTGTCCGAAACCATGAACTTCAGCCCATTAAAGGTGTGTTTATCCTGCAGTGAGTTTCCACCTTTTTTTTCTTAGTAGTCTACTGAGGTAGCTGACTTTTGGGGGTTTGGGGGTTCTTTTTTTTCCTCTCCTCCTCCTCCTTGATTTTTATTAGCTGAGTCTCGTTAGGGAGTTTCGTACCACTGCGCCTCCAAACCCTGCCCAGACCGCAGCTGTGGAGCAGATCTGAGGAAAAGAGGGGAAACACCAAAAAAAAAAAACCCAACCCAAACTCCCACTATTTTCCAGACGCCGTCATAAAAAGGATTTTGCGAGGAGGTGGCCTGGTGCTGGATCTCAGGTTATCGGCGGAAAAATCCTCAGTTCCACCTTCTGAAGCGAACTGCCTCCCAATGCATTCTGCCACAGTGAAAAGTTTAGGGAGTGAAAATGCATAAATGTGCGATTTGTAAATACGAGTTATTGCCGAGCCGTGCCTGCGGGTACCGGGATCTGGCTCGCGCCGCCTCCCGGTGCTCCCGACGTTGAGGGTCCGGGACCGTCCTACACCGGGCACAGCCGGCTAGGGTCACCGGTCCCCCTCAGTGGGGTGAAAACAAGCCAAAAACCTGCCGGTTTTGGGTTTCAGAGTGAAACCTAACCCCGGTTTGGGAGAACTGCCGGTGAAATCTATCCGGTGGAGGGACAAGCAGCCGCGATGGAGGGACGGGAGCGGTGGAGGGTTGAGCGTGGTGGAGGGACGAGGCGGGTCCCTCGGCTGCTGGTTACGGGGCTCGGCTGACCACGCTTTTGGCTTCCCGGTTGTCTCGCCCGTAACCGCTGCTCGAGGAACCGCGGTGGAGATGGGTGGTTTTGCCGCCGTCACCTTCTCCGGCAGAGAACGATATTGGAAGGGGCAACGGTTTTCCCGCTGATGGCTGTGACCTTGCACGGTGCTCCGGTCCATCCGGGTGATCCTCCTCCGGCCTCGGTTGGCCCCCGCGGCTGCAGGGCAGGTCGCCGGCCGACGGTGACCTGGGGTCCTCTTCTGCAGAGCTGTTCTCTTGGCTTGGTGGCCCCGGCCCGTCCCTGGCGCGGGATCGCTCCTTCCCACCTGCAGCGCCTTCGTGAACTTCTCGGGGGTTTCTGGCAGCGGGGTTGATGCCCTTCTGGCTGGGGGGCCCTCCTGTTGGGATGTCCTCTGGTCCGGCCCCCCACCATCAGATAGCAGCAGGGTATCCGTCGTCATCATCATCATCATCACTGGGGACAGGGCGGGGAAAAGCAAAGCGCGGTGTTTGGGGTGGAGGGAGCCAGGAGCAGCTCCCGACCCCTCTGCTCTCCTGACGGTAACGTGGTCTCTCTCCGCTCTTTGCAGTTGACATGGATGATGAAGACGGCCGGTGCCTGCTAGATGTAATTTGGTAAGTAGCGCCGCGCCGTGAGCTGGACGCCGCGGCGGTTCGTCGTCTCTCATGCTGTTTTGGGGAAGGCGAAGGGGTTTCTGCCACCCTCGGTCTGTAGGCGCAGCCCCGTCGGTCACCGGGGCTTCTCCAGTGCCGAGCTGGGTCCCCCAGAGCCAGAAATCATCCGAGGTGTGCTCCAGAGGGTCTGCAAACTTCCCAAACTTATAAACCCCTCCCGACGTATGTTTTTGTTTCCTCCTGTGAAGCTCGGAGGGCTCTGGGCTTCCCCAGGGCGGTGCCGGAGGAGGTTTTTCACGACTTTACGTGAGGAAAGAACAGACTCTGTGCACCCCACGTTTCGCTTGGCCCACTTATAATGTGAATAAGTCCCATCTCTCCGATATTTTGCCAACAGCTATGACTTTTTCTGCGCTCCAACCCTTGCTGGCCGTCAGCGGCACCGGGCTGGGGATGCTCGTTAGCAGGTCCCCCAAATGATTTTTTGACAAACTGCCTGTCAACAGCCAACGCGGGCTGATTTTTCCAAAGGGGTGTAGTGTGGTTCTGAAACTGTTGGGAATTGGGGCTTTGCAGAATTAACGGGGGACGGGGAACAAGGCAGCGTTAGTGACCCAGGAGAAGAAAACTGACCTTCTCCGAGCACCTATATGTTAACTTCTAGCTGTCGTAAGGCATAGCCATTGAAGTATAAATCGGTGTACGTCATTAGTTACTGCACTTACGAGCATTCAGAGTTATGTTACTGCATTAATTAGAAACACGCGTTTCACTCCCGACTCGACGCGGGTCACGTGTTGCATCCCTAAACGGTTTCGTGTGTTGTTTTGCAGCGATCCTCAGGCCTTGAACGATTTTTTACATGGATCCGAAAAGGTGAGCGACGACTTGTTTCTATTCACCAAAAACGTTAATGCAAACTTCCTTTTTTCCTTTCCTTTTTTTTTTTTTTTTTTAATAACCAATGAGTTCTTCTAAAGAAGGAAACCCCCAAGTTCAGGATCCTTTTAGTTTTTAGGACTTTTTAGGACCCCGGCCAAGCGCACCGGGCAGCTCTCGGACCGGCAGCTCCCGCCGCTGCCTGTGTGGAGCAGCCAGCCAGGGTTTTGGGGCACTTTGAGCCGAAATGGGGTGCCTGCCGGCAGGAGACGGGGACGGGGAGGGACACTGCCCCACCGCTGCCCCCGGGTGAGAGCGCAGCGCTTTCCAGGGGCTGCCCGTCAGCACTCCACTCTTTTTGGTTTTTGTGGTTTTTTTTTTCTTTTTTTCTTTTTATACTATATCTAAAGAAAGTAAATAAAATCTTTTTAATTACAGATTGACAGTGATGATCTCCTGGACAACACAGGAGATGCAGCCAGTGCCTTTTTTGAAGGTGCTGGGGTATGTATTTTTTTAATTTATACTTGGGGAATGTCAGCTTAGAAACCTTTCTTTTTTTTTTTTCTTCTTTTTTTTTTTTTTATTTTTTTGTTTCGCAGGCTTGTTTTTCATCTGTTTCCCAGGTCTAGCAAAAGAGGCAGGACGCAGGGATTATTCCCCAAGATTTATAGAGAAAGAGCTCCACCAGGTTCCCCGTATCTCGGGGGAGAAAAGTTGGTTCCACCTGCAGGTGTAAACTCTGCTTTTAACCTGGGCAAAGCTTTGAGGCTAGAAAATGGGGTGAAGAACGAGAAAGGGGTAACCGTGCTCTCACACCTCAAAGGCAGTAGAGATGACTTGGAAGAATGCTTAAAAAAGTCGGTGAGAAGAAAAATCCCCTTCCTCTTGGTTCCCCCTTTCCTTGCAGACTGCTGCCACGGCGAAGGTGAAATATGTGGAAGTAGATTCTCAAAATCCTCCTTTTTTTTTTTTTTTTTTCTTCTTTTCCCCCAAGAGCATGGGTTACTCTGCATGGATAACATTCAAGCATGAAGGTCTCTTTTCCCACCCCCCCTTTTTTTTTCCCCCCCTCTATTTTCAGTTACGTTGTAATAAGAGCCTTGATTTTGTTGTTGTTTTTTTTCTTTTTTTCCCCCTCCGTTGCGCTTTATTTTTTTTACAAAGACTTTGGGTAAAGCTGCCGATGCTTTGTAACCAATAAATCTATCTAGGAGTTGAGGTTTGCTTCTACTTTGATTTTTACTTTATTTTTTTCTTTTAACTTCCTAGTAGATCTGTGTTTTACAAAACTTGCCGGCGCCGAGCTGGTGGGGTCCGAGGTTAGGCTGCATGGCGCTTTTCTGTTATTTCCATGGTTCTTCCCAGCGCAGCCTTTGCTGCGTGCGGGGTGCTTGCCCAGGGACGCCCTTCCCACGCCCTCGCTATAGGAGGGCCGCCTATAGCGACGCGCTGCAGCGTGGGTCCCAGTTAACTCGGCTGCGGCTTGAACGTCTCTTGCAAGAAAAGGGCTGGGTTTTCATGGAGTTTTTAGGCTTGTTTCCAGAATATGAAATTGCTGCTTCCCGTCCCGACAACAGCTTACTTTTAAAAAGTAAGAAAGGCAGGGGATGTGTTCTGAATTCTTCTATTTGGGGGCATTGAAATGGCTTAACGCATGAAAACGTAAAGCTTTTAACCCGTCCTTGGGATGCCGTTAACCGGCTCTGCCCTCGGCCCCCTCCCTCACTGAAACCAAGGCGTTTGGTGTCCGTCTCGCCTGCTCTCAGACGATGCCGCGCGCTAATTTAGGCTCTCCCAGGGCTGCCAGAACGCTCGCTGCACGTAGCGAATCGAGGTGCGGAGTGCGTGAGGGCTCTCTTCGCCCGCTCCTCTCTGAGGCGGCTCACGAAAGCCGTCGAGCCGTTGACTTGAAGCCCTCTTCCCCGCGCTTGAGCTCAATGCCTTCTTCTTTCTTCTCCCCTCTGACCGGCAATCTCCCAGCTGCACGTACAAGAGTCCTCCGGCAACCATCTGAGCACCGAGCAGAGCCAGCCCACGACCAGCGTGGACCTCGACTTTTTAGAAGATGACATCCTGGGGTCGCCGTCCAGCAGCGGGGCGAACCTGCAGAACTCGGACCAGCCCTGCGACATCCTCCAGCAGAGCCTGCAAGAGGCAAACATCACCGAGCAGACGCTGGAGGCGGAGGCCGAGCTGGACCTGGGCTCCTTCCAGCTTCCCACCCTTCAGCCGGTGGTGCAGACGGCTTCCGACGGCACCCCGCAGATCTTCTCCGGCGGGGCCGACCTGATCGGGCTGCAGCAACCCGCCGTCCTGACGCACCAAGCCCTGGTGCAGCAGTCGGTAGGAGCAGATGTTGTCAACAAGGCCATCAGCGTTCAGCCTTTCCTCCAGCAGGTCGGCTTGGGGAACGTCACCATCCAACCCATCTCCAACCTCCAGGGCTTGCCCAACGGCAGCCCCAGCGGGACGCTGGGAATCGGGCCGATTCAGGTGGTCGGGCAGCAAGTGATGGCCATCAACCAGTCGGCGCAGCAGATCATCGCCAAGCAGGTTCAGCCCTCCCAAGTGGCCACCATGCCCGTCGGCAGCTACATCACCCAGACGGCGCCCGAGCAGCAGCAGGTCACCCTCGCCTCCACGGGAGTCTCTCCGCAGAGCGCCGGCCTCGTCATCCAGAAGAACCTGCCGACGGTGGCCACCACGACGCTGAACGGGAACTCCATGTTCGGGAGCGTGTCGGGGACTCAAGGCTCCCAGCCGCTCACCGTCACTTCGAACTTGAGCAGCCCCTTGGTGCAGGCCCAAAACGTCATCATTCACAGGACGCCCACCCCGATTCAGCCCAAACCCGCCGGGGTCCTCCAGCAGAAACTCTACCAGATCACCCCCAAGCCCTTCGGTTCCAACAACACCACCCTGACCATCCAGAACGAAGCCGCCCTGCAGCAGCAGAAGGCCCAGCAGAACCTGACCTTCATGGCCAGCAAACCCGGGCAGAACGTGGTGCTGTCGGGCTTCCCCCAAGGGCTTCCAGCCAACGTCTTCAAGCAGCCGCCGCCGCAGCAGCAAGCCCTCAGCAAGCCCATGAGCGTCCACTTGCTGAACCAGGGCAGCAGCATCGTCATCCCCGCCCAGCACGTCCCGCAGGCCATGTTGCAGGGCCAGAACCAGTTCCTCCTCCCCGGGCAGCTGGCGGGCGCCTCCGCCGTGCAGATACCCCAGCAGCTCTCCGCCCTGCAGGCCAACATGGGAGGGCAGATCCTGACCACCTCCCACCCCGGCGGGCAAGCCCATATCATAACGAGCCAAGGGCCGGGCGGACAGCTGATAACCAACCAAGCCTTGCCGGCCCAGATCCTCACCAACCAGAACATCGCCAGCCAGCTGAACCTGGGCCAGGTACTCACCTCGCAGAACGCCCACGGCACCGCTCACATACTCTCGGCTCCCATCCAGCTCCAGCCCGGCCAGGTGGGTCAGCCGGCTCTTTTCCAGATGCCCGTTTCGCTGGCGGGCAGCTTGACCACGCAGAGCCAACCCTCCGTGGCCGCCTCGCTGGGCCAGACGGGGCAGACGGTGATCCAGGGGGTGACGTTGCCCAACCAGGTCGCCATGCTCAATGCCACCGAGAACCTCGGCCAAGCGGTGAGCATCCAAGCCTCCGCCACCACCAGCAGCCAAAGCCCCGGCCTCGTCCAGCCGCAGCCCGCCTCCGGCGCCAGCCTGCTGCCCAGCACCGACCAGTCCTCCATCCTCACCGTCCAAACTGCCTCCCAGCCGCCCGCCCCGCTCCAGCTCAATGTCCCGCCGCCCCCGCCGCCTCCGCCGCCCGCCCAGCAGCCCGTGACTTCCCAGCCCAGCCCCAGCTTAGCCTCCAGCCCGGAGAAGATCATCCTGGGGCAGGCAGCAGCCGCTGGAGCCATCATCAACCAGGACTCCATGCAGATGTTCCTACAGCAGGCAAGTAGAGCCCCTCGGGGTGGTGGCCGCGGTGTTTGCAGCCCGTTGGGTGTTTGGAGACCGACACCGAGCGCGGCGGGCTCCGGAGAGCCCCACTTGCGGGCGTGCTTTACACACCGTACGTGCTAGAAGTGCTCCTGCGTAGCCTTAATTCTTTACGTGTTGTCTTCCCGCCGTAGGGCAATTCCCTTCCTCAGTAGGTATTTAAATTTAAAGTTGCCGGGAGCCGTGAGCGGGGCTCAGGGCCGCTCTGCGTGTAGTCGAGTGCCATCACCTTACCTTTGGAAGGAGGAGCTGGTGATGGGTCCGTCCAGGTCACCAAAGCCACCACCGCAGCACGGAGGGATCGGCGTGGACCCGGTGTCCGCCTCGTCCCCGTGCTCCGTCTGCGGCTCGGGGTTGAGCTCAGCCCGCAGCGTCGGTCCTGCTTTCCCGCTCGGGGTTTTCTACCTTCGTTAGCTCGAGTCGGACCTCAAAAAATAATCGGGCGGCTCTAGAAGCAACGACAGCGGCCGGGCGGGCAGGAACACGCAGCGTCTCATTGCAAGAGTCCCCGCTGCGGACGCGTTGGGTGCCACCCGCCCGCGTACCGGTGCGAGGAGGTCGAGGTCGGTCCAGCGAGGGCTGCGGACGTCTCATCTGGTCTTACCTACGTTGGTAAAGGGTTCGGTGACGTTTTAGACGCCAGGTTTGAGCCGTTGTGGGTTTTCTTTATTCTTAAACTCATATTTATAAAGGTGGGTGCTGGCCCATAACCTGCCAAAGTCCCTGAATTATCAGAGAAAGAAATGGGAAGAGAGCGAACACTCTCTATTATTTTATTATTATTATTCTTTCAGTAGTGGGAAGCTTTAAAGTTCTCATTTGAACTTCTTTGGCATAATGAGTAGCACGGATAAGTCTTTCTAGGTAGTTGGGCTTGATGTTGGCAGTCACCTCCCGGTATTTCATGCATAATTAAAACTGGGCGTCTGCCTGTGGCTAAAGGGTTACAGTTCGAGCCCTCACCGGGGGTTTAAGAAACTCGGGATCCCCCTCGAGATTCGGAAACAGCGAGAACCCTTCCCAGAAATAGAGAGAACCCTTCCTGCCGTCAGGAGAAGCCGATGCGCGGCGCTTGGCACGGGCGGTGCACCCCGGCTCCGCCAGTTTTTGTCTCTTTATTTGCCATTTAATGCCGGTTTCGATGCCGGGTAGAGTATTAACGCTTAGTCGTACCGGTGCGGGGGTTCTCCTGCCTGTCACCGTCGGCTTTTTGCCGGGATGTACCTAAATCTGCGATGGCGCTAAATGTCGCTGCGGTTGCGTTATCGGACCGTGGTCGGACGCGACGGGTCCCGGCGTCCCGGCGCTTTCCCCTGCAAAGTCCCTCTCCCACCTCCAGAGAGAGCTGTTTTCCTCGCCGGCCGTACCAGCACCGTCCTGCCTTTCCTGCCAGCCGTGAGCCCTGGAAGACACGGTGCCCACGTCCGGGCCGAAAGCAGCCGTGGTTTTCTCTTCGGCAGCCGCCTCGCGGCATTGCCGATGAAGTAGGTGTAGCGATGCCGGGAAGAGCGTGGGGATGGATGCGGCGAGAGGCAGGCAAAGGAGGAGGACCTGTAAACGTGGTCACTGCCCTGGGTGCATCGCCCGTGTGCGGAGCACGCTGCCCTATGGAAAACTGATCTGGCAGCGGAAAACAGTGTGCTGGAGTGCATCGTGCGTGCTACAGCAGAGGGTTCGGGTGACGTCAGACGTCTCCCGACATTTATTTTTGCCCTGCTGGTCTTTAAAGCTTCCAAGCTCTTCCTCTGGTCTGATTTTCTCTGCTGGATCTACACGTAGCCAGCGAAAGGGCCGTGGTTTTGCTTTCGAAGCGAAGCAGCCGGGTTTGCTCCGCTCGCCTTGGCGGAAAGGAGAGGGGAGAAGTGCTCTGAGCATGGCAGGATGCTCCCTCCGCCACCCGGCACCTCAGCGCCCAGAATTAAGTAGACTCCGGTAATTTATCGCTTGGCGAAGGCGAGCTGCTGCCGCTGCCGGGCCAGCCATTCGGGGATTTTCAGCCCTTACACCCCAAAACCACAACTCACAGCCCCGGGCAAGCTGCGGCCGAAGTCGGGGGGCTGCGGGAGTCGCCTCTCTGCCCGGAGGTGGGGATGCCGCCCAGCTCCCCTCCGGCCGGGCTGCAGCTCTCCTCCCCCTGCCAGCCACCCCGCCGTCCGTCCCTCTGTCCGTCCGTCTCCCCTCCAAGCTCCGGCTGCTCCCGCTCGCTTGCCTGCAGGTCCTCACTAACCCTGAAAGCTGCTGCCGCCCTGTGTTGCTTTTTCTTCTCCTCTCCCTTCACGCTCGCCAGCCGCTGCCTGGTATGTTTTTGTCCCTGCCAGAGGCTTCCTTACTTTTTTTTCCCCCTCCCCAATTCTTTATATTTCCATAGCCATCGGTAGTTACGAAGTACTATAATTGCTATTAATCAGAGGGATGTTTTGAGGCACAGGGAGAACGCAGCTCCCGGGGTGACTCTTTCCCCAGAAATTTAAATAGCGGGATGCTGAGCGGGCGCTCGCAGCAGCGAGGGCCGTTAAGGCCGTCCTCGTTAAGCCCTGGCCGGCGTTAGCCGCTCCAGCAGCGCGCTGGGGAGCCGGTGGCCACGGACCCCCTTCCCCAGGGGAGCGACAGCCTCAGCTTTGCATCGGCTGCGGTGGGGAAGCAGGGCAGGGTATGTCCAAGCGTTGCTCCAGCCAGTCCTGGGGGCAGTGGTAAGGGTGTTTTGGGGGGAAGAAGACTAGAAAATGCTTCTTTCCCCGGTCTCACGGGGAGGAGCTGCAGGCTGGACGGGCTCAGCACCCCTCTGCCCGCGGCCGCCGCCGGTCCCTGCCTCGGCTGACGCGGCCGCAGCGTGGAGCTGCTTTTGGAAGCCCAGGCGAAGCTGGGGTAGGTGCCCTCCTGCGGTTTTCCCTTATCCTGACCCTAAAAATGCTTTTAAAAGCGATGCTGGGCAAGCGCGGCGGCACCGGCGCCGTGCCCTCCAGCATCCCCGGGTGGGACGGGGGGCTGCCCCAGCGGCGTCACCCAGCGGGGCGTAGGGAGGGTGCTAGGGCCGACCGGGCGAGAGCAGGAGCTCGTTTTCCCGGCGCTTCGCTACCGCAGGGGGCAGAGACGCTCTACGAGCGATTTGCGAAGCCGCTTTCAGAGCGGTTTGCGCTGCCCGCGCGGGTTGGCCGTCGTGTTTGACGGAGCCGAGAAACCCGTGGGCACCTTCGAGGGCAGAACTCCTTCCTGAGCTTTGACTAACTTCTTCCTCTTTCCTTCTCTGTTTCAGTTACCTGCAGGGCAGCAGAAGCTCCCTGGAGCCTCCCCGTCCCCTTCGCTACCTCATCCTCCCCTGGGGGAGAGCCCGCAGCTCCCGGCCGCCCACCTCTCCCAGATGCAGTCCCCCCACCCCTCCCGGCCCCCCTCCCAGCCCCAGCCCCTCTCCCGCCCCCCCTCCCGGCCCCACTCGCGTCCCCCCTCCCAGCCGCAGACCCTCTCCCGGCCCCCCTCCGAGCCGCTCTCCCGTTCCTGCACCCCCCAGGCACCCATGCCCAGCCTCTACGTCATCCAGAACCAGCTGGCCTCGTCCCCCCTCGGCGGGGGGCAGCACCCCCTGCGCCCACCCTCCCAGCCCCAGCCGCCCTTCCAGCCGCCGCCAGCGCAGGCGGAAGCCGCCCCGGCGCAGCTCCAGGTCCAGCTCCCGGCGCCGGCGGAGGTCCAGCACGCCCACTCCCCCCACTTCCAGCTGCAGTTTCCATCCCAGGGCCAGATCAAACCTCCCACTCCCACCCACGCTCTCCACCTAACCGCGGAGCAGCAGAGGAGCTTTCCGATGGTCCCGAGCCAATTCCAAACCCTCCCGGCCATCCCCAACCCCGCTCCTCAGCAGAAGCAAATACTGGACAGGTTCCAGCAGGTAAATAAGTACCGTCGAGGGTCTCACGCCGGGTGTAGGTAGCGTGGCAAAGCGCGGCCGGGAGCCGAGGGATTAAAGGCAAAATCGGAAGCAAAACCCGTCTGGTTCCTCCCAGGCGGGTCCCCGGCGGCTTCTGCCGTAGAGCTGAACCGGGTGCCGCTTCCTCGGCGCAGCCCCGTTGTTCTTCGGGGGTTTTTGGGGTGCCGAGCGGGTTTGTGCCGTGGGTTGCGTCTGGCTCTGCCGCCTGTTGCCGCGGGAATGCACGTGCATACCTTAACGTATAGCGCTTGTAGGAGAGGCGTCTTCCACGGATGCGATTTATGTATTGGTCTGTAAATAAGACGACGAGAAGGAGTTTGCCACAACGGCAATAAAAGCGTGCCCCGTTCTCCCGTGACAAGCATCCCTGAGACCTGTCCGGTCCGGGGTTGAATCCTGCCCGAGTTTGTGATTTGGGGAGGGGGGGGGTGCAGGCGTTGAGGCTGGGGCCGTGGGATGCAGGTATTCCCACGGGGATGCTTGGGGACCGGTCCAGCCCTCGTTAACGGTGCTTTGCCGATGGAGGGGGCGGGTCAGGGACTTCCCAGTGAAGTACCCGAGAAAACCAGGCTTCTAAAATTAAACTCCAGTTATTTATTTTATATTCGCTTGGCAGGGGGGGGGGGAAGAGGAATGGGGAATGAAAAGGGCAATGCTTGAGCTTGGTTTTATTTAACTGCCTGTTAACTTAAAGCCAGCTCCCCTTATAAGGACCCGATTTGCTTTTTTCGAGCGCACGGGGCCCGTTCCCGTGGTTTCGACCCTGGGCACCGGCGGGGCTGGAGGCCGGGAGCTTGGCGGGCGCCTTTTTGGTTTGTTTTTTTTTTTTTTTTGCTCCTCTGGTGTCTGTCTCCCAGCGCCGAGGTTGGGGGGGGACGGACGGGCCCAGCGCGGCAAACGCTCCCTTCCCTCCTTAGGCCTTTGTGCTGAAGCGATGGCGCTCGCGGATTAAAAAGCAATGGGTTTAGGGCACGTTTTCAACTTGTGGGGTTTTTGTTTTGTTTCTTTTTTTTTTTTTTTTTTAATCCCACGCAGGTGCCGCAGGGGATCATCCTGCAAACGAAGCAGCAGCCTCCCACCAGCCAGGCTTCCCCCGCGCTCGGCCAGTTCAGCAGCCCGTCCTCCTCCGTCCTGGTGAGCGGCCAGGGGCAGCCGGTGACGACGACAACGCCGACGCCAGCCCCCGCGCACAGCCACGCGCCCGCCGCCCTCCCGCCTTCCACCACAGGTTCGTGCCGCTGGCTCCCGCTCTCGGGCAGGGAAAAAAAAACCAAACAAACAGGGGAGGGCATCCCGGCACGCGAGCGTCACGTCGCCCTCGTTTCGGGAGAGCTCAGCCGCTGAAGCGACGCTTCGCGTGCGAGGAAAGGGCGGTGGGGTGAAGGCTGTCAGCGCAGGGAGCCGGGGTCGGGGCGACGGAACTCTGCCGCGCGTTTGCGCCCGTTTTTTTTAATAAAGCTCGGTCTTGCGGGGTGAAACGCGCTGGGGGGAATCCAGGACGACGTTATGTGTTATCTAGGCTTGAACCTGAACACGAAACCCCCATTTGTTTTACGTTTGGTAGGTATTACCGCCCCGGTTCCTGCAGAGAGTAAAACCTTCTCCAGCGTTTCCACCCCGATTTCTGCTGGGAAAGGGGCTGCGGCCCAGGGGAAGTCCGGAACGCCTCTTGCCATACAGCAGCCAGTTCAGGTGAGGAAGCATTTTTCATGGTTTCCCACTTTATTTCAAAGTGTTCCACCTTGAGAGCAAACAAATCTGTCAGCGTTCCCCTCCGTTTTATCAAAAAGGAAGCATTAATTTCTAGAAATGTTTTTTTTCCACTTTTAAAGTGCTGTGAACCTCTGAAGACGATACAAAATGAACCATTCCCTCCAATATTAGCGAAGCTTTTGGGGAGGCGGGCTTCGTCGTTCCTCCTCTTTAAGAGAACTGGTTACTTAGCGATGATTTAACGGGATGTTGGGGCTGTTGATGTAGATATCTGGAAGTACAAACTAGAATAATTCTATTTCTATGCGAAAATACGTCTTAGACTTGGGTATTTACACCTGAGCAGCGAGGGAGCCGCCTGCGAGCTCCTTCGCCACCGACCAACGTTGTCTTGGCAGGCGTGTTTTGGCGATTAATTGTTATTTGGTGAAATCACTCCGGGATTCCAAATAAAGCGATTTCTTTTCGTTTCTTCCGTAGACTAAGCCTGGCGTGATCAGTTCCGTCTCAGGCCTGAACCTGGGGAAGGGTCCCTTGCAGATCCAGGTCGTTGGGAAAGGATTATCGCAGCTCGTGCCCTCGGTCCCCGTGCAAAGCCAGCAGCTGGTGAGCGTGCACGGACGTGCGCGGGGGATTTGAAAGGAAGAGTCTGCGGAGAGCTCTTCCGAGGAACGATCTTGCGAGGACTGGCGACCGTCATGCTTTGTCGCTGCAAGAAATGAGGTTGATTCGCAGGTGGTTTGCGCATCCCATTCGTGTGGGAACTCTAAATATACCAAAATATAAATACATAGATTTGGTATATTTATACATTGGTATATTTGGTGTATATATACCAATTTATATATTATATACGTGTACTCTAAATACGCTGAAAGCTGTTTTGTCAGAGGGAGCAGACGCCTTCCTCCGTACTTAAAACCCGTGGCAATCCGCGCTTTCTCCTTTTGGCTCTTTCCTCTAATTCTGAACCAATTCGATCCGTTTTCCTTCTCCCTGGAGCGGTTGCCAGTCTCCACAATGCCGCTCCTCCATCTCGATTCCCTCCAAAGAGGAGGAATTCCCTCCGGCGCGGGCTGGGGCCAGCTGCCGGCGCGGGTTAAACCCGGCGCGGCGGCGGCGGCCCCTCTCACCCCTGTCCTTTCTTCTCCCACCAGTACGACAGCAAGCTCGGCCTGAAGAAAGCCCCGACACTACAGCCCAGCAAGGAAGCTTGGTGAGTGCATCGGGGGGGGGGCGAGAAGTTAAAACGTCAGAGAACGGCGTGCTGCCGCGGCTCCCTTCGTTACCGTACTCTATTTCCGTGGCCCTTCTTCCACTCGGTGCCGTTAACCCTGGAAACAGGGAATTTTGCCTGTCAGCTCCTGCCCCCCCCCGCCAGCGGTTTTCCCTCTTCTCCTTCCTTCCAGCTTCCTGGAGCAGCTGCACAAACACCAGGGCGCGGTCCTGCATCCCGACTACAAGACGTCGTTCCGCTCCTTCGACGATGCCTTGCAGCGGCTCCTGCCCTACCACGTCTACCAGGGGATGCTGCCCTCTGCTCAAGACTACAGGAAGGGTAAGTCCTCCCAGGGAGCGGCACGCAGCTCTCTGGGGCCGCTGAAACGCGAGGATAGTGGATTGAGCTTTAAAAAAAAGTGGGTTTTTTAGCACTAAACAAAGCGGAGAAACTATCTGTGCCTTCACTCTAGAAAAACGTGACTTCCCAAGGCGATACAGCTGAAGTTTTCCAGGGTTTCTGACCCGGAATAGTTCAAAGCCGCGTTAAAGTTTTGTCACAGCCTCTGTATGTTTTGGGAAATCATTCAAACAGATCTCAGCAGATTCTTAACAATGCCAGCCATGAAAAATGGCACAGAACCCCTCTTTTCAGGGTCTCCCCCGGGTGAGGCCAGTGCAAAAGTTAGTAACAAAGAGCCACCGGCCCCGTGTCTGCGCTCGCCTTGTGACGCAAACTTTCTTTTCTCCCCATCCTCCTCTTCCTCGCAGTGGACGAGGAGTTTGAAGTGGTGTCTACCCAGCTGCTAAAGCGCACGCAAGCGATGCTGAACAAGTACCGCCTGCTGCTCTTGGAGGAGTCTCGGGTGAGTCCGGCGTCCTGCCCTCTCCGGTCTCACCGGTTGGGGCTGGAAGCGCGATTTCTTTCTCCCAGCGCGGGCTGCTTGGATCCGTCGGCGGCTTTTCTGGTTCCGCTTCGGCGCCGCGTGGGCTACGGGCTCTGTCCTGCCGCGGCGGAGTCGGTGGGGGCTCAGCCCCTGGATTTTTTTTTGCAGAGATGGGAAAGCTTTCCTCTCCCTGCCGTCGGCTCGGGCCGGTCTTGGCAAGTGATTGGTGTTTGTCTTGCCGCGAATTGGGCGGAAGGGCAGCTCTGCGTTGGGCCTTCGTCGCTTTTTATGAACGGGAGCGGGAAAAATCTGGAAGAACAGTAGCCGGTGTTGAGGTGGTGATGTGTAACCGCTCTTCCTCCCCGTCCCTCTCCTCTCCCTCCTCCTTTCTGTTCCTCGTCCGCAGAGAGTCAGTCCTTCGGCGGAGATGGTGATGATCGACCGCATGTTTATACAGGAAGAGAAGACCATGTTAGCGCTTGACAAGCAACTGGCAAAGGAGAAACCAGGTGGGAGAGGAATTATTTCTGTGGTTTGTCCACCTTTGATAACCGTATGCTTGGCTTTTGACGTCTTCCTCCTCTTCAGAGGCCGGGCGTGAGGTCTCTCGACCCTGCGGTGCCCAGGGCGGGACGGTGTCAGCCTGTTCCGCCGGGGGCAGCGGGGATTTTGGGGGGAAAAGCTGTTGAAAATAAGAGCGAGCGTTACCTGCTGCCGCTTGCACTCTTCCCCGCTCGCTCCTCTACGTTAGAGATCTTGGTGGCCAAAGTCTTACTTAACGCAAAGCGCGTGCGGTGTTCAGGCTCCCGACAAGTTGCTCTGTGTTCCTGGTTGCTCTGGAGGTTCTTTATTAAAGGTTTGTGTTCAGTTACTGCGTTCTTCAAGCAAGATAAGGGGCGAACTCCGTAAGAAGTGGAAGTTCTCGGAGGGAAGAGGGGCCGAGAGGCGTAAGGGGGGGAGAATACGTCCCGGCACAAGCAGGCAAATTTGCAAAATACATATTTTGCGATAATACTGTTGTAGTAATAATTTTTTTTTTTTTTTTAAATTTAAAAAAATATTTTAATAAAGGGATGGCGTTTCATGCTCACGCTAACGCCTGACGCGGTGTTTCCCTTCCAGACGAGTACGTCTCCTCCTCCTCCCGCTCGCAGAGCCTCTCCTCCTCGGCGGCCCTGGCCTCCGTCTCCAGCGCGGCGCCGGCCCCCGAGAGCCTGAAGGTTCCCCCCGTGCCGACGGCCCCCCCCATCCACCCCACCAAGCTGGTGATCAAGCACAGCGGGGGCTCCCCGTCCGTCACCTGGGCCAAGGCTTCGCCCTCCCTGGACGGGGACGAGGACGCCTTGCCCTCCAGGAGCAAGCCCCCCATCAAAACCTACGAGGCGCGCAGTCGCATCGGCCTCAAGCTGAAGATCAAGCAGGAGGCCGGGCTCAGCAAAGTGGTCCACAACACCGCCTTGGACCCCGTCCACCAGCCGCCCCCCGTCTGCCGAGTCATCAAAGGACCCGACCCCCACGCCTCCGGCACCGGCAGCGCCGCCGCCGCCACCTCCGCCGCCGGGCAGATGAACGGGACCGTCGACCACGTAACCTCGGCTCCCGCCGAGAAGAAACCCATCGTGACCTACTGCCGGCTCCCTCTTCGCAAGACCTACCGCGAGAACGTGGACGCTTTCGTGGCCGAGAAGCCCGCCGACGCCTGCCCCAAGGGGAGCGCCCCGAAGGCCGACAAACTCCCCGGCGCCCTCGTCATCAAGCAGGAGGACGGATCCAGGAGCGTGATCACCTCCCACAAGAGCCAGGGCAGCCCCTCGACAGCCGCCGCGGAGAAGAGCCGGCCGGAGGAGAGCTCCAAGCTCCTCTTCTTCAACCGGAGCGACGCCCGCTCCCTCGTCCTGCAGGACAGCCCGGCCCCACAGAAGACCGACGACTCCACCAGTGGCCTTATGAAGGAGCTTGTGGAAGTCGAGGACGAGTTTTACCGCGGGATGATAAAACCGGAGCCCCCCGACCAGGGCTCGGGCTCAGAACTCGCCTGGGAGGTGCCGCTGCCCCCGGCCAAGCGTAGGAAGTCGGAATCCTTCGAGGTGGACAACGCCAGCTTCTCCAGCGACAGTCCCCAGGACGACTCCCTCAACGAGCACCTCCAGAGCGCCATCGACAGCATCCTCAACCTGCAGCAACCTCAGACTGGGGGCCAGAACGTCCGGACGCCTTCCTCCTCCTACAACTCCTCTTCCTCCCCCTTCTCCTCACCCGTCCACCGTACGGACACCTACCTTGCCCCTAATCACAACGGTGGCCTTGGAGCAAGGACGTTGAACAGATAACAGAGAACCAAACGGAACGGCAGCGGGACACTGAGCGAGGACCGGAGAGGAAGGAGAAGGAGAAGCTCTTGCTGGTTGGATGCGGTTGAGCCCCGCGGTGGTGCCGCCTCCCAGAGACCCGACGGGCCGGGCCTGGGACGGGAGCGGCGGGGAACGAAGGGCGTCCCGGGGATGCTTCGCGCCCCCCCCCCCCCCCAGTGTTTATAGAGATGGAGGGGGGGGGGGGGGGGGGGTTGGTGGTGTTTTCTTTTATTTTTGGGATGTTGTAGAGCGGAGGCCGGATTTACGGATCCGCCCGACCCTCGCGGCGAGTGCGACGCGAACCGAGCGCCCCCCGGGGCGGGGAGGGGGCGGACTGGTTTGGGGGGGGGGGGCCCCGTTAGGTATTGTCGGCTGTGTAATTTAGATTCTGTAACAAATTGCTAATATGAATATCTGATCGGTCTATTCTCTCTTTCCCCACCCCGCCACCCCTGCTCCCACCCCGGCCGGCCCTAAGCTCGGAGCAGGTCGGGCGAATCAAAGCGGTGGGAGGCCAAAGAGGACTCTGCAGTCGTTGCCCCGGGGGGCAAAATTTATCCTTTTAAGTTATTTCAGATACTGCGCGGGCTTGTGGACCCTCGGGGCCGGGCAGCAAGGGGCAAAAAAAAAAAAAAAAAAGAGAAGGAAAGCAAGGAAACGCAAACACTAAATCGCTCGAAAGGAAAAGCAAAGTTTACAGTGAGTTTTATGCCTGGAGGAGAAGCAAATTCCTCGGGGGCTGGCGGAGGCGGGTGGGATCTGGCAGGGGAGGGGAGGAACGGCGTCCGGACGGGGACCGGGGAGGGGGGGGGACACACTCTGGTTGTGCTTCTCCCCGTCATCCCTCGGCTCTGCCTCGGCTCTTCCAGGTTGACGCTAAAAATGCCGGGAAGGATGAGTTTTCGAAGGGCGGGCGGGGGGAAAAGAGCCATTAGACGCCGCGAGCGCGCCCTCGCGAAAAAAAAAAACCAAAACATGAAGTATTTTGTCCGAAGCTCCCGGGAGGCTCCGTCCGTTCCCGCTCTGCCTTAGGGCGTCCCTGCCCAAACGGTGCCAGCGAGGACGCCGGGTATTTTTTCCCCTTTTCCCTGTGTTTTGCGCCTGCGGAGCCGCCCGTCCCGCCTGCGTGCGTCCCTCCTTCCCGGCTTTTTTTCCCTCCGCCTCCCTTTCCCCCCCCCCTTTTTTTTTTTAATTATTTTTTTTTCCCCCTTTTCGGAGGCAATAAGTTAACCGTGACTTTCAAGTGCCATCGGGTGCGCGTGCCACTCTCCCCGCTCCTTCGAAGCCTTGACCCGTTCCCCGGCCAGCTCCGCCAGCCCGTATGCATACATATACATACATCTGCATATATATATGTGATCGGCGAGCGCCAGCGGGTGCGTGTGTATATATGTGTGTATATATATGTACGTATATATACAGCAGCGGGGGGGGGGGGGGGGTGTTGTGCGTGTACAGGGGCAGCTTCCCGCGCTTCAGAGAACCCCGGGGAAACGGGATTTTGGGGGCGAAACGCTGCAGATCCGGGGCGGAACGAACGGCAGAGACCTCGGGGATCCCCCTTCCCGTAACGGGGGGGAGAGGGTCGGAGCGGGGACCCCGGGCGGGAATGGGGAAAGAACGAGCAGCATCTTGAACGTCAGCTTTTTTGGGGAGGGGGCGGTATTTTTTTTATTATTATTTTTTTTTTTTCCTCTCTCTCGAAGCGATTCCCCGCTCCGGTGACAGGGAGCCTCTGTGTGCAGTGTTTGGCGGTGTAAACAGGGAGGGATCACCCTTGGAAACAGAAAACATCCTTCCTCTCCGGCCGGCGTCAGCTTCCCTTCCTCCAAAACCCAACAAACAACAAAAAAAAAAAAACCCCAAACCCCCCCAAAACTGAAGTTTGAAAGGCCGGGGCAGAGCCCCCGCCCCGCGGGACTGGGGTTTGGGGTTTTTCAGGGTGGAAAAAAACTGGGAACAGAGCAAAGCTGGAGTCTTGCTCCCTTCCCTCTCCAGATCCGTCTCCCGCCGGAACGCCCGGAGCGTGCGTGGCATCGCCGGGACGGCTGCTCCGGCGGGACGAGGCTGGAGCGGAGCCAGGGGAGCAGCCTGCAGCCGCTCCCTGGGAGCCTCCTGGGGCTGGGATTTGTTTCTTTTTTTTTCCCTTCCCCAACCTTCTTTTTTTAAATTTTTTTTTTTTTTTTCCCCCCAAGAAGGAGCCATAAATCTGCTTTTCCCGAGCCTGGGAACGGGCGGCGAGCAACGCTCGGCATTCCTGCGCGCTTGCTCACCGTGCGCTGGCTCACCAACGCCCGGCCTCGGCCGCCGAAACCCTCCCGCTGTCGGCCGAATCTTCCTCTTTAATCCAGAAATTCCCGCTGGTTTTTATTTATCCCGGTCTCTTGGAAAAAGCCCGATTCCCTCCCCGCCGTCCCGCATCGCTCCCAAACGGAGCAGATGACTTTTGGGAATGCCAGGAGCCACCATGCGCTTCCCCGCTCCCTCTTCTCCTCTTTTTCTCCCCAAAAACAAGAAAGGCCTTAGAGCATCCGCCGGCGGGGAGCGGGATTCATCCCGCCGACTGCTCCGGAGGGAAGGGGCTTGGGCGGGTGGGATCCGGCGCTCCCCGGGAATTGGGGGGGGGGTTGTGACTCGCCCTTCGGTGCGGGGCAGCTGCCGACGCTGGGGACCCCCCCCTTTTTTTTGCTCGTCCCTCGGCTGGGGAGAGCAAACCCGAGGTAAAAAAAAAAAGAAATGAATTTTTTAATTATTATTATTATTTTAATTTTATTTTTCCTGCCCCGTTGGAGACGCGGGGGCGGGCGCCGCCGAGCGGCCGGACCCCCCAGCCCCCGGCACGAGCGGCTCGGCGCGGGTGGCTCGGGGTAGCAATAATGGGCGACGATTCCCAGGCTAAACTATTTGGCGTTTTCTTTTTTTATATATACATATATATATATAAAAAAAATGTATATTAAATCGTTTGGGGTTTTTTGTTTAGTGTCTAATTGTTTTTTTTTTTTTTTTTTAATCGAGAAGGAAGCGCGGATTGGGATCGTTAGCTCCTTTATTTTTCCTTTCTCTGCGAGACGGATCCGCCGGAAAACCCGCGATTTTCCCTTTTCACCCCAAAAAGGGCCGTTCGGCACCGCCGGGGATGGGGGGGGGCACCGCGGCTCGCCAGCGTCCCCCAGTTTTGGGGAGAAAAAATCCAGGTTTGGCCGTTGGGATCTTGCGTTGCCCTGGGGGGGGGGGGCTCAGCCCTTCCCTACCCGTTCCAATCCGCATTTTGGGGGGGGGACACATGCCACACACACTCTGCTGCCTGGGGGGGTTAATCCCCGTTCTTGGGGAGGCAAAAGATGGATTGGGGGCCCCCCCCCCTCCCCAAATCCCCCCCCCCCTTCCCCATCCTCACCCCCGGAGCGGTGCCGAGGAGCACCGACCCCCCCCCCCTCCTTAAATGAGTCTTGACGCCCCCCAGTCCCCCTCCCGCCCCGCCGGTACCAGTGAACGCTATCACAGTTCGAAACAAAATATAGTACTATAAAAATAATTTTGTACTGTATTTATTGTGTATAACGATTTTTTTAAAGAATTATGTACATTTAGTACTTCTGTGTAAATTAAATCGCTCTTCTTTTTAAAAACTGCGCCCGCCTCGCTGCTCCCTCTCTGCTTTCGGCAGCCCCGGCCCCAAACCTCACCCGCAAAAAAAAAAACCCCACCCCAAAACCCCCTCTCCTGCGGCGGGAAAAGGATCGGAATCCGGGTAAAACGGAAAAAACCGGCTGCTGAGCCCCAAGGGCGGAGGAAGGCTCCCGGGTTTGGGGGGACCCGGAGCCACCCTCGGCCTTTCGGGGTGAATTCCGAGGGGTTTGGGAGTTTGCGGGGTTTCTGTCGGGGTCTTCCGCTCCTGCACGGAGGCGGCGGCGTTTGATGCCGAAAGGGGAAGGAGAGCGGGGCTGGGAGCCGGGTCCCACCCGCGAGTGGGGCTGGGGGGGGCTCGGGGGTGGGATCTGGGATCCAGATCCCGACCCACGAGCGGGGCTGGGGGCTCAGGGAGGAGACCCGGGATCCGGATCCTGACCCATGAGCAAGAGTAGGGGCTTGGGAATGGGATCTGGGACCCGGATCCCAGCTTGTGAGCAGGGCTGGGGGCTCAGGGAGACGACCAGGGACCCTTCTCCCACCCACGAGCGGGGCTGGGGTCTCGGGGAGGAGACCCGGGATCTGGATCCCAACCCACGAGTGGGGCTGGGGTCTCGGGGAGGAGACCCGGGATCTGGATCCCAACCCACGAGCGGGGCTGGGGTCTCGGGGAGGAGACCCGGGATCTGGATCCCAACCCACGAGCAGGGCTGGGGTCTCAGGGAGGAGACCCGGGATCTGGATCCCAACCCACGAGCAGGGCTGGGGTCTCGGGGAGACAACCTGGGATCTGGATCCTGACCCACAAGCAGGGCTGGGGTCTCAGGGGGACGACCAGGGACCCAGATCCCAACCCATGAGTGGGGCTGGGGGCTTCAGGAGACGACCCAGGATCTGGATCCCGACCCACGAGCAGGGCTGGGGTCTCAGGCTGGAGACCCGGGATCCAGATCCTGACCCGTGAGCGAGAGTGGGGGCTCGGGGGTGGGATCTGGGACCCGGATCCCAGCTTGTGAGCAGGGCTGGGGGCTCGGGGAGACAACGAGGAACCCCAGTCCCAACCCACGAGTGGGGCTGGGGTCTTGGGGGGGACCACCAGCATCGTGCCAGGAAACAGGATGGGAAGCCGGGGTCGGGGGGGGGGGGGGGGAGCCACCAGCAGAGATGGGACCAGGAGAATCCCACAATCCCGGGAAATCCCAGATGGAGCGAAACCCTCCGGACCCTGACCTCCATGGGTCAGTGGCAGGGAGAGGGGCTGGGGGTCTCGGGGCGGGGGGGGGGGGGCTTCACCGCATCCCGGCGGGATGAGCCGTGTGTCCGGCACAGGCCTGTCCGGCCTGGGAACGGCGGTGGCCGGCTCTCGCGAGCCCTCCCCGGCCCGGCCCCTTCCCAGCCCCAGCGCCGCTATTAATTTATTCTTTTTTTTTTTTTTTTTTTTTGCTTTTATGGCTCGGTCTCAGGCCCGGCTGCCTCCGCTCCCCCCCCCCCCCCGGCTCCCTGCGCCCTGATAATTTATGTTAATATATTCCCCCCCCAGCCCCGCAGCCCCAGCCCTTTTCTCCCGGCCGCCTCCGGCCTCCCGCTCAGATCTTCTGCGGGACCTTCGGCATCGCCGGGAAGGGATTTTTCCTCCCCCCCCCCCTTTTTTTTTTTTTAAAAAAAACAAAAACAAACCAAAAACAAACCAAAACAAAAAAGAGCGAGAAAGGGGAGAAAAAGAAGAAGGAAAGAAACAAGTCGCTTCGGCCAGGAGCAGCGTTTCGCTCTGGAAAGCAGCGCCGGCAGCTCCGCTCCCCCCAGGGACCCCGCGACAGCCTTTCGCCCCTTTTTTTTGGGGGGGGGGGGGGAAAGGCCGTTTCCCCACCAGGAAGAGGAGAAAACCCCCCCGGCCCTGTGAGCCGCAGCCCCGAGCCTCGCCGGGAAGGCGAACAACAACAAACCCCCCCAAAACCTCCTTTTTCCGCTCGATTTTGTGGCGTTTCTCCTCCAAGGAACCCAGGCCGGGGTGGGTGGGGGGGGGTCCCACCGAGCACCCACAGCACCCCGTGGCACCCCATGGCTCAGCTCTCCAGCTGAGCCGGGCAGATCCAGCCGTCCCCTGCGCCGCCAGCAACACCACCACCCCATCACCACCACCACCACCACCACCACCCCAGGACACCCATTTTGGGGTGCCGCTTGGGGTGTCCGTCGTCGTCCCGTTCCCCCCCCCCCCCCTCCAACTTCTCACCCCCTCCCTTCCCCGCCGCCGGGATGTTCAGCTGGATGCGGAAGAACGAGAAGAAGAGCCCCGAGGTGGTCCGCACCGTCACCGAGGGGCTGAAGACCCTCTACAAGAAGAAACTTCTGCCGGTGGAGGAGTTCTACCGCTTCCACGATTTCCACTCGCCGGCGCTGGAAGATGCCGATTTCGACAACAAACCGATGGTGTTGGTGGTGGGGCAGTATTCCACCGGGAAAACCACCTTCATCCGTTACCTGCTGGAGCAGGAGATCCCCGGCAGCCGCATCGGACCCGAGCCCACCACCGACTCCTTCGTGGCCATCATGCACGGGGAGACGGAGGGGATCATGCCGGGCAACGCCCTCATCGTCGATCCCAAAAAACCTTTCCGGAAACTCAATCCTTTCGGGAATACCTTCCTCAATCGGTGAGTGAGGCCCCCCGACACCCCACCGCCGTCGCACACCCCCCACCCCCCCCGCCCCGTTCCGCTGGCACCCCCCAAATCGAGCCTTGCCGGAGCAAAGCCCCCCAAAAACGAGACACCACCCCCCCTCCAATCCCATCCCCGGGATTTCACTCTCCAATTCTCTGATTTTTCCCCATTTTTTGATATTTTCTGTCAAATCCCCCAAAATGTGGGGGGCAGCGGGGCCCCCCCCATGCTCACGGCAGCAGCTCCCCCCCCCCCCCCCCCCCAGCCCCGGGGATTTTGGGGGCTTGGGGAGGGTCCCGTTTGGGGTCACCCCTTGGGAAGGGGAAGGGGGGGGGGTTCGCTCCCTGCCCCACGGCGGGGGGGGGGGGGGGGGGGGGGCCGGGAAGGGGGGGGGGGGATGAGCCAGGCGTCAGGAATGCGGCCCCGGAGCCTGCCAAGGCCCCGCTGTCCCGGAGCCGCCCCCCCCCCCCGCCCCGGGGCCGCCTCGGAAAGACGCCGTCAGGGCTGGCAGATGCTCTGACACCGCGGGGGGGGGGCCCCCCCCCAGAACACGAGTGGGAACACGAGTGGGTGCTGCCCACCTTCTCCCCCCTCGCTCCCGCGGATCCCCCCCCCCTCGCAGCTCGTGGGGGCGGGGGGGGTTCAGTGGGGATCCGGAGGTGGGGGGGGGGGGGGTGTCCGGTGGGGGGGGGCCCGGCGGGGGGGCACTAACGGGGCTCCTCCCACGCAGGTTCATGTGCGCCCACCTCCCCAACCAGGTGCTGGAGAGCATCAGCCTCATCGACACCCCCGGCATCCTCTCGGGGGCCAAGCAGCGCGTCAGCCGGGGTAAGGGGGGCCCCCCCCCCCCCGCGAGCGGGACACGCGTGGGTGGGGGTGCGGGCCCCCCCACCCTTCCCCCCGCGGGCTCGGGGTTGGGCGGGGGGGGGGGGGGGTCGCGAGCGGGGCTTCGAGCAAGCGTGGGGTGCAAGATGCAGCGGGGTGTGGGTGGCGCAGCGGGGTGCTGCGGGGGGGGGGGGGCAAAAGGGTAAGGGGGTGCAAAGCGGGGGGGTGTGGAAGGCGCAGGGGGGGCGAACGGGGGGGAGGCAAAACGAAATGGGGGGCTGCGGGGGGGTGCAAAAGGGAGTGGGGTGTCGATGGGGGGTGCCAAGCGGGAGCGGGGCGCAGGTGGGGGTGCAAAGCATAAGGGGGTGCAAACGGGGGGGTGCAAAGCGTAAGGGGGTGCAAACGGGGGGGTGCAAAGCGCCACGGGGCGCGGGTGGGGGGGTGCGAGGTTTAACGGGGGGGGTGCAAAGCGCAGCGGGGTGCAGGCAGGAGGTGCAACAGGCAGCGGGGTGCCAACGGGGGGTGCAAGGCACAGCGGGGTGCAGACGGGGGGGGTGCGAGGTGTAATGGGGTGCAGACGGGGGGGGTGCGAGGCACAGCGGGGTGCCAGAGGTGGGGCGGGGGGGGGGTGCCAACTGTAACGGGGTGCCAACGGAGGTTGCAAAACACGGCGGGGTGCTGCTGGGTGGTGCAAGGCGCAGCGGGTGCCAAGGGGTGGGGTAGAGCGGAGTGGGGGGGTGCCAGCGGGTGGGGCGAGGCACCGGCGACGGGTGCCAAAGGCGACGCAATGGGTGCTGCCAAGGATGGGGGGGGGTGCCAGCGCTCCTCCTGCCCCCCCCACTCCCCCCCCACTGCCCCCCAGGGCTGGGACGAGCAACGATGGGGTCCTGTGGGGTGGGGGGGGTGGGGGGGGAAGTGTCTGGGACCCCCTTTCTGGAGCTTGGGGGGGCTCCCCCCGCATCCCCGGGGCCGCTGCCAATTTTCCAGGCCGGCTGTCCCGCTGTGGAGGCCGTGCCCCCCCCCCCAGACCCCCCCTCTCTTCCTTCCCCACCCCAAAACCCTCGGCCTCTGCCAAGAGCCCTGGCACCGGCTCCTGAAATGGCCCCATGGCGGGGGGGGGGGGGGGGGGGCTTGGCTGGAGGAGACCCCCCCCCCCCGGGCAGGGGGGGGCTGGAAAAGAGGGGGCTGGGAAAGGGGGGGGACACACGACGACACGACTGGAAAAAGGGGGGGGTCAGGGCTGGGCTGGGGCTGGGTTGGGGCCAAATTCCTGGCCCGGCGCTCCCCGCTGCGGTATGCACGGGGGGGCCGGGGGGGGCCACGGGGTGGGGCCGGGGTCAAGGCCGGGGTCAAGGACAAGGATGGGGTCAAGGTCGCGGGCAGGGGCAGGGATGGGGACGGGAACGGGGACAGAGAGACCTTTCCCAGGGCTCGCCGCTTTTGCCTTTTTTGGTGCTTTTTTCCAGGCTCTCGGGGCCTCCGGCTGCCGGGGGGGGGCAGGGGGGGTGGGGGGGGGGGAGCGGGGCCCTCGCAGAGGGGTGAGGGGGGGCAGGGGTGCGGGGAAGGGGGGGGCCGAGCAAGACCCCGTTGGCGGGACCCCGCTCCAGGCAGGGACAGCAGGGGCTGGGGTTGGGGTTTTGGGGTGGGGTTGGGATTAGGGTTGGGTTTAGGGGTTAGGGTTGGGATTAGGGTTGGGTTTTGGGGTTAGGGTTGAGATTAGGGTTGGGTTTGAGGTTGGGGTTGGGATTAGGGTTGGGTTTTGGGGTTAGGGTTGGGGTTAGTGTTGGGTTTTGGGGTTAGGGTTGAGATTAGGGTTGGGTTTGAGGTTGGGGTTGGGATTGGGGATGGGTTTTGGGGTTAGGGTTGGGGTTAGACTTGGGGTTAGGGTTGAGGTTGGGGTTTGGGTTAGGTTTGAGGTTAGGGTTGGGGTTAGGATCGGGTTTTGGGGTTAGAATTTGGGGTTAGGGTTGAGATTGGGGTTGCGATTAGGTTTAGGGTTTAGGTTGAGCTCAGGGTTGGGTTTTGGGGGCCAGGTTTGGGTTCCCCTCCATGCAGACCCCTCCGGGGGCAGCAGGGGTTCATCTGCACCCTGAGCGTGGCAGCACCCCCTTTCCCGGGGTCCCTCAACCCCACGGGCAGCCCAGCCCAGCCCCGGGGGAGCCCCCAATTCCCCCTTTCCCCCCTCCCCTCCCAGGCTATGACTTCCCGGCCGTGCTGCAGTGGTTCGCCGAGCGCGTGGACCTCATCATCCTCCTCTTCGACGCCCACAAGCTGGAGATCTCGGATGAGTTCTCCGAGGCCATCCGAGCCCTCAAGGGCAACGAGGACAAGATCCGGGTGGTCCTGAACAAGGCCGACATGGTGGAGACGCAGCAGCTGATGCGCGTCTACGGGGCGCTGATGTGGTCCCTGGGGAAGGTGTTCAACACCCCCGAGGTGCTGCGCGTCTTCATCGGGTCCTTCTGGTCCGAACCGCTCCTCATCGCCGACAACCGGCAGCTCTTTGAGTTGGAGGAGCAGGACTTGTTCCAGGACATCCAGAACCTGCCCCGGAATGCCGCCCTGAGGAAGCTCAATGACCTCGTCAAGCGAGCGCGGCTCGTCAGGGTGAGTGCGGCCGACTGGGTGCATGGGTCCTCTCCATGGCTCCGATGGGGCCAAGCGGGGACACCAGGACTCCTTGGAGCTCTCCATGGCTCCGATGGGGCCAAGGGGGAACACCAGGACTCCTTGGAGCTCTCCATGGATCCGATGGGGCCAAGGGGGAACACCAGGACTCCTTGGAGCTCTCCATGGCTCCGATGGGGCCAAGGGGGGACACCAGGACTCCTTGGAGCTCTCCATGGATCCGATGGGGCCAAGGGGGAACACCAGGACTCCTTGGAGCTCTCCATGGCTCCGATGGGGCCAAGGGGGGACACCAGGACTCCTTGGAGCTCTCCATGGATCCGATGGGGCCAAGGGGGGACACCAGGACTCCTTGGAGCTCTCCATGGCTCCGATGGGGCCAAGGGGGAACACCAGGACTCCTTGGAGCTCTCCATGGCTCCGATGGGGCCAAGCGGGGACACCAGGACTCCTTGGAGCTCTCCATGGCTCTGGTGGGGCCAAGCGGGGACACCAGGACTCCTTGGAGCTCTCCATGGCTCCGGTGGGGCCAAGGGGGGACACCAGGACTCCTTGGAGCTCTCCATGGCTCCGATGGGGCCAAGCGGGGACACCAGGACTCCTTGGAGCTCTCCATGGCTCTGGTGGGGCCAAGCGGGGACACCAGGACTCCTTGGAGCTCTCCATGGCTCCGGTGGGGCCAAGGGGGGACACCAGGACTCCTTGGAGCTCTCCATGGCTCCGATGGGGCCAAGGGGGGACACCAGGACTCCTTGGAGCTCTCCATGGCTCCGGTGGGGCCAAGGGGGGACACCAGGACTCCTTGGAGCTCTCCATGGCTCCGATGGGGCCAAGAGGGAACACCAGGACTCCTTGGAGCTCTCCATGGATCCGATGGGGCCAAGAGGGAACACCAGGACTCCTTGGAGCTCTCCATGGCTCCGATGGGGCCAAGCGGGGACACCAGGACTCCTTGGAGCTCTCCATGGCTCTGGTGGGGCCAAGCGGGGACACCAGGACTCCTTGGAGCTCTCCATGGCTCCGGTGGGGCCAAGGGGGGACACCAGGACTCCTTGGAGCTCTCCATGGCTCCGATGGGGCCAAGGGGGACACCAGGACTCCTTGGAGCTCTCCATGGCTCCGGTGGGGCCAAGGGGGGACACCAGGACTCCTTGGAGCTCTCCATGGCTCCGATGGGGCCAAGAGGGAACACCAGGACTCCTTGGAGCTCTCCATGGATCCGATGGGGCCAAGAGGGAACACCAGGACTCCTTGGAGCTCTCCATGGCTCCGATGGGGCCAAGCGGGGACACCAGGACTCCTTGGAGCTCTCCATGGCTCCGATGGGGCCAAGGGGGAACACCAGGACTCCTTGGAGCTCTCCATGGCTCCGATGGGGCCAAGGGGGGACACCAGGACTCCTTGGAGCTCTCCATGGCTCCGATGGGGCCAAGCGGGGACACCAGGACTCCTTGGAGCTCTCCATGGCTCCAGTGGGGCCAAGGGGGGACACCAGGACTCCTTGGAGCTCTCCATGGCTCTGGTGGGGCCAAGCGGGGACACCAGGACTCCTTGGAGCTCTCCATGGCTCCGATGGGGCCAAGGGGGAACACCAGGACTCCTTGGAGCTCTCCATGGCTCCGATGGGGCCAAGGGGGGACACCAGGACTCCTTGGAGCTCTCCATGGATCCGATGGGGCCAAGCGGGGACACCAGGACTCCTTGGAGCTCTCCATGGCTCCGATGGGGCCAAGCGGGGACACCAGGACTCCGTGGAGCTCTCCATGGATCTGGGAGCAGGAGCGCTGAAGGTTTGGGGTCCCCTCCCTGGCCCCAGGAGGTGCCTCAGGGGTTCCCTCAGCCCCGGTGGCTCCCGGCCATCTCCAACAATGGCCCCGTTGCCAAAAGGGGGGGGGACGTCATCGTGCCCCCCCCCCCCCGGCCCCATCCTGTGCCTGGCTTCCTCGTTAAGGGTTTCCCGTGAGGTAGCGCCTTCCGCCCCTGTGATTACAGAATAATTAACGCGCCCGCCCCAGCCCCCGCTCCCAGGCCAGGTCCCCCCCCCCCCCATTTCGTTCTGAGACCCCCCCAGGATTGCGGGGGGCTGGTTTAGGGCTGGGGGGGGGGGGACAGGGAGGGAGCTGAAGCAGCGCTATACCCCAGCCCATCACCCTGGCGTCTGGCCATGGGGGTCCGGGGCAGGGGGGGGGGCGGAAGGTGGGGTGGGGGGGTGTTGGCATTATTCCCCGTCTCCTTCTTCCCCCCCCCTCCCCGCCGCCGCCACCGCCGCCGGCCTTATCGCATCCGGCCACCTGCGGCCGCGGGCCTTTGTGCCGCGCATCCGCCGCCCGCGACGCCCCGGGATGGGGACTGGGATGGGGACTGGGACTGGGACTGGGACTGGGATGGGGACTGGGACTGGGACTGGGACTGGGACGGGGACTGGGATGGGGATGGGGACTGGGACTGGGACTGGGACTGGGACTGGGACAGGACCACCATGCATGCTGGGATGGGATGGGGACACGGGGACATGGGGATGGGGACAGGGATGGGGACAGGGATGGGGATGGGATGGGGATGGGGATGGGGACAGACTGGGGATGGAGACGGGACAGGGATGGGGCCAGGATGGGGCCATGTGGTGGGTGGGCACCCAACCCCCCCCACCCCCCCACCCGTGGGACCCCCCCCCCCCCGGTTCCGACTGTCCCCCCCGAGGCTCTCAGCCGCAGAGGGGACCCAGGCATCCGCGTTCCCACGCTTCCCCTGTGCCATGCCGTGCCGTGCCGTGCCGTCCGCTGCCGGTACCACACCCAGCCCCCCCCCCCCACCCCAACCTTCCTGACCCCCCCTTCCCCCCCCCCCCCCGCTTTGCCCCCAGGTCCACGCGCACATCATCAGCCGCCTGAAGAAGGAGATGCCCTCCGTCTTCGGGAAGGACAACAAGAAGAAGCAGCTCATCGCCAAACTGCCGCTCCTCTTCGCCCGCATCCAGCTGGAGCATCACATCCCGCCCGGAGACTTCCCCGACTGCGCCCGCATGCAGGTGGGGACCGGAGCTAGGATTTGGGAGGGGGGGGCGGGAATCATCGATGCCCGTGCCAGGGGGGGATCCGGTGGGATGCTGAGCCCCGTGCAGGGGCATGCAGTGGGATGCTGAACTCCTGTGCCAGGGGATCCGGCGGGATGCTGACCCCTGTGCCGGCGTTCTGTCAGGATGCTGACCCTCATGCCGGAGAGTCCGGTGGGATGCTGATCCCCGTGCCGGGATGCTGACCCTTGTGGCAGGGGGATCCAGTGGGATGCTGATCCCCGTGCCGGGGAGTCCGGTGGGATGCTGATCCCCGTGCCAGGATGCTGACCCTTGTGGTGGGGGGATCCAGTGGGATGCTGAGCCCCGTGCTGGGGAGTCCAGCAGGATGCCGAGCCCCATGTTGGGATGCTGACCCCCATGCCGGGGTGTCCAGTGGGATGCTGAGCCCAGTGCCGAGGAGTCTGATGGAATGCTGACCCCTGTGCCAGGGGATCCAGTGGGATGCTGACCCCGTGCCGGGGAGTCCGGTGGGATGCTGATCCCCTTGCCAGGATGCTGACCCTTGTGGCAGGGGGATCCAGTGGGATGCTGAGCCCCGTGCCGGGGGATGTAGTGGGATGCTGAACCCCTGTGCCAGGGGATCCATTGGGATAGTGACCCCTGTGCCGGGGGGTCCAGTGGGCTGCTGAGCCCCGTGCCGAGGAGTCTGATGGAATGCTGACCCCTGTGCCAGGGGATCCATTGGGATGCTGACTCCTGTGCCGGGGGGTCCGGTGAGATGCTGAGCCCCGTGCCGGGATGCTGACCCACATGTTGGGGGATCTGTCGGGATGCTGAGCCCCGTGCTGGGGGATCTGTCGGGATGCTGACCCCCCTCTCTGTGTGTCCCCCCCCATCCTCCCCATCCAGGAGCTGCTGCTGGTCCACGACTTCGCCCGGTTCCCGGCGCTGAAGCCGCGGATGCTGGAGGCGCTGGACGAGCTGCTGACGACCGACATCGCCGCCCTGATGCCGCTGCTGCGGCAAGAGGAGCTGGAAGCGCCGGAGGGTGCCGGGGTGCAGGGGGGAGCCTTCGACGGTACCCGTCAGGGTCCCTTCAGCGGGGCGGAAGAAGAAGAGGAAGGCGAGGAAGAGGAGGAATGGGTGGTGACGAAGGACAAGGCCAAGTACGACGAGATCTTCTACGGGCTGGCGCCGCTGGGGGGGAAGCTGAGCGGGCGGCGGGCGCGGGGCTGGATGGTGAGCAGCAACCTGCCCAGCTCCGTCCTGGGCCGCATCTGGCAGCTCAGCGACGTCGACCGGGACGGCATGCTGGACGCCGAGGAGTTCGCCTTGGCCGGTCACCTCATCGGGGCCAAACTGGAGGGGAGGGGGCTGCCGGCCGACCTGCCCCCCCGCCTCGTGCCCCCCTCCAAGCGTCGGCCCAAGGGGTCCGCGGAGTAACCCCCCCCCCCCAAGGAAAGCTCCCCCCCCCCCCCAAGATCTCTCCCCCTCACCCCAATAAAGGGAGGATGCGGCCGATGGAGGAACGGCGGTTGTGGGTCCTGGGGTGGGGGGGGGGGGTGTGCAAGGAAGGGGGGGTGTGCAAGGGAGGGGGGGGTGTGCAAGGCAGGGGGTCGATGTGCGAAGGGGGGGGCGTAAGGGGGATGCAAAGGAGGGGGGGTGGGTGTGCAAGGGAGGGATGTGGGGGGGGTGTGTGGAAGGCCGGGGGTGCAAGGGGGCTGGGTGTGTGATGAGGGGGGTGTGCAAGGGGGGGTGCGTGCAAGGGAGGGTGTGCAAGGGAGGGTGGGTGCGCAAGGAGGGGGGGTGTGGAAGGGAGGGGGTCGATGTGCGAAGGGGGGGGCGTAAGGGGGAGGCAAAGGAGGGGGGGTGTAAGGGGGGGTGGGTGTGCAAGGGAGGGGTTGTGGGGGGGGTGTGGAAGGCAGGGGGTGCAAGGGGGCTGGGTGTGCTGGGGAGTGGGTGTGCAAGGGGGCTGTGTGTGCACAATGAGGGGGGTGTGTAAGGGGGGGGTGTGCAAGGGGGGGTGTGCAAGGGGGGGTGGGTGCTCAAGGGGGCTGTGTGTGTGATGAGGGGGGTGTGCAAGGGGGTGCGTGTGCAAGGGAGGGTGTGCAAGGTGGGGGGGTGATGAGGGGTGTGTGCAAGGGGGGGGTGCAAAGGAGGGGTGCAAGGGGGGCTGGGTGTGCTGGGGAGTGAGTGTGCGCAAGGGGGGTGTGTGTGCAAGGGGGTGTGTGCAAGGGCGGGTGTTTAAGGGGAATGGGTGTGCTGGGGGAGTGGGTGTGCAAGGGGGGGGGGTGCGCCCATGGGGTGCCCAGGGGTGTCAGGGCATGGGGGGGGCGTGGGAGTGGGGGCTGGCACACACACGTGGGCATGGGTGTGCATGAACGTGTGGGTGCACGGGCAGGTGCGTGCGCACGGGTGTGCATGCACGCGCATGTGTGTGTACGGGTGGGCACTTGTGCACATGTGTGCGTGAACACGTGTGTATGGGCTGGTGCTTGCACACGTGTGCGCGCACATAGGTACATGCACATGTGTATGCGTGGGTGCTTGCACACGCGTGTGCGTGCGCACGCGTGTGAGGGTGTGCGGCGGCATGGGAGCAGGCGCGTGAACTCGTGCGCGCGGGCGCGGGGGGGTGCGCACGCGTGTGGGCCGCGCACGCGTGTTGGCACACGCAGGCCACGCACGCGTCGGGGCATGCACACGCGTGGGTGCGTGCGGGGGCGTGGGAGTGTGTGTGTGCACGCGTGTGCGCGCGTAGGCGGATGGACACGCGTGGGTGCGTGCAGGCACGCACGGGAGGAGGCAAGCGCACGCGTGTCCGGGCGTGAGGGTGCGTGTGCATGCGTGTGCCAGGGCGGGGTCACGTCTGGGCTCACATCTGGAGCTGCTCCGGGGGTGCGAGGCCCCCCTGGGCCCACGCGTGGGGTGTTCGGGGCACATCTGGAGCCCCCCCCCAATCCCGCAGCTGGACACCGCCCTTCCCAAGATGGCGGCGGCGCCCTTCCCCTCCCTCCCCAAGATGGCGGGCGGAAGTGGCAGCGCGGCGCTTCCGGTAGGCCCCGGCGACCATGCCTTTCTTTTCAAGATGGCGGCGCCCGGGGCATCCTCGTCGTTCCTGGGCCTGGGCCCCGGGTCGCGGGATCCCGCCACCATCCGCCGCCGCTCCCGCGGCCCCCGCAACCGCAAGAAGGGCTGGAAGCGCTGGGCCGGTCCCGAGGCGAGGCTGGGCCGCGAAATCGGCGACTTCCTCGAGGACGTGGTGCTGCAGCAGCGGGCCACAGGGTGAGGGCTGGCGGGGGCGGGGGAACGGGGGACCCGGTGGGGCCTGAAGGCCTCGGGGGGACCCGGGGGGGGGGGGGGGTCGTCTCTTGGGGAGGTTACGAGCGGCTTCGGGAGGGGTTGAGAGCAGCGGGGGGGGCTCCTGGTGGGGCGAGAGGCCCCCAGAGGCCACGCAGGCCCATGGGGGGGGGCTTAAGAGGTGTGTGAGGGGCTTTGGGGGGCTCGGAGGAGCTTTGGGGTGTCCCGGGGTGGGGCGGAGTGGGGCTGGTGGGGGGTCTAGGGCCGGGGCGGGGGGGGGGGGGGGGCTCGAGGGGCCCGGGAAGAGAGGTTTTGGGGGGGGTCCTGGGGCTGCTAGCGGGTCCCTGAGCGAGGCGGGGGTCTGGGGGGGGGGGGGGGGGGGCGGGTCTGGAGCCGGGGGGGGGGGGGCGAGGGGGACGTGGGTTGCGTGTGAGGGGACTTCAGGGGGGTCTTGAGGTGACGCTGGGGGGGGGGTCCCTGGGGGTGCGAGGAGGCTGTGAGGGGCGAAGGAGGGGACGCTGAGGTTTGAGGGGAGCACTGGAGGGTGTTAGAAGGCTTGGGGGGGGCTGTTGGGGGAAGGGGGAGCTGGGGGGGGGCAGAGAGGCCCCCCCCCCCCCCCCCCCCAGGAGGTGACCGGGGGCTCCTCCTCAGGGGGCTGATCGCGGAGCAGCCGGATGAGGGGCTTTTCTTCGTGGATACGGGCAATGCGGAGAAGGGTGAGTGGTTTTGGGGGGGGGACGGGGACAGACACCCCACATGGGAGCCCTGGGGAGCGCCTGTGTTGGTGTGTCCCCCCGTCTTTTCCTTTCCTCGGCGTTTGGGGGTGACGCGTGTGTCGCCCCCCCCCCCCCCCGCCCTGCACCCCAGATCGGCGCCTGAACAAGGGCAAGGAGAAACCCCTGCACGTCGACCTCGTCCTGCAGCCCGACTCCAAGGTGCCGGCACCCAAAAAGTGAGGGGGGGACAGGGCTGGGGGGGACACACGGACACAGGGTGGCATTGGGGGTCCGTCTCCCCCCTCCCCGGCTGACCCCGCGCCCTCCCCGCAGCATTTTGGCCCACCAGATCCCCAACGGGCGGAAAGAGAAACGGCGACGGGAGTTTTGGGAGAAGCAGGCGGAAAAGGGGGTGCTGCCCCGGGCCGAACGGCGCCTGCGGGCCCGGCTGCGGCGAGGGGGGGCCCCGCCGGACAAAACACCGGAAAAAGGGCGCTCGGACCCCGAGAGAGGCTTCTACGACATCTGGGCGGCTGATAGTAAGGAGGGGGGGGACGACACCGGCTGTACCGGGGCTTCCCGGCAGGAATCGGCACCGGCCCGGCTAGTTTTGGGGACGTTTCCCCTGTTTTTTGCAGCGAGTTCTCTCCTGAGGTGGGCGGGGGGCGCCAGCAGCTAAAATTTGGGGGTTTTGTGTGAAAATTGGGGGGGGAGGGAAGCTGAGGTGGGATTAAGCTCGAGAGGTGGCATGGATTGAGGTGGGGGGGGGGTCAGCATCGCCCCCCCCCCCCCTCCCGCCTTGAGTCCGTCGCCGGGAGCTCTGTGGCGAGGGTGGGTGCCGGTGTCCCCGCAGACCCCCTGGAGCGGGCGCTGGCGGGGCAGGACGGCTGGTTCCTGCAGCAGACCAAGAAGCAGAGGGTGAAGGTGAGCCCTGGGGCTGAGGGAGGGGGGGGGGGGGGGGGGTACGTTGGGTTTTGGGGGGGGGGCCACGGCCGGGCAGAGCCCCTCACCCCGGCTGTGTGTCCCCCCCATTCTCCGCCAGCGCCCTGCCAGGCTGCAGACGAAGCCCTCGCAGGTCCCCGCCGTGGAGGTCATTGCCGCCGGCGGCTCCTATAACCCTACCTTCGAGGACCACCAGGTCTGGGGGGGGGGGGGGTGGTGTGCGGGGTGGCCCCCCCCCCCCCCCCCCCAGCACGGAGGAGGGTGGGGGGAGTCGTCCCCCCCCCGGCTTTGGGGGTGACAGTGTCGCCGGCCCCCCGCAGGCGCTGCTGCTGCGGGCTCACGAGGTGGAGGTGAGGAAGAAGAGGGCGGAGGATAAGGTGGAGAGGCAGCTGAGGATCCCCGCGGGAGCCGAGCTCCCCACTGCGGTGAGACCCCCCCCCCACCGGACCCACGGCGCGGGTTTTTGGGGTGGGGGGGGGGTGTCCCCTCCCTGCCGGGGGCACGGGAGAGGCTCCGTTCCCGAAGCGGGGTGCTGACACCCCCCCCACCTCCCCTCGCCCCCAGGAGACGGTTTTCCAGGAGCAGTGCGAGGGGCTGCTGGAGGAGTCGGGGGACGAGGAGGACGGGGAGCCGCCGGCACCGCCGGCAGAACCCGAGGACGCCCCGAAAACGGCCCCGCGGCAGGAGAAGAAGACGGAGCAGCAGCGCCGGCGGGAGAAGGAAGCCCGAGCCCTGGTGCGGGGGCAGCCGGGGACGGCTGGGAGAAGGAGAGGGGAGGGGGCCGCCCGTCTGCCGGGGTCCTGACGCGGTTGCGCCCGCAGGCGGCCCGGCAACGCCGGGAGAAGACGGCGCGGTGCCGTCGGCAAGAGCTTTTCCGGCTGCGCTCGCTGCGGCGGCAGGTGAAGCGGTGGGAAGCGGAGCTGCTGCGGCGACGGCAGGCGCGCTTGGCCAAGCGCCGGGCGAAGGACGCGCTGCCCCGACGCCTGGGGCGCCTCAAGTGAGTGGGGAGGGGGTGTGGGGGGGCTGCCTGACACCCCCCACCCTGCCCCCGGCCCCCTCTCTGACCCCCCCACCCCGCAGGTACGAGGACCCCAGCCTGGAGGTGCAGCTGAGCGACGAGCTGGCCGAGTCCCTGCGCACGCTGAAGGTGGGTCACCCTCTCGGGGGGCCGGCGGCGGCGGGGGGTCCCCACCCTGGGTGGCAGTGGGGGGTGCTGGCACCCCGTGATGAGACCCATCCTTGCGCTACGAGGATTCGCAGCCCCCCCCCCATCTCTCCCGATCCGGGCTGGGAATGTGAAGGTCTCTGGGGTCCCGGGGCCTCGTCGCGTAGGCGAGGGCCTGGGTGCTGAGGGTGCCGGCGCCTCCCCAGCCGCTCGCGCCCCACGGCGCCTCCCCAGCCGCTCGTGCCCCACGGCACCTCCCCAGCCGCTCACGCCCCACGGCGCAGCACTGGTGGGGTATGAAATGGCTCCTCTGTTCCTCTCCTGCTGGGGAGGGGGCTTGCTGGAGCCCCCCCCCCCCCCCGCCAAACCTGGCTGGGAGGTGGGGGAGTGGGTCCTGCACCCCCCCCCCAATATCCCGTCGCTGACCCCGCTCGGCCTCCCCCTGTTTCAGCCTGAGGGCAGCGTCCTGCGCGACCGCTTCAAGAGCCTGCAGAAGAGGAGCCTGATCGAGCCGCGGGAGAGGGCCAAGTGAGTGGGGGGGGGGGGCCGGGGGGGGTGGGGGGGGCTCCGGAGCTGCCCAGATTTGGGGAGGGGGGGGCTCTGACTGCCCCACAGATTCGGGGCAGATCGGGAGTAGATTTTTGACCCCTTTTCCTCGCATCTCTCGCCAGGTTCAAGAGGAGATATCGCCTGAAATACGTGGAGAAGAGGGCTTTCCGGGAAGTGACGTGAGTGGGGCAGCCGTGGGGCAGCCGTGGGGCAGCCGTGGGGCAGCCGTGGGGCTGGGTCGTCCGCCCCCCTGGCCCCTCCCTGACCGGTCGCTCTCTGTTGCAGGCTGTAGCCGCGGATCCGGCCGGGCGCCGCATCCCAATAAAAACCCGTTTGCACCAGCGTCGCCTCCTTCGGGTTTGCGGCGGTGGGGCTGGGGGGCGGCTGGCTGGCCCCCCGCCCTCCCTGGGGGGGGGGGGGGGCACCCCGGCAGATGGTGCCTGGCTCAGCCCCTTTCCCTTCTTTAGAGCTATTAGAGAGCGGATTAGAGGCTGCAAATCCGGGAAGGCGGGGGGGGGGAAAGGGGGGGGGCCGGGCACCCTGCGGCACCGGGGGCCTCTCCTGCCGCGCTCAGGGTGGGGGGGCTATCGTCCAGCGACACCCCCCAACCCACCAGTTAGAGCTCAGCGCTCAACCCTCCACCCGTTTATTTACATCTTGGGGGGGGGCGGAAGGGGGCTCTGCCTCCCCCCGTCCCCTCTGCCAAATAAATAAACACCCCCCCCCCCCCCATTTTCCCCCTGGCCTGGAGGCCGTCGGGGTGCGGGTCATGGGGGGGCCTCCCCCCCCCAATCCCACTCCCCGCTTGCACCATGACGTGAAGAGGTCGATGGACGCCGAGACATGGCGTCAGCCCTTGCGGTAAACCGGAGCTGGCGGGGGGGACACACACCCCCCACACCCCCCCCCCCCCGGCAATTTGGGGAGGGGGGGCGGCGGTGGGCTCAGACGTAGGCGGATTCGCTGGACTGCGTCCGGCCGAGCGTGGGCGCGGGGGCCGGGGGGGAAAGGTCCTTTTTGCGCAGCTCTCCCAACGACTTGCGACGCGCCTGCACCCCCCGGACGGCGGCCTTGACCTTGCGCCAACCCAAGTGGTTGAGCTCGGCCAGGTTGAGGAGGACACAAACGCCGCTGACGGCGAACATGAAGACCAAAAAGACGGTCTTCTCGGTGGGCCGCGAGACGTAACACTCCACCTCCTTGACGCAAGGGTAACGATCGCACTCGAAGATGGCCGGCACGTTGAATCCGTAGAGAAAATACTGCCCGGCCAAGAAGCCGATCTCCAGGGCGTTGCGGAAGACCACCTGGATGACGTAGAAACGGGAGATGCCTTCTTGGCGCTTGGTTTTGGAGCTGCGGGGGGGCCGCGGCGGCAGCAGCTCTTTCGCCTCCAGGCAGTCAGGTTCCTCCTTGCAGCCCCCCTCGGGGCTGGGTGCCAGCACCCCGTTGCCCGTCTTGGTCTTCTTGGTTTCGCGACCGTCCCGTTCCAACAGCGGGTAGAGGAAGGAGTAGCGTCGTTCCCGTTGCTTGGCCGACTGATGGACCGAGTAGGTGATGAAGCAGAGGCTGGGGGTGCAGACCAGGATGATCTGGAAGACCCAGTAGCGGATGTGGGAGATGGGGAAGGCTTTGTCGTAGCACGCCTGGTTGCAGCCCGGCTGCAGCGTGTTGCACATGAACATGGTCTGCTCGTCCTCGTACACCGTCTCTCCCACGATGGCCACGATCAGGATGCGGAAGATCACCACCACCGTCAGCAGGATCCTGCTCGAGAGGAGGGAGGGAGGGAGGGAGGGAGGGAGGAGGTGTGACTGCCCGGACCCGGACACGGGGGTCCTACCTAGACCCGGACACGTGGGTTGGACCTGGACACGCAGGTCCTACCTTGACACGTGGGTCCTACCTAGACCCAGACATGTGGGTTGGACCTGGACGCGCAGGTCCTACCTTGACACGTGGGTCCTACCTAGACCCAGACACGTGGGTTGGACCTGGACACGTGGGTCCTACCTAGACACGTGGGTTGGACCTGGACACGCAGGTCCTACCTTGACACGTGGGTCCTACCTAGACCCAGACACGTGGGTTGGACCCGGACATGTGGGTCCTACCTAGACATGTGGGTTGGACCCGGACACGTGGGTCCTACCTGGACCTGGAAAGGTGGGTCCTACATGGACACTGGGATGTGTGGGTTGAATTGGGACACGTGGGTCCTACCTGGACCCAACCACGTGGGTTGAACTTGGACATATGGGTCCGACCTGGACCCGGACACGTGGGTCCTACTTGGACACGTGGGTTGGACCTGGACACGTGGGTCCTACCTGGACCTGGAAAGGTGGGTCTTACATGGACACTGGGATGTGTGGGTCGAATTGGGACACGTGGGTCAAACCAGGCCACGTGGGTCCTACCTGGACCCAACCACGTGGGTTGAACCTGGATACGTGGGTCCGACCTGGAGACCTGGGTCCTACGTGGACTCAGACACGTGGGTCTGACCTGGACCTGGATCCCCAGGTCTGATCCGGACCCGTGGGACCTTCCCAAACCCAGACCCCTGGGTCCTACCTGGACCCCTGGGTGCTTCCCAGCCCCCCCCGTCTCCCCACGTGCCACCGCCCCTGACCTTGACCCGTCCCGGGGCCGTGGGCACCCATCGATACTCGTCCCTCGCGGCCGCGGCTCTGCCAGGGGGTGGGGATGAGTGAGGTGGGGTGGTGTCCCCCCACCTCACCCCCCCCAGAGGGCAGCGGGACCCCCGGCACCCTGTGGCAGATGGGAGCCCACCCCCAGGCGCCCTGAGGGAGCTGGGGTGCAGGTTTGGGGACATGCCGCTGGTGGGGGGGACACGCGGGGACCTTCTCCCATCCCCTCTCCCCAACCTGCATCTCCCTGGGGACGGCTGGTCCCCAAAACGCAGCCGACGGCCCCATCTCCCCCCGGTGAGGACACCTGCCCCCCCCACGGAGGAAGTGGCCCCCGGGCTGTGACCGTCCCCACGGTGTCTCTTGTCCTGAGTGTCCCCCGTTATCGTAGCTGTCACCTCCTGCCAGCGGGGAGGTGACAGCGGGGAGGTGACAGCGGGTCCCTCCACCACCCCCACACCCGGGGCCACCTCCCAGCCTCTTGCTGGGGTGGGGGGGGGGGGATGATGCCCCGTGGGGACCCGCTGTGGCCCCGTGGGTGACGGATCCCCCTGCCCTCGCCCACGGGCAGTTGCTGACACGGGTGGGGGGGCGGGGGGGATGCTGACCCTGGGGTAGCGTGGGGCTGGAGCCGCGGGGCGATGGCGGGGGGGGGGTGTCCCGTGTCCCCCCCCCCCGCCCCGCCGTGGGCTCACCTGCCGATCATGGTGGAGTGCTGCTGCACCGCCGCCTCCAGCAGCCGCTCCAGGATGGTCCATTCGCCCATCGCGCCGGGACCGGGGGGCGCCGGCCCGGGCCCCCCCCCGCCCCGCCGGGCCCCCCCAGCTCAGCGCCGCGGTCCCATCTCCGCCGCAACCGCAGCAGCAGCAGCAGCAGCCGCCGCCGCCGCCCGGGAGAGCCGAGCGCGGCCCCGACTGTGCGCGGCCCCGGGGAGCGGCGGGAGCGCGCGGGGCGGCCCCGGTACCGGCGGGGGGGGGGGCGGGGGCGATGCACGGGTTACACTGGGCTGATGCACTGGTTATACTGGTGTGATGCACGGGTTACACTGGGGGATGCACTGGTTATACTGGGGGATGCATGGGTTACACTGGGGGGATGCACTGGTTATACTGGGGGGATGCACGTGTTACACTGGGCTGATGCACGGGTTACACTAGGGGGATGCACTAGTTATACTGGGGTGATGCAGGGGTTATACTGGGGGGGATGCATGGTTTACACAGGGGGGGATGCACTGGTTATACTGGGGGATGCACTGGTTATACAGGTGTGATGCACGGGTTACACTGAGGGGATGCACTGGTTATACCAGGGGATGCACAGGTTATACTGGGGGGGATGCAGGGGTTATACTGGGGGGATGCACTGGTTATACTGGGGGGGATGCAGGGGTTATACTAGGGGGATGCAGGGGTTATACTGGGGGATGCAGGGGTTATACTGGGGGATGCACTGGTTATACTGGGGGGATGCACTGGTTATACTGGGGGGATGCACTGGTTATACTGGGGGGGTTGCAGGGGTTATACTGGGCGATGGGGAATGCCATGGCAGCACCCAAAAAGGTGCCGGGGGGGGGGTACGGGGGGGGCGCGGGGCTGAGGGGGGCAGGAGGCGCTTGTCCCGGTGCTGGCGGACCCCGGCTCCCTGGGCAGCCCCGCCGAGCCCGGGGCTGGGTTTGGGGGCGCGGGGACCCCCACCGGGGCTGGGTTTGGGGGCGCGGGGAGCCTTCCCCCCCCCCCCCCTTCCCGCGGACCGGACCGGGGCGGGACCGACGCCTCCGCGCAGCCGCCGCCGCCGCCGCCATGGCCGAGCCGCTCCGCGTCTCCGTGCTCTACTGGTAGCGGGGGGGGGGGGGGGGGGGGCAGCCCATGGGGGGGCCCTGGTGCACATGGGGGGGGCCGGACACCCCCTTGTGCGAGGTGTGGGGGGTCCCGGTGCGCGGGGGGGGGGGCTTGTGTATGGGGAGGGGTGCCCTTGTGCACGGTCGGGGGTGCGGGGGGGGCCCTGGTGCATGGGGAGGGGGGGGAGGCCTTGTGCACGGGGGGGGGGGCCCTTGTGCTGGATTTGGGGGGGGGTCCGTTGTGCTGGATTTAGGGGGGGGGCCCTTGCGCACGGGTGTGTGCGTGGGGGGGGGGTGTCCCTTTGCAGGGGTCCCCATCCCGCTGACCACCCACCCCTCCCCGCAGCGGAGCCTGAGGCTACAGCCCCAAGGTGAGCCGTGTGTGTGTCCCCCCTTTGCCCCCCCCCCCCGCGAGGGGCTGCCCCCCCCCAAACATGCATCGGGGTGACACAGCCCCCCCCTTTCAGTACCAACAGCTCAAGCAGGAGCTGGAGAGGCGCTTCCCGGGCGCGCTGGAGGTGGTGAGTTGAGGGGGGGGGGGTGCAGGGTGGAGAGGGGGGGAAGCCAGGGCTGAGGTGACCCCCCCCCTCCCCACCCCACTGTGTCGTCCCCCCCCTCCCCACCCCTTCGTGTCCCCCCCCCAGAGCGGCCAGGGGACGCGGGAGGTGACAGGATGGTTTGAAGTGACGGTGGGCGGACGCCTGGTCCACTCCAAGAAGGTGGGTGACCCCCTCCCCGGCATGTGTCTCCCCCCCCGCCTTCCTCCTCCTCTTCCTCCCCGGTGCCGTGCCGGGGTGCGCGAGCACCCTCGGACGCAGGCCGTTCTCCCTCCGCCAGAACGGCGACGGCTTCGTCGACAGCGATGCCAAGCTCCAAAAGATCATGGCCGCCATTAAAGCCCGCCTGCCGTAGGTGCCGGGCTCCGCCCCGGCACCTCTAACGAAGGTACGGCATCGGCGGCGATGCTGCCGACGGCGCGATGCCGGCGCCGGGATGCCACTGACCCCGCGCTCTCCTCCCGCAGCTCCACCGGTCGGCCGCTTCCCTCGCGTCGGCCGAGCGCTCCATGACGGGAACCGCCGAAACGTCCGCCGGCACCGGGCCGTTCCCAGATGCCGCGCAGGATGCCGGCGCGAGGGCGGCGGGCGGCCGTCGAGCTTCGCCCCCCCCCAACTCCTTTCCCTCCGCACTAACCGCCTTCGCCGACGCTCCTGTTTTCAGCTGGGTCGAGCTTTTTTGGGCTTGGTGGTTTGTTTGTTTGGTTTTTTTTTCTTCCCCTCCCGCTAATCCGCACAGAAAGCTTTCGCCGAGCCTGCCGGGTTGAAAAATAGGGAAAAAAGGTTCAAAACGGAGAAATTATACAGCAATTTAATTCTTTTCACCTCTCTGCCCGGCGGCGGCTGGACCCCCCCACCTCCCGCCCCGCCGTTCCGGTTGCCTTCTGTAACTTGCAGCTCGCTGGCCTTTCTGGAATAAAATTGTGGAAAATTTGAGCCCAGGCCAGGGGTTTTTTTTTGGGTTCAGCAGGGGCGTTTTTCCAAGCAGCGAGGAGGGCAGCGCCCTCAGATGAGGCCAACGGCTCCCACCTCAACCTGCTCTGGGCTCCCCGGGGCCTAACGACCTCTATCCATTCGTTTGGACCTAAAAAAAAATAAGAATAGTAATCAAGCGGCGGATCTCTCCCTGCGACTGTTGCGTTGAGGCTTCTCTCGGCGGCGGACGCGTGCCCTCTGGTGACTACAGCCAGGAGTCGGGCAGCCGAGATTTATCCCTTTGCCTGGTTTTCCCCCCCCCCCCCCGCCATGGTGGTGCTTGAGGTTCAATACGCTCCGCTGTACCGAGCGTCCGTGGATGAGCGTGAGGAGAAGACGGCCCTCGCGCCGGGCTTCTCTCTCGGAGGAGTCCCACTGGGCGCTGGCGGGTGGATTAAAAATAGGATTGAAGCTTCTCCTTCCCGCCATTTGAGACGGTGAGTGTTGCTGGCGCTGAAGTGACCTGTGTGAAACGGCAAAGCGCTACCTGAAGGTGTGTTTACGGCAACCAAAGCCCGGATGCTCCCTTCGGCTGAGGGGAGGGTGACGGTCTCTCCCTCGCTCGTCCTCTCGAGGCCATGGGAGGCGGAGGGGCGGGAGGGGGCCGTGGGGGTACAGAAAACCGGTCAGGCTTCAACCGATGGTTCACACCGAGGTGGAAACCGGGCCCGGAGCAGGTCCCGGGGCTCCAGAAGCCGCTTCAACCGGGCGCCGGGCTCTACCCGGCGGCGGGTCACAAGATGGCGGCGGCCCGCCTCACCTCAGCCGACCTCCCTCCTCCGCGGCTCCCGCCTCCCCCGCCGCGGTGCATGACGGGTAAACAGCCTCCGCCGGGAGCCCGCCATTTTCTGCCGGGAAAGGCGGGAAGGGAGCGAGAGCACCGACAGCGTCACCGCGGGACACCCCCACCCCCCCCCCCCGCCAACGGCTCCAGCGCCGCCGCCAGCCGGGCACGCAGGTAACGGCGGCGCGGGGTGGGGGTCGTGGGCCGCTGCACCGGTAACGGCGGCCCGGGGGAAGGGGCGGGAGTGGGGATGGGGGGGAGCGGGAAGGGGGGGGGGGGGGGTGGCCCGGCGCTGAGGTCGTCTGAGGAGACGCTTCTCTCCCAGTCCCGCCTTCCGTCTGCCGCCGGCCGCCGCTTGGCTGCGGGGGGCGGCGGCGCTGATTGGCTGGGAGGCCGGGAGGGGATAGGCCGAGAGGCGCGTCCGTCTGGGGGGGGGGGGGGGGGGAAGGGGGAGAGGCCCGGCGGCACGTCCCCGCTGCTGGCAGCGTGCGACCCCATTGGCTGGGAGCCGCCAGCCAATCAGGCGGGCGGTGGGGGGGGCGGGCACGTGACGCGGCGCGAAGGCTTCTGGGAGCTGTAGTCCGAGGGCGCTTGAGGGGACGGCGGGGGCTTCTCCGCCAGCGCGGAGCGGTGAGGCCATGGGGGCTCGCCCGGGCCTGGCCCGGCGGCGGATCCGCTGGCACGGCGGCTCTCCCTCAGCCCGGTGCCCCCCCCCCCCCCCCCCCCCCCACTCCTCGGAGGCCAAGGGGGGCAGCCCCCTTGCCCCCCCCGCAGAAGCGGCCTGGGGCCTGGCGCGGGCAGTTCGGCCGCCCTTCCCCGCCCCTCAGCCGCTAACGGCCGGTCTGGCCCTTCACTCCCCGGACCCGGAGCCGACTGCGGCCTTCTCCTCCTCCTCCTCCTCCTCCTCGGCAGGCTCTGACCGTCCGGCATGGCCCGTACCAAGCAGACGGCTCGGAAATCCACCGGCGGGAAGGCGCCGCGGAAGCAGCTGGCCACCAAGGCCGCCAGGAAGAGCGCACCCTCCACGGGAGGCGTGAAGAAGCCCCATCGCTACAGGTACCGGGACCGATGTCACCCCAGCAAGCAGGGGTAACGGCGGGCTCGGGGTCCGGCTGGCTGGCAGCGTGGGTGACTCCGTGACTCGACGCAGCAAGGGTGCAGTTTTACACCCAAGAGTGATGTTTTTTTTTTAAATCACGCTGAAATCTTTTGCAGGCCCGGCACGGTAGCCCTCCGGGAGATCCGGCGATACCAGAAATCCACGGAGCTACTGATCCGCAAGCTGCCCTTCCAACGCCTGGTACGAGAGATCGCGCAGGACTTCAAGACCGACCTGCGCTTCCAGAGCGCTGCCATCGGGGCGCTGCAGGTGAGACCCCCGCCTCTCACGCAGCACCACCGTACGCGGCTGGGGGGGCGGCAGGATATTGGGGGGCCACATAAGTCTCCCTGAAACGTTCCCTGCCCCGAGTTAAACCCCTTATAAATCCCCCCCCACCGCCACCCTGAGGCTGCGGCTCTCTCCCGGCAGGAAGCCAGCGAAGCGTACCTCGTGGGCCTCTTCGAGGACACCAACCTCTGCGCCATCCACGCCAAGAGGGTCACCATCATGCCCAAGGACATCCAGCTGGCGCGGCGCATCCGCGGCGAGCGGGCTTAGGGCGGCCGGCCGGCGCCGGGCGGTAGGAGAGACTCGGGGTGGGGATGGGTGGGTGGGTGGGTGGGGGGAATTTTTTGGGGGGGGGGGGGGGTGTTCTCCTGCTCCCATGCGTAGCGGCTGGGACACGTCGCGAGAGCTGACTCCGTTCACGACGTACAGGCGAAAAACAACACACGACTTTCCGAGGGGTTTATGAGACTTTTTGGATTTGTTTTCCCCCTTTTTTGTACACCTTTTTTTTGTTTTGGTTTGTTCGTCTCCGAGCTGCAAAAAAATACGTAGGGGTGGGGGGGGGTGGGGACAGTTTTTGAAATCCCTGGTTTTCTACACAAACCTGGTGTATTTTTGGGGGTGGAAAGAGGAGCTTTTGGGGCTTCGGCTTCTCGAAGCCCCGGGCGGGGACGGCTCTGATTCCCGCTCCTTTCCCCTGCGCCCCGGGGACGGGGAGCTGCGATCTCCCCGGCCTCGTTTCCCCTTCGTGCGTTCGAGCTTTGTACCGTCCGCGTTTCTCCACCCCGCGGTGACAACGGAATAAAGGAAAAACCCATCAACGTTCACCGTATCCTTCTCGTTTCCTTCCTAATTAATCCCAGCCCCGCCCATCTCCCGCCTTCTCCTTTATTAGAAATAAATCCCTTTCCCGTGCCCCAAAAGTTGCCGTTCGAGGGTGACTCTGGGGCGTGCGGGGCCTTAATTTGGGGTGCGGGGCCGGGGCGGGGGGGTTTCCCCCCTCGCCCTTTCTCTTTTCGGGGGGATGTGGGGCAGGGCGCGGGGCCGGATTACCCCGGGGCGCTGACGTGATTGCTCCTGACACCCCGGCGTTAAATTTAGAGCCGGGACAGCGACCCCCCCCTCCCCCCCCAACCCTGAGCCACCCTAATCGGGATTAGGGGGCCGCGGGGCGGGCACCTGAGGACGGGGTGCCCTCCCCCCCAAAACGGGGCGGGGGGGGGGGGGGGGCAAGCCCTCCCCAAAAATCCCGGCAAGGCACGGCACCGGGGGAGATTCTCCTTAAAAAAGGGAGATATTGGGGCGTCGCGCCGCGAAAACCGGCGCTGGGCAGGGCGCTTTTATAGAGAGAGATAAGATACATATATAATTTTATACAAATATAGATTTAAAAAAAGAAATATATATTTATATGTAAATATAGATCTGTGGGTTTATATAAATGTAGATATATTTTATAAAACTATAGGGTGCGTTTATAGATATAGATATAAAATACACATGTATTTTTGCGTAAACATAGATATAAATTTTGCATAAACATAGATATAAGTTTTGTGTAAACAGATAAAACTCTTGCATAAACATAGGTACAATTTTAAAATAAATATAGATATACTTTTATACAGCTATAGATATAAAAATAAGCGTACAGATGTGTTCACCCATTGCATTTTTCTCCAGAAACAGAGAAATTGGAGCACTGCCCGCGCCCCCCCCAGCGCCGACCCGCACCCCTGTGGCCCTGCCAGGCTGGCACGGGTGGCGGGGACCCCAAAAAAGCTAATTACCGGTAACGAGGGTAACGAGTAGCTGCATTTTGGGGCCACTTTCCCTGCCCCCCCCCCCCCCCCCAATTTGTTAGGGTTTAATTAGGGGTTCAGGGTTTGGCGTCACCCTGGGATTAAAGTCTTAAGCATTTGGGAATAGCCCCGGGGCTGGGACGAGGCTGTGCCCCCCCCCTTGCCGTGGGGTGGTTTTGGGGGGCTGGGGTGGCTGCCGGTGCTCCCCGACACGAGCCGCCGGCCGCATCTGCGCTGTGCCCCCCCCCCCCGACATTACCCCCCCCCCCCCCGGCGCGGGGATTAGGGTTAATCAGCCCCAAATCCCTGCGTCTGAAAAACAAACTAATCATCCCGATTTCAACACTCTCCTCCCAGCTGCTCGGTGGCGGGGCGTGGGGGGGGGCGTGCTGGGATTTGGGGGGGCCCCACTGGGATTTGAGGGGAGCCCTGCAGGATTTTAGTGGGGGGGGGGGCTGGCCCCTGCTGAGCTGGAGGGCTGGGCTGGGGCAGGGGGGGGCAATGCTGAGGTCGGGGGGGGGCTGCACCGGGGGGTCGTTCCTGCCCCCCCCCCTTCCTCCTCCTGGTTCCCCCCTTCCCACACCAGCCCCCCGCAAACGCTGCACCCCGGTTGGGGGTCCCCGCACCCCCGGCACCCTGCTGTCCGTCCCCACGTGTCCCTGTCCCCGGGGCTCAGACGTGGCAGCTGTCCCTGGGATTAGCCCCACGGAGAGGGAGGGGGGGGGACGTACACATTCCGCCCCCCCCCCACTGAGGGACCCAGGCGTCCGGCACCCCGCGTCCCCCTCCCCAGGGGGAGGGCTCGGGTGGACACAGCCCTCGCAGCCCCCCCCCCCAGACCCCCAAAGTGACCCCAGGGAGGGCTCCCCCCCCCCCCCCAACTCCGGGCTTTGCAATGGGTGCCTTCGTTTGCCCTAACGAGCCGGCAGTGGCACCACCAAATTGCCCAGCCTCAATCACCGCCGGCAGCGTAATTAGGGGTGACGAGGCTCGTTATTAACGGGGGCCTGATGGGGGGGGGGGGGGCACAGACGACGACACCCCCGCATCCCACCACTCCCATCCCCATCAGGGCGTTAATTAGAAGCGGCTCATTATCCCCCTTATTAACGGGGCGGGGGTCCCCGGGCCCAGCGCACCCCGAACCCCCCCCCTGCGGCACGAGGAGTGGGGGGGGGGGGCGCAGCAGCGGGGACCCCCCCCCCCCCAATCCGCCGTCGCGGGGGATGAGCGTTAATTGCCGGCAGCGGTGGATTAGCCCCGGGCCGGGGCCAATGTCACCCCCCCGGGGATTAGTGGCAGCGCGGTGGCGGGTGACATCACGCCGGGCCCTACTTAAATCTCCCCCCGCCGCGGGGATGCCTTCCCCGCCGTCACCGCCGCCGCCGCCGCCGCAGGTAGGCACCGACCCGCCGGGTGTGGGGGGACGTCTCGGGGTGGGGGGGTGTCCCCGAACGCGAACCGGGGACATTTCGGGGTAGGGGGACAAGCCACCGGTTCCGTCCCCAGCTCGGGCAGCCCCGGGGTGATGTCCCCTGTTTGGGGACAAGGCACCGGCTCCGTCCCTTGGCGTGGCGATGGGGTGGCCAGCTCTCGGGAGACGTCCCGCGGCTTGGGGACGGGCCACCGCCGCTGTCCCCCAGCTCAGGGAGATGGCCACCAGCCCTGGGGTGATGTCCCCTGGGTCGTGGAGAAGCCACCACCTCTGTCCCCAGCTCAGGGACGTGGCTACCAGCCCTGGGGTGACGTCCCCTGGGTCGTGGAGAAGCCACCACCGCTGTCCCCCAGCTCGGGGACGTGGCCACCAGCCCTGGGGTGACATCTTCTGGGTCGTGGAGAAGCCACCACCACTGTCCCCAGCTTGGGGATGTGGCTGCGAGCCCTGGGGTGACGTCCCCTGGGTCGTGGAGAAGCCACCACCGCTGTCCCCCAGCTCGGGCACGTGGCCACCAGCCCTTTGGGGATGTCCCCTGGCTTGGGGACAAGGCACCGGCTCTATCCCTTGGCTGGGGGACAGTGGCCAGCTTCGGGGTGGCCTTCCCTGGCTGAAGGACAAGCCACCGACATTGTCCTTGGCTCAGGGACAGGGTTCCCGGCCCCAGGGTGATGTCCCCTGGCTTGGGGACAAGCCGCTGGCTCCGTCCCCTGCCTCGGAGATGGGATCTGGGCACTGGGGTGACCTTCCTTGGCTCGGGGACAAGCCACCGGCTCTGTCCCCAGCTGGGGGATGGAGTGACCGGCCCGGTGGTGGCTGCCCCTGCCTTGGGGACAAGGTGCTGGCTCTGTCCCCAGCGCAGGGAGCGGGTCCCCATGCTGGGGACAGGCTTTGCCCCCAGTTTGGGGACAGGGTGACCTGCTCCAGGGTGTCCTCCCCCAGCGTGGGGACAAGCCACCGCCCCGGGGACAGGGTGACCGGAGCGGCCTCCCCCCCGCCCCTGCTCGGGGACGGGGGTGACATCCTGGCTGGTGCTCTCGATTGGGGACCGGGCGAGGGTCCCCGTCCCCGAGGGGGTCCCTGTCCCCGAGGGCGTCCCCGCGCTGTCCCCCCCACCCCGGTGCCAACCGCGTCCCTCTGTCCCCGTAGCGCAGCCCGTGCCCATCCCGCCCGGAGCCCGGGGGACCGTGGGGCGCACAGGTAGGACTGGGGCGGGGGGGGGGAACTGGGACGGGACTGGGACGGATCCTGCACCTGCCCTGGGGCACCCGGCACCGCCGGTGCCGTGCCGTGCCACGGTGCATTGTGCCGTGCCGTACTGCACTGTGAGGTGCTGCGCTGTGCCGTGCCACGTTGTGCCGTGCCGCACCAGATCGCAGCCCGCCGTGCTGTGCCGTGCCGTGCCGTGCCGTGCTGCGCCGCGCCGTGCCGTGCCATGCTGCACCATGATGCGCTGCGCTGCGCCAGGCCATCCTGCACAGTGCCGTGCTGTGCCAGACTGAGCCATGCCGTGCCATGGTGTGCCGTGCTGCGCCGTGCCGTGCCGCACCATATGGTGCTGCGCCGTGCCGTGCCGCACCATGTGGTGCTTCGCTGTGCCGTGCTATGCCATGTCATGGTGTGCCATGCTGCACCGAGCCATGCTGCACTGTGTCGTGCCGTGCTGCGCTGTGCTGTGCTATGCTGCGCCATGTCATGGTGTGCCAGGCTGCACCGAGCTGTGCTACACCATGCGGCACTGCGCCGTGCCATGCTGCACCATGCTGTGCCGCACCATGCCATCCCGCACCGTGCCATACTATCCTGCACCGTGCCGGGCTGCACCGTGCCATGCTATGCCAGGCCGTGCTGTACCACAGCGTGCCGTGCTGTGCCGCACCGTGCCACGCCGCATGGCGCCATGCTGCGCCGTGCCGGGCGTGACCCCCTCCGTGTGCCCCTCGCAGCCGGCACCCAGCCCACCTCGGCAGCGCCGGGGCCCGGCGCGAAGGGTTCTGCCTGGAGCATGATGTCCTACATCAAGCAGCCCCACTACGCCGTCAACGGGCTGAGCCTGGCCGGGCCCGGCATGGACCTGCTGCACTCCGCCGTGGGGTACCCCGGTGAGCCCCGGCACCGGGACGGGGACGAGCCGGTGCTTCCCTGGGGGGGGGCGGTGGGGTGCACAGAGAGGTTTTGGGGAGGCGTTCGCGCAGGGAAGGGTTCGCACGGGGATTTCACGCGGGATCCCCCTCGCACCCCTAATCCTGCCTGCCCCCCTGGGTGCCATCCCCATCCCCGGGGGGGGGGGGGGGCGGGGGTCCTGTGGAGCCGGGGCGCGAGGGGACCACCCTGACCCCCCCCCCCCCCCCACCGCCCCCCACCCCGCCGCAGCCACGCCGCGGAAGCAGCGCCGGGAGCGCACCACCTTCACGCGGGCGCAGCTGGACATCCTGGAGGCTCTCTTCGCCAAGACCCGCTACCCCGACATCTTCATGCGCGAGGAGGTGGCCCTCAAGATCAACCTGCCCGAGTCCCGCGTCCAGGTGAGCCCCGGCCCCGCCGGCACGCGCGCGGGACGTGCGAGGCCCCACGTGCACCGGGAGGGGCGTGCAAGGCCCAGTGTGTGCATGAGCAGGGGTCACGCACAGCCCTGCGTGCACGGGGAGGGTCGTGCGCGGTCCCACGTGCACAGGGAGGGGATACGCACGGCCTCGTGCCCGGGGGTGTGCACGTGGGTGCGCCAGCGCACACGTGCAAGGGTGCGCACATGGGTACGGGCGCTCGGGAGCGTGCGAGGTGCGGTGCATGCGCCTACACGCCCAGGGCACGCAGCTCCGCGCTCACACGCGTGTGTGCAGGCGCGGGGATGTGACTCAACGCAGGCGCAGGCGCGCGCGTGTCGAGGGGGCACAGCTCGGTGCGTGCACACCCCTGCGGGGACACGGCTTGGTGCACACGCACATGCGTGTGCATGCAGAGGGACATGATCCGATGCACGTATGCATGCCTGGGGGATGCAGCTCATTGCACGCTTGCACACATGCATGCCCAGGGGCCGCAGCTCGTTGCATGCGTGTACACATGCATGCCCAGGGTCTGCAGCTCGTTGCACATGTGCACACATGCATGCCCAGGGGCCACAGCTTGTTGCACGTGTGTACACATGCATGCCCAGGGGCTGCAGCTCGTTGCACGCCCCCACCCGCGCACGGCGCGTGCCTCAGTTTCCCGCTCAGCGCCCGCTCCCGCAGGTCTGGTTCAAGAACCGCCGGGCCAAGTGCCGGCAGCAGCAGCAGCAGAGCAGCGGCCAGGCCAAGGCTCGCCCCGCCAAAAAGAAAAGCTCCCCGGCCCGTGAGGCGGGCGCCGAGGCGGGGGCGGCCGGGCCCTACAGCCCCCCACCCACCGCTCCCGCCGGCACCCCCAGCTCCGCCGCCGGCGCCACCGTCTCCATCTGGAGCCCGGCTTCCATCTCGCCCGTCCCCGACCCGTTGGCTTCCTCGGCCGCCCCGGGGTTGCCGCGCTCGGCGCCTTTCCCCGGCACCTACAGCCAAGCCGCCGGCTACGGTCAAGGTTACGCCGGCTCGGCCGCCTATTTCGGGGCCTGGACTGCAGCTCCTACCTCTCGCCCATGCACCCGCAGCTGGGGGCCCCCGGGGGCGGCGCTCAGCCCCCTGGCCGCCCCCGCCATGGGTGCCCACCTGGCCCCCTCGCCCGCCGGCTTGGCGGGGCAGGGTTACGGCACCGCCGGGCTGGGTTTCGGCCCCGTCGACTGCCTGGACTACAAGGACCAGGCGACCTCCTGGAAGCTCAACTTCAACGCCGCCGACTGCCTGGACTACAAGGACCAGAGCTCCTGGAAGTTCCAGGTTTTGTGAGGGGGGGGGGGACGGGACCGGCCCCGGCCCCCGCCGATGGCACCCGAGACCCCCTGGCCGGCGCAGGTTCGGCGGCAGCCCGCGCCGCGCGCCCCTGCGCCGTGGGGCATCTGCGTGGCACGGAGCGTCCCTGCGTGGAGCATCCCCACGGCACGGAGCAGCCCTGCGGCACGGGGCATCCCCACCGCGTGGGGTATCCCCACGGCACGGAGCGTCCTTGCAACACGGCCCAGCCCCGTGGCACCGACCGTCCTGACGGCACGGGGCATCCCTGCAGCGTGGAGCAGCCTCGCAGCACAGGGCATCCGCATGGCACGGAGCATCCCCACGGCACGAGGCATCCCCATGGCACGAGGCATCCCCACGGCACGGGTCATCCCTGCACCGTGGACTATTCCCGCAGCACGGGACATCCCCACGGCACAGAGCATCCCTGCACAGAGCATCCCTGCAGCAGAGAGCATCCCCATGGCACGGGGCATCCCGGCACGGAGCATCCCGGCATGGAGCATCCTGGCACGGAGCATCCCGGCATGGAGCATCCCTATGGCATGGACCATTCCTGTGGCATGGACCATTCCTGTGGCACGGGGCATGCCCATGGCATGGGATATCCCAGCACGGAGCATCCCGTCACGGAGCATCCCTATGGCATGGACCATTCCCGTGGCACGGGGCATGCCCACGGCATGGGATATCCCAGCGGGACGGAGCATCCCTGCACCACGGACTGTCCCGGCAGCACGGTGCATCCCCACGGCACGGAGCATCTTCATGGCACGGAGCATCCCTGCGCCGTGGAGGATCCCTGCACCACGGACAATCCCCACGGCACGGAGCGGCCTCGTGGCGTGGCGCATCCTTGCAACGCGATGCAGCTCCGCGCCACGGAGCATCCCTGTGCCACGGAGGAGCATCCCCGCGCCACGGAGCATCCCCGTGGGACACGCAGTGGGGTGGGACCCCGTTCCACCCGCCGTTGGGAACGTCCCCGTCCCCCGCTGCACCCCGACCTCCTCCCCCAGGCCAGAGCCCCGAACCCCAACTCTGGGTCTCCCCCGTGTCCCCCCCCTCCCCCATAGCTGCGTCTTCCCCCCCCCCGCCCCCCCCCCGTGCAGCTCGGTGCGGGGCTGGCGAGCGCACGGAGGAAGGAAAAGGCTTTAAAAAAATAAAATAATAATAATAATAATAATAATAATAATAATAATAATAATAATTAAAAAAAAAGTGGAAAAAGAAGGAGGGGGCGCGCCCTCCGCCTCTCTCATTAAAGGCAGCGGCTAACGAGGGGCTGCTAACGAAGGGCTGCGTGGAGCAGGGAGGGAGCTGGGCCCCGGGGCGGGGGGACCCGGGCGGGGGGACCCCGGTGTCACCCCATCCTCGGGCGTGACACCCAAACCTCCTGCCCAGAAGGGACCCAGGCGTCCGGGCACCCCACCCCTGGCACCCGGTGGCAGGGGGGACCCGGGCGTCCGGCCCTGGGGGGGGTCCCGGCCCCTGTTTAGCACCCCCCGTTCCCTCCTCCCCCCGTGTCCCCCCGTCCCCCCCGTCCCCCCCCCGGTTATTTTTACTGATCTAATTTAGCAAATGGGGCGGCTGCGGCGGGGGGCGAATTAGAGGGATTAGGGGCCGGGTGACAAATTGGTCGGGCGATGGCGGGTGACAGCTGCCCGCGGGGCGCCCGCTGCGAGGGTCCCGGCACCCCCAGAGACCCCCGTGCACCCCTCTGCACCCCCAGAGACCCCCCTGCAGCCCCACGGCATCCTGTGCACCCCTTTACACCCCTCTGCACCCTCGTAGACCCCTGTGCACCCCTCTGCAGCCCCGTGCACCCCAGAGACCCCCGTGCACCCCCAGAGACCCCCATGCACCCCCATAGACCCCTGTCCCACCCTCTGCACCCCCGTAGACCCCCACGCACCCCTCTGCAGCCCCATACAGCCCCAGAGACCCCCGTGCACCCCCGTGCTCACCCATAGACCCCTGTCCCACCCTCTGCACCCCCATAGACCCCCATGCACCCCTCTGCACCCCCGTGCAGCCCCAGAGACCCCCGTGCACCCCATAGACCCCTGTGCCACCCTCTGCACCCCCATAGACCCCCATGCACCCCTCTGCAGCCCCAGAGACCCCGTGCACCCCCATAGACCCCCGTGCCACCCTCTGCACCCCCATAGACCCCCATGCACCCCTCTGCACCCCCGTGCGCCCCAGAGACCCCCGTGCACCCCCATAGACCCCTGTGCCACCCTCTGCACCCCCATAGACCCCCATGCACCCCTCTGCAGCCCCAGAGACCCCCGTGCACCCCATAGACCCCCGTGCCACCCCCACGCACCCCCATAGACCCCCATGCACCCCTCTGCAGCCTCATGCAGCCCCATAGACCCCCGTGCACCCCCATAGACCCCCGTGCCACCCTCTGCACCCCGTGCACCCCCATAGACCCCCATGCACCCCTCTGCAGCCCCATAAACCCCCCTGCACCCCTCTCCGGCCCCATACAGCCCCATAGACCCCCGTGCAGCCCCACGCACCCCTGTGCACCCCCACAGACCCCCGTGCGCCCCCATAGACCCCCGTGCACCCCTTTACACCCCTCTGCACCCCCGTAGACCCCTGTGCACGGCTCTGCAGCCCCATAGACCCCCATGCACCCCCATGCACCCCCGTGTGTCCCCTTTGCACGAGGGTCCCGGCCCCCGGGGGACACCGGGGGACACCTGGGCTTTGGAAAAAGGAGGAAAGAAACCCCCCACATTTCCCTTTAACCCCTAAATCCGCCCCGAAATGCCGCCGCAAATCCATTAGGCGCTAATCCGGTGATGCAAGCGGCCCCGTGGGGCCCGGTGTGGGGCATGGGGGGCTGCCAGGCCTGGGGGGGGCTGCGCCCGTGGGAGACGGCCCTGGGGGGCCCAGGGGGACCCCGGCTTTGCTGGGGTGCCTGTGCACTCGGGGGGCCCTGCACTTGGGGTCTGTGTGTAGGGTTCGTGCATATGGGCTGGGGGGGGGGGGGGGGGGGGGGCGTGCACACTGGGGTCCCTGGGGGTGCCCCCGGGCTTGGCTGGGGGGGGGGGTGTCTGTGCATGAGGGTCCCTGGGGGGGCCCCTGCATATGAAGGTCCCTTGGGGTGCCCTGGGCTTGGCTGGGGGGTCCTGCACATGGGGGTCCCTGGGGGTGCCCTGGGGGGGCCCCTGCATATGAAGGTCCCTTGGGGTGCCCTGGGCTTGGCTGGGGGGGTCCCTGCACATGGGGGTCCCTGGGGGTGCCCTGGGGGGGCCCCTGCATATGAAGGTCCCTTGGGGTGCCCTGGGCTTCGCTGGGGGGGTCCCTGCACATGGGGGTCCCTGGGGGTGTCCCGGGCTTGGCTGGGGGGGGTCCCTGCACATGGGGGTCCCTGGGGGTGCCGTGGGAGGGGTCCCTACACATGGGGGTCCCTGGGGGTCCCCTGGGGGGGTCCCTGCACCTGGGGGTTCCTGGGGGTGCCCCGGGCTTGGCTGGGGGGATCCCTGGACGTGGGGGTCCCTGGGGGTGCCCTGGGGGGGTCCCTGCACCTGGGGTTCCCTTGGGGTGCCCCAGGCTTGGCTGGGGGGGGGGGTCCCCGGGGGGTGTCCATGCACATGGGGGTCCGTGCACCTGGGCTTGGGGTCTGCGCAGATGGGGATCCCTGGGGTTCCCCAGGCTTTGCTCGGGGGGGGGGGGGGGATGCTCCCCCACCTGCACGGGGGATGGGGGGGGCTGTGCAGGTGGGGGTCCTGCCATCCCCCCCCCCCCCCCCCCCCCCCCGGGGGTTAACCCAGGCCCTGCCAGCAGCTCTGCGGGCGCCGGCCGGGCAGATGGAGCCTAATCCGGGCTGAGCCGGGCCGGGGGGGCCGGGGGGGCCGGGGAAGAGGGTTAAGCCCGGTTTAACGGCCCTAATGAAGGGGTATAAGGAGGGTGGCGGTGCCAGGGTGGGGGCTGCCTGCAGCCCCCCCCTCCCGGTAGGACGGGGACAGGGACATGGACGTGTCCGGGCCGGTGCCGACGCCACGCGGCGTGGGGACGCGTTGGCTCGCGTGGCCCCTCGCACACGCACGCGCGGGGTTTGCACGAGCCCACGGGCCGCGCACACGGTGGGTGTGCAAGGCGTGCAGGGGCGCGCAGCCCGTCGCACGCGCAGATTGGGGGTGCGCAGCCCGTCGCACGCGTGTGCCGGGGGGTGGGGTGGGTGTGCGTGGCCCGTTGCACACGCGTGCGGGGGTACGCGGCCCGTGCACACGTGTGGGGGTACACGGCCCGTTGCACACGTGTGCAGGGGTGCACAGCCCACAGTCCCCCCCGCGGCACAAGGGAAACCGAACCTCCCGCCACACACACCCACAGGCCCGGGGAGCCCATAAAAGCAGCAAGCGGAGCCCGGTGTGTCCCGGTGCATCTCGATGTGTCCCGGTGCTATTCCCGGTGCTTCACACTCCCAGTGTGTCCCGGTACATCCTGGTGCTGCTCCTGCTGCATCCCAGTACATCCCGGTGCTGCATCCCAGTGCATCCTGGTGCTGCTCCTGCTGCATCCCGGTCCTGCTCCCAGTGAATCCCAGTGCGTCCCGGTGCCAGGGCATCACTCTCCCGGTGCATCCCGGTGCCGTGCCCATGCCATCCCGCTGCCCGGCCCTGCCATGTCCCGGCGGGCTGCTGCTGCTGCTGCTCCTGGTGCGGATGGAGGCGGGTGAGTGAGTGGGGGGTCGTGGGGGGGGCTGGGGGGGACAGGGGTCCCAGTGCCGGACCCAGCAGGGCTGTGGGACCCCAACTGGGGCCTTGGGGACCCTAATTAGGGTGACGGGACCCCGGTTAGCACCATGGGACCCCAATTAGCGACCCAGGACCCCCATGAGGGTGCTGGGACCCCAATTAAGGGTGCTGGGACCCAGTTAGCACCATGGGACCCCAATTAGCGACCCAGGACCCCCATGAAGGCGCTGGGACCCCAATTAAGGGCGCTGGGACCCCAATTAGCACCATGGATCCCCAATTAGCACCCCAGGACTCCGATGAGGGCGCTGGGACACCAATTAGGGTGCAGGGACCCCAATTAGCGCCATGAGACCCCAATTAGCACCACAGGACCCCAGTTAAAACCATGGGACCCCAATTAGGGTGACAGGACCCCAATGAGGGTGCTGGGACCCCAATTAGCACCACGGGACCCCGATGAGGGCGCTGGGACACCGGTTAGGGCACTGGGACCCCAATGAGGGTGCTGGGACCCCAATTAGCACCACGGGACCCCGATGAGGGCGCTGGGACACCGGTTAGGGCACTGGGACCCCAATGAGGGTGCTGGGACCCCAATTAGCACCACGGAACACCAATTAGCTGCACAGGACCCCGGTGAGGGTGCTGGGACCCCAATTAGGGCCATGGCACCCCAATTAGCACCACGGGCCCCCAGTTAGCACCCCAGGAGCCCAATGAGGGTGCGGGACCCTGACGAGGTGCCGGGGTCCCTGGTGAGGGCCAGGCTGGGGGGGGGGCTGAGCCCTGATGAGCTCGTGGCACATGTGTCGCCAGGCGTGAGCCGGGAGGGGCCGGGGGGCCGGGGGGGCTGGGGGGGGCCGGAGGGGCCCCCCTGGAGGGGTCCCTGCTCCAGCCCCTCGACCACTTCGACCGCCTGGAGGGACGCAGCCTCAGCCAGGTAAGGAGGGGGGGGCACAGGCACAGCACACGTGTGCACACGCGTGTGCCCCCCCCCATGCACCCCCCTGGCCCCCTCCCTTCCCGCAGCGGTACTGGATCAACCGGGAATTCTGGCAGCGGCCGGCTGGACCCGTCTTCCTGCTGCTCGGGGGGAGAGCGGCATGTCCCCGGGGGTCCTGAGCAGGGGTAGGGGGTGGGATGGGGACTGGGATGGGGATGGGAATGGGATGGGATTGGGATGGGGATGGGGATGGGATGGGATTGGATTGGGATTGGGACGGGATGGGATGGGGATGGGATGGGGATGGGATGCGGTTTGGGATGGGGATGGGATTGGGATTAGGACGGGATGGGATGGGGATGGGATTGCGATAGGATGGGGATGGAGATGGGATGGGATTAGGATGAGGATGGGCTGGGGTTGGGATTGAGTTTGGGATTGGGATGGGGATGGGATGGGATTGGGTTTGGGTTTGGGATGGGGATGGGATGTGGTTGAGATGGATTGGGTTTGGGATTGGGATGGGACTGGGATTTGGATGGGGATGGGATGTGGTTGGGATTGAGTTTGGGATTGGGTTGGGATTTGGATTGGGATGGGATTGGGACTGGGATTTAGATGGGGATGGGATGTGGTTGGGATTGAGTTTGGGATTGGGTTGGGATTTGGATTGGGATGGGGATGGATGGGATTGCGTTTGGGATTGGGATGGGATTGGGACTGGGATTGGAATGGGGATGGGATGTGGCTGGGATTGAGTTTGGGATTGGGTTGGGACTTGGATTGGGATGGGATTGGGATTGGGATTTGGATGGGGATGGGATGTGGTTGGGATTGAGTTTGGGATTGGGTTGGGATTTGGATTGGGATGGGGATGGGATGGGATTGCGTTTGGGATTGGGATTGGGATTTGGATGGGGATGGGATGAAGGTGGGAATGGGATGGGGATGGGGATGGGGATGGGGATGAGGACAAGGAGGTGTCCGTGTCCGTGTCCGTGTCCGTGTCCGTGTCCGTGTCCAGGCCACGTGGTGGAGCTGGCGCGGGCGCACGGGGCGCTGCTGGCGGGGCTGGAGCACCGCTTCTACGGGGGCAGCCGGGGAACGGGGGGGCCGGGGGGGGGCCCCGACCTGCGCTTCCTCTCCAGCCAGCAGGCGTGAGTCGGGGGGCGGGCAGGCGGGGGGGGGGCACCCGGACCCCGGGGTCCCCTCACACCTCCCCCCCCCCCCCCCCCCCCAAAATCCCACAGCCTGGCCGACCTGGCTGCCTTCCGGCTCCACGTCACGAGCGCGTGGGGCCTCAGCCCCAACCACACCTGGGTCTGTTTCGGGGGGTCCTACGCCGGCGCCCTCGCCGCCTGGGCGCGCCTCAAGGTGGGCTGGATGCCTGGGGGTCCCCGTGTCCCCCCCCCCAACGCCGGGGGTGGGGGTCGGGTGGGGTGGGGGGGGGGGCCGCTGACCCCACTAGAGGGTGACGCCGTGCCTCAGTTTCCCCACCTGGTGTCTGCCGCCGTCGCCTCGTCCGCTCCCATCCGGGCTCAGGTTGACTTTGCCGGATACAACCATGTGAGCCCCCCCCGGATTCCCTGGACCCCCCCCAGACTCCCCCCCGGATCCCCCCCGCCCCGGGACCCCCCAGCTGGGGCAGCATTAACCCCTCGGCTCCCATCTCCCCGCAGGTCGTCTCAGCTGCCCTCTCCAGCCCCACCGTGGGGGGGTCCCCAGAGGTGGGTCCGGGGTGGGGGTGTTAAGGTGGGGACCCATGATGTGGGGGTGCACGGTGGGACACCACCACCCCCCCCCATCCATGCCGGCAGTGCCTGAGAGCAGTGACGGCGGCCTTCGCGGCGCTGGACGGGCGGTTGCGTGGCCGGCGGTTGGCGGGGGTGGCGCGGGATTTCTCCTGTTGCCGACCCCCCCGGGAACCGGGGGACCGGGAGCTGCTGGCCGAGAACGTGGCCGACGTCTTCGCCGGGGCGGTGCAGTACAACGGCCGCCGTCCCGGCGATTCGGTGGCCGCTCTTTGCCGCGCCATGACCGACGGCCGCCGCGGCTCCCCGTACCGCCGGCTCGTGGCCGTCAACAAGGTTGGGGGGGCGGAGGGGGCGCGGGGGGGGTCGTTGTACCCCACTGCACCCTCCTGTCCCTCCCGGTACCCTCCTGCACCCCACTGCACCCCACAGTACCCCCTTGCACCCCATTGTACTCCCTTGCACCCCATTGTACCCCACTGCACCCCTCTGTACCCCACTGCACCCTCCTGTCCCTCCCGGTACCCTCCTGCACCCCACTGCACCCCACAGTACCCCCCTTGCACCCCACAATACCCCCTTGCACCCCATTGCACCCCACTGCACCCTCCTGTCCCCCCGGTACCCTCCTGCACCCCACTGCACCCCACAGTACCCCCTTGCACCCCACAGTACCCCCTTGCACCCCATTGCACCCCATTGTACCCCACTGCACCCTCCTGTCCCACTGGTACCCTCCTGCACCCCACTGCACCCCATTTTAACTCCTTGCACCCCCCTGTACCCCCTTGCCCCCCCCTGTACCCCCTTGCCCCCCCCGTACCCCCTTGCACCCTCCTGTACCCCGTTGCACCCCCCTGTACCTCACTACACCCCCCTGTACCCTACTGCGCCCCCCTGTACCCCACACTACCCCCCCGTGCCCCCCAGTACCCCCTTGCACCCTGTTGCACCCCGTTCTACCCTCCTGCACCCCGCTGCACCCACTTGTGACCCCTTGCACCCTCCTGCACCTCCTTGCACCCCGCTGCACCCTCCTGTCCCCCCCATACCCTCCTGCACCCCACTGCACCCCCTTTTAACCCCTCGCAGCCTCTTGTACCCCCTTGCACCCCCCTGTACCCCACTGCAGCCCCCTGTAACCCCCAGTACCCCCTTGCACCCTGCTGCACCCCATTCTACCCTCCTGCACCCCAGTGCACCCCAGTGCACCCTTTGCACCCCACTGCACCCTCTTGCGCCCTCCTGCACCCCCTTGAACCCCATTGCCCCCCTTACACCCCATTGCCCCCCATTGCACCCCACTGCACCCTTTGCACCCCCTTGCACCCCCTTGCTCCCTCCTGCACCCCACTGCACCCCATTGCATCCCCTGCACCCCCTTGCACCCTCTCATACCCCTTGCACCCCCTTACACACCGTTGTACCCCATTGCACCCTCCTGCACCCCCTTGCACCCCATTGCCCCCCATTGCACCCCACTGCACCCTTTGCACCCCCTTGCTCCCTCCTGCACCCCACTGCACCCCACTGCATCCCTTGCACCCCCTTGCACCCTCTCATACCCCTTGCACCCCCTTACACTCCGTTGCACCCCATTGCACCCCCTTGCACCCCCTTGCTCCCTCCTGCACCCCACTGCACCCCCTTGCACCCCATTGCACCCCATTGGGGTGCCGGGGGGGAGCCCTGAGCGCGGTCCCCCCAGGCCTTCCTGCGGCGCGGGGGGCTGCCCTGCACCCCCAGTTCGCGGCGGGCGGCCGTGCGGGAGCTGCGTCGCCCCACGGCCTGGGGCAGCCGCCGGCTCTGGCTCTTCCAGACCTGCACCGAGTTCGGCTTCTGTGAGCGCCGGGAAGGGTGGGGGTCAGGGTGGGGGTCAGGGTGGTGGGGGGGTATCAGCCATTCCCCCCCACCCCATCCGCAGACCCCAGCTGCCGGGACGCCGCCTGCCCCTTCTCCCGCTTCCAGACGCTGCGGGCGCAGCTCAGCCTCTGCGCCGACGTCTTCGGCATCGCCCCGGCACGCGTCCGGGCCGCCGTCGCCTTCACCAACGCCTTCTACGGGGCCGCGCACCCCGGCACCCACCGCGTCCTCTTCGTCAACGGTATGGCGTGGCACGGCACGGCAGGGATTGCCGTGACACAGGGCACCGCGGCATTGCACGGCGCAGCATGGTGCAGCGTGGCGCAGCGTGGCGTGGTGCAGCGTGGCACAGCACGGCACAGCGAATCGTGGCACAGCGAGGCACGGTGCAGCGTGGCACAGCACGGCACAGCGAATCGTGGCACAGCGAGGCACGGTGCAGCATGGCACAGCACGGCACAGCGAATCGTGGCACAGCGAGGCACGGTGCAGCGTGGCACAGCACGGCACAGCGAATCGTGGCACGGCGAATCGTGGCACATCACGGTGCAGCATGGCACGGTGCAGCATGGCACAGCACGGCATAGCATGATGCAGTGCATCATGGCACAGCACGGCACAGCACGGTGTATCGTGGCACAGCACGGCACGGTGCAGCGTGGCACGGCACGGCACAGCACGGTTCATCGTGGCACAGCACGGCACAGCGTGGCACGGCACGCCATGGCATTGCATGGTGCGGCCCGGGGCAGCGTGGCATGGCCCGGTGCGGGGTGACGCGGTGGCAGGGTGACGCGTTTCGGGGTGACGCGGTGCGGGGGTGACAGGTTTTGGGGTGACGCGGTGCCCGCCGCCCGCAGGCGCGCTGGACCCCTGGCACGTGCTGAGCGCGGGGGGGGGCCGTTCGGGGGTGCTGATCGCGGGGGCCTCCCACTGCGCCGACATGGCCCCCCCCCGCCCCGGGGACCCCCCGGCGCTGAGGGCCGCCCGCCAGGTGAGTGGGGCCGGGGGGACATGGCGGGGGGGGGGGTACATGGCCGGGGGGGGGGGGGGGGGGGGCCAGCCCAGCTCACCCCCCCTGTGCCCACAGCACATCGCGGCCCGCCTGGCGGCATGGCTGGCCCCCCCGGCCCCCCTGAACCACACCGGGATGGGGGGTCCCCGGGGGGGGGACAGGACCCAGGCGTCCTCTGCCCCCCCCCCCGACCCCTAGGCTGCTCGGCCACACTGGGGGGGGGGATAGGACCCAGGCGTCCTGACCTCCCCCCCCCACCCCCAATTTCACCCCGCTTTTCAATATAGGGGGGACCCACGTGTCTTGCCCCCCCCCCCGACCCCTTCAGGGGGGCTCAGGCATCCTGACCCCCCCCGACCCCCCTGACCCCCCCCGGGGGGGACCCAGGCGTCCTGGCCCCTATCACCCCCCCCCCGAAAGCGCCAGGGGGCGGCACCGAACGGGCTCTGTGGGCGTGGCTACGCTCCCGAGGGGGCGTGACTATGGCGCTAACGGGCGGGGCTACGGCTGGCGGGGCGGGGCCGGTATCTCTCGCGCGCGCATGCGCGGGGGTGGGCCCTTCGGCCCTGTCACGTGAGGCGTGCAAGATGGCGGCGCTGAGGGCGGTAGGTGGTGCCTGCCGTCACCTTGGAGACGCCCTCCTGGGGGGGGGGGGGGGGGGGAGGACCCCCCCGAGGACCCCCCCTGGTGACAGGGGGGACCCCAGGGGTTCGGGGGGGGGGGGGGGGCGGTTTTGGGCGGGCCCTGTGCCCCCTCTGCAGGACCCCCAAGGCCTAAAAGGGGGGGCAGGCCTGGGCGGCTGGGCCCCCCCCCCAACCCAGCACAAATGGGGGGGGGGGGTGTCCTCTCCCAGCCCCCCCAAAGCCTTTCTCCCCCTGTGACCCCTCCCCAGCTGGGGTGGGGGCACCCCTGGAGAGCGGGACCTTGGGGGGGGGGGGTGTCACTCGCCCCCCAGGACGCATGCAGAAGGACGAGGCCCAGCCTGGCCGTGCCCCCCCCCCCCCCCCCATTTTCGTGTGTCCCCCCTTTTGGGGAGCAGCTTTTGCCCCCCCCCCCCCGCGCTGCTATAATTAAATCCCGATGTGCCCCCCCCCCCCGCGCCATGCGGCTCCTGAGCCTGTTTGGGGGCACGGGGGGGGGGGGGGGGGAAACTGAGGCAGGGGCTGAGGCGGCCCCGCTCCCGCTCCGCAGGTCCTGGGGTACCGGGGGGTCCCCACCCCGCGCCCCCCACCCGGGCAGAGCCGGAGGGCGGCGGGGGGGCTGCTGCAGCGCCTGGGCCAGTGGTTCTATGAGATGGAGGCGGCGGTGGCCTGGGGAGAGCGGCTGCAGCGGCAGCGGCTGCAGAGAAGGAACGCGTGCGTGGGGCTGGGTGGGGGGGCCCCCCACCTGTGGGGCGGGGGGGGGGGGGGGCGCTGGGTCGGGTCCCCCACTTGTGGGGCAGAGGCAGAGAGGGTGGGTTAGGCTCCGTGCTTGGGGGGGGTGGGCAGAGGGGTGGGATTGGGGGGCCCCCCCTACTTGTGGGGTGCGGGTGGAGGGGCTCGGTCAGGTCCCTTACGTGTGGGGCACAGGTGGAGGGGCTGGATTGGGGAACCCCCTACTTGTGGGGTGCAAGAAGAGGGGCTGAATCCAGCCCCCCCCCCAGGTGTGGGGTGGGAGCAGAGAGGCTGCATTTGGAGCCCCCCTACTTGAGGGGTATGAGAGGAGGGGCTGGATCCGGCCCCCCACGTGTGGGGCGCAGGCAGAGGGGCTGGGTCAGGCCCCCCACTCTCACACCCCACACCCCCCCCCCCAGGTATCACGGCTTCCTCAGGGACACCTATGGGGACAACGTGGCGGCTGCCGTCTTCACCCTGTCCTGCGGTGGGGGGGTCAGGTGAGCCCCTGCCCTGCTTTGGGGGTGTCCCCCTGCCCCCCTGGGGGATCGGGGGGTCCCTGACCCTGATGCCACCCCCCCACCCCCCCACCCCCCCCAGATTTGAGGGGCAGGAGCACTGGATCAGGCCGGAGGGCCGCTGGCAGCCCGAGGTGCTGCGCCTCCGTGACGTCCCCGTGGTGGCCCTGGACCTCAGTGGCTCCCCCCTCACCTACAACGGCTTGGACAACCTGGGTGAGCCCCGGGACCCCCCCGGGACCCTCCCAAACCCCTTAGGGACCCCCCCCTCTCTAACGCTCCACCCCCCCCCTCCAGTGCCACTGACCCGTCTGCAGCACCTTGACCTGAGCGGGTGCCCCCACCTCGACGACTGGGCGCTGGGGCGGCTGCACGTGTTTGGGGACAGCCTGCGGGAGCTGTCGGTGGCCCGGTGTCCTCGTGTCACCGAGAGGGGCCTGGCCACCCTCCACCACCTCCGGTGAGCAGGGGGGACTGTGGGGACCCCCCCACCCCCCCATCTCTATCCTTAACCGCCCCCCCCGCCCTCCAGGGAGCTCCAGCGCCTGGACGTGGCAGGGGTGCACGTATCCAGCCCGGGGCTGGTCCGTATCCTGCTGGAGGAGATGCTGCCGGGCTGCCAGGTCCTGGGCATGGACCTCGGGGACGGCACAGGGACAGGGACACCGACACCGCTGGGGGAAAGAAAGCCCCCCACCTGAGGCCAACGGGGTTTTGGGGTGCAGAGGGAGCCACACCGCTCCCCCCCCCCCCGCCCCAGGAGCATTAAATGCCTGGCGGCTGCGAGCTGCTTTCCCTCCCTCCGTGGATTTGGGTTTTCTTGGCAGCGATCGATGGGGTTCTCTGCTATTTGTCCCGGTTGGAGCGGTGCCGGAGCCCCACACACCACCCTGGCGTTCCCAGTTTGAAACGGGCCGCTCCTGTGAGCGTTTTGGGACGATGACACCCCGTAACTGCCCCGTGGGAACCAAGAAAGCACTGACTAATCCCCCCCCAGGAGTTTAGTACCCCCTGAGGGGGCTAATCCCCTCTCCAGGGGGTTAATTCCCCCCTCAAGGAGATGAATTCCCCCCTTGAGGGGTTTAATCTCTCCTCAAGGGGGTTAATTCCCCCCCTCCAACTATGTCAATCCCCCCAAAGGGGGTTAATGCCCCCTTTGAGGGGGCTATTTCCCCCGTCCAAGGGGGCTTAGGCACCCCAAGGGGGTTAATTCCCTCCTTCAAGGGGGTTAATCCCTCCTCAAGGGGTTTAATCCCTCCTCAAGGGGGTTAATCCCCCCCAAAGGGGGTTAATGCCCCCTTTGAGGGGGCTATTTCCCCCGTCCAAGGGGGCTTAGGCACCCCAAGGGGGTTAATTCCCTCCTTCAAGGGGGTTAATCCCTCCTCAAGGGGTTTAATCCCTCCTCAAGGGGGTTAATCCCCCCAAAGGGGGTTAATGCCCCCTTTGAGGGGGCTATTTCCCCCGTCCAAGGGGGCTTAGGCACCCCAAGGGGGTTAATTCCCTCCCTCAAGGGGGTTAATCCCTCCTCAAGGGGTTTAATCCCTCCTCAAGGGGGTTAATCCCCCCCAAAGGGGGTTAATTCCCCCTTTGAGGGGGTTATTCCCCCCTTCCGAGGGGGCTAATCCTCCTCACAGTGGGGTTAATTCCTCTCCCAAGACGGTTAATTCCCCCTCCAAGGAGATTAATTACCCCCTCAAGGAGTTTAATCCCCCCTCCAAGGGGGGCTAACCCCCCCCTCCAAGGTGGCTAATCCACCCCAAAGGCATTAATTCCCCCTCCAAGGAGATTAATTCCCCCCTCAAAGAAACTAAACTCCCCCTCCGAGGGGCTTAATCCCCCCAAAGGGGGTTAATCCCTTCTCCAAGGGTGCTATTCCTTGCTCCGGGGTGTTAATTACCCCCCCCCCTCCCAGGGAGGGGGGCTATCCCCTTTGGCGCCGCACTCACCGAGCAGCCGGGGTGGGCGCGCACCCGGCTTTATTTGTTTTTTTGGGGTGGGGGGGTGTGTGTGTCACTTTTCGAAGTGCTCGAGGGGATAGTGCTCCCCGTAGTGCTGGAGGTGCCGTTCCAGAGCCGCCCGCTGCCGTCGCAGGTGAGGCGGCATCTCCCGGTAAACGTCGGAGAAGAGGAGCTGCGGGTTGGGCTTCGGCTTCCGCTCCGCCTGCTCGAATGCCTCCATCACCTGCGGGGCAGCGTCGGCGCCTTTTCCTCCCCAAAATCCCGGGATCCCCTTCCCCAAAATCCCGGGGATCCCTCCCCAAAATCCCAGAGGATCACCCCCTTACCATCTTGCGGGAGCTCTTGCGCCAGCCCTTCTCCTCTTCCTCGTCCCACCAACCCCGGCTCAGCATATAGTGCCGCAGCCGGGAGATGGGATGATCCTGTTTATCCCAATAATTTACCTCGTCCACCGACCGGTACGCCGAGCTGTCGTCACTGGTGCTGTGATGGCCGATTCTGCCGGGGGGGGGAGGTAAAAAAAACCCTTAAAAAGGTGTTTTTTGGGTGCGCGCATCCCTTGCTCCCCTTCCCGGCGTACCGGTAGGTCATGGCTTCGATGAGGAAGGGCTGGTTCTCTGCCACGGCGCGGCGCCGGGCTTCTTTGGTGGCGTTATAAACGGCGAAGACGTCGTTGCCGTCCACCCGGATGGACATCAGCCCGTAACCGGGACCGCGCGCCGCTGCGAGGAGCGGGGACGAGTTGGGGTGCAGCCCCCAACACCCCCCCCCCCTCCCCAAAAACCCCGCGTCCGCCCCCTTACCGATGCCGTCACCCCGGTATTGCTCGGAGGTGGGAGTGGAGATGGCGTAGCCGTTGTTACGGCAGAAGAAGATGATGGGACACTCGAGGGTGGCGGCGAAGTTGAAGCCGGCGTGGGCGTCCCCCTCGCTGGCCGCCCCCTCCCCGAAATAACAGATCACCGCCCGGTTGGCGTCGGCGCGCTTGATGGCGTAGGCGGCCCCCACGGCTGTGGGGAGGGAGGGAAGGGGGTCAGGGGGGGTGCGGGGATGGCAAGGGAGGCGGGGGGGACACGGTGGAGGGCCGGGGCACCTTGCGGGATCTGGGTGGCCAGCGGGGACGAGATGGTGACGAAATGGCGTTCGCGGCAACCGTAGTGGACGGGCATCTGCCGGCCTTTGCCGGGATCGCTGGTGTTGCCGTAACACTGCGCCATGAAGAGGTCCAAGGGGTAGCCCCGGTACATCAGCACGCCTGGAGGGGGGGGGAAATGACACACAGAGCTGAAATTGGGGACACCCCCCCTCCTCAGCCCCCCCAAAACTGGGGACCGCTCCCCCTTACCCGCCTCCCGGTACTGCCCGAAGACCAAGTCGGTGTCATCCAGCGCAGCCGCGCTGCCGACGTGCGTGCCTTCCTCCCCGTAGTTGGTCATGTAGAAGGAGATACGGCCCTGGAAGGGAGGGAGGGGGTGTTGAGGGGGGGGTTCCCCGCTCTTGGGGTGTCGTTCCCCCCCCCCCCTTATCCCTACCTGGCGCTGGGACTCGTAGAGGATGCGGTCCATGGTGTTGAGGAGCGTCATGGTCTTGTAGAGCTTCAGCACCAGCTCCTTGGGCAGCTGCGGGAGGGGGCGCAGGGGGGTTTTGGGGTGCTCCCTCTGGGAAACGGGGTGCACCCCACTTCCCCCCCCCCCCGCCCCAAACACGTAGTGTCACACGGTTTGCTCCTGTGTCCGTGGGGTGTCGCGTGCCCAGGCGTGGGATGTGCGGGGCATCCCGCATTGCGGGTGTCGTGTGCCTGGGTGCCGCAGGTTTGGGGTCCCACGTAGATGGATGGCACGTGTTTGGGGTGTCATAGACGTGCATGTCACGTGTTTGGGGTACCGCGTACCTGCTTGTTGCATGTTTGGGGTGCCACATGCTTGGACGTTGCCTGTTTGGGTGTCACAAGCTTGGCTCTGGCGTGTTTGGGGTGTCATGTGCCCAGACATTACATGTTTGGGGTGCCACATGCCTGGTTCTGGCGTGTTTGGGTTGTCATGTGCCCAGACATTGTATGTTTGGGGTGTCACATGCCTGGATATTGCATGTTTGGGGTGTCGTGTGCCCAGACATGGCATGTTTGGGGCGTCGTGTGCCCAGACATTACATGTTTGGAGTGTCACATGCCTGGTTCTGGCATGTTTGGGCTGTCATGTGCCCCGACATTATATATTTGGGGTGTCACATGCCTGGATATTGCATGTTTGGGCTGTCGTGTGCCCAGACATGGCATGTTGGGGGCATTGTGTACCCAGACACTGCATGTTTGGGGTGCCACATGCCTGGATATTGCATGTTTGGGCTGTCATGTGCCCCGACATTATATATTTGGGGTGTCACATGCCTGGATATTGCATGTTTGGGGTGTCATGTGCCCAGACATTACACGTTCGGGGTGTCACAAGCCTGGCTCTGGCGTCTTTGGGCTGTCACATGCCTGGCCCTGGCATGTTCGGGGTGTCACATACCCAGACATGGCATGTTCGGGGTGCCGTATCTGGGTGCTACATGTGTGGGCGCTGCACACCCGGGACGCCCCGTCCCTGTCCCCTTTCGGGGTCCCCGTGTCGTCCCCCCCCCTCCCTGCCCCGGGGCTGACCTGGGGGTCCTCGGCGGGGCTGACGATGTGGCCCTGCCGGTCCATCACCCGGTAGACGGGGATGCCCGAGATGACGTTGGGCTGGATGAACTCCAGCCGGTCGGCGAAGTCGGCCGAGGCGCCGGGGAACTGCGGCTTCTCCTCCGGCGAGGGGAATTCCTGCCGCGGCAGGGGACGGGGACAGCGGGATGTCCCCCGTCTGTCCCCGTCCCCCCCCTCCCCGGTCCTGTCCCGCACCCAAAAACCCCCCAAAAAGGGGCCCCAGGCGCCTCCCTCCTGTCCCACCCCCCTGCGGGGCCAATGACCGGGGAGGGCGTGGGATGTGGGGACACGGGGACGGGGTGGGGGGACACGGGGACACGGGGACGAAGTGTGGGGACAGGGGGACGCAGGGACGAAGTGGGGGGATGTGGGGACACGGGGATGGGGTAGGGGGACACGGGGATGGGGTGGGGGGACACGGAGACGTGGGGACGGGGTGGGGGGACACAGGGATGTGGGGATGAAGTGGGGGGACGGGGGGACGGGGTGAGGGGACACAGGGACGTGGGGATGAAGTGGGGGGACGTGGGGACACGGGGATGGGGTAGAGGGACACGGGGACGTGGGGACCCAGGGACGGGGTGGGGGGACATGGGGATGAAGTGGAGGGACGTGGGGACACGGGGACGGGGTAGGGGGACACGGGGATGGAGTGGGGGGACACGGGGATGGGGTGGGGGAGACACAGGGACGGGGTGGGGGGACACGGGGATGGGGTGGGGGGACATGGGGACACAGGGACAGGGTGGGGGGACACGGGGACGTGGGGACACGGGGACGTGGGGACGGGTGAAGGGACACGATGACGGGACGTGGGGACACGGGGACGGGACGTGGGGACACGGGGATGGGGTGGAGGGACCTGGGGACAGGCCCAGGGAGGCGGGGACGGGCCCCGGGGCGGTGACACGGCGCGGACAGGCCGCCCCCCCCGGTCCCCCGTCCCGTCCCCCCCCTCCCCGGCCCCACTCACGGCGGTGCTGAGGCGCCGGGCCGGGCCGGAGCCCGGGGTCCGCAGCAGCCGCCACCGGAGCGCCCGCAAGGCCGCCATCGCCGCCATCTTCTGAAGGGCGTGGCTTCGGGCCTGGGGCGTGGCTTCGGGCCTGGGGCGGGGCCTCGAGTGCCGGGGAGGGGTTTCAGACCAAGGGGCGTGACCACGCTCTGAGGGGCGGTGCTGCGCCCCGGAAGCGGAAGCGGCGGTCATGGCGGCGGAGGAGGAGGGGGAGGAGAAGAAGAAGATGGCGGCGGCGGCGGCGGGCGGCGGGTGCTGTCTGCGGCCCTTCTCCTGCGAGCAGGGGCTGCTGTCGCGGCCCGACGGCTCGGCCGCCTTCCTGCAGGGTGCGCCGGGCTGTGGGAGCCTCTCCTCCCGCCTCCCTCTCTCTAAGCCGGCCCCGCGGCCGGGTGTCGTCCCCCCCGCCCCCGCCATCCCGGGCCTCCCCGTGTTCCCGGTTCCCCCGTCGGTGACCGGGCTCTCCTCTCCGTCCCCAGGCGACACGTCGGTGTTGGCCGGGCTCTACGGCCCCGGGGAGGTGAAGGGCAGCAAGGAGCTCTCCGACCGGGCGGCACTGGAGGTGCTGCTGCGCCCCAAGGTGGGGCTGCCAGGTGGGTGTCGTTCCCCCCACCTCGTTCCGGGAGGGTCCCCGGGGTGTCACCGGCCCCGCGGGGCCCCCGGCTGACACCCTCCCTTCCCCGGTCCCCTCCGCAGGCGTGCTCGAGCGCAGCCGGGAGCAGCTCCTCCGGCGGACCTGCGAGGCCGTGGTTTTGGGGGTGCTGCACCCCCGCACCGCCATCACCCTGGTCCTGCAGGTGCTCAGCGACGCCGGCTCCGTATCCTTGGAACGGGGGGGGGGCAGCTCCGAACGGTGCCCCTGGTTTTGGGGGGGAAAGGGGGGTGTTGGAGCTGTGTTTGTGTTTTGGGGGGGCCCCCCCCCTCCATCCTTGACACCCCCCCCCCCCAGCTGCTCTCCTGCTGCCTGAATGCTGCCTGCATGGGGCTGCTGGACGCGGGGCTGCCCCTCTCCTCCCTCTTCTGCGGTGTCACCTGCGCCATCGACGCCGATGGTGCCATCGTCCTCGACCCCACGACCCGGCAGGAGCAGGTGAGCACTGGGGGGGGGATCCCCAAACCCCGTGGGGCCCCCAAACCCCGTGGGGGGCCCCCCTCTGAGCTCTCCTGACCCCCCCAATCTTGGCAGGAGGCACGCGCCGTCCTCACCTTCGCCATCGACAGCACCGAGAGGAAGGTGCTGATGGCCACCACCAAAGGCAGCTGCTCCGTGGAGGAGGTGAGGGGTTCAGGGAACCCTCGGGGAGGGACTTTTGGGGTGCAGGACCCCCCCTGCCACGGGGGGGCTCTCCCACCCACCACGGGGTCCCCGCTTCCCCCCCCCCCAGATGCAGCAGTGCCTCGCGGCGGCCCAGCGCGCCGCCGACACCATCTTCCAGTTCTACCGAGACTCCGTCCGGCGGAGATACTCCAAATCCTGACGCCGGGGACACCCCCCCGGGGCAGCCGGACTGTCCCCCACGTCCCCAACGTCCCCCACCTGGCCTGGCCACCCCCCTCAGCAGTCAGTAAAGGACCCCGTCTCCTCTCCGCTGTGCCTCTGAGTCCGTCCAGCGCCACACGGGGCCCCCCCCCACCGGCTCCCGACCCCCCCAAGGAGGGGGACACACGGGGACATGTCTGGGGACACATGTCCTGGCACCCCGCTCTACAGGGACACCCAAGATGGAGGCCCCCAGTGTACCGCACGCACTGGTACACTCAAGATGGCGCCCCGCAGAGCCTCAGTTATGGGTGCTGCCACACTGTGACCTTCCCAAGATGGCGGTCTCCAGTGTACCGCAGGGGTACACCCGATATGGCGGCTCCAACAATGGGAGTTCAGTTATGTGTGCTGCCACACTGTGACCTTCCCAAGATGGCGGCGACCGGAGGGTCGTGGTTCGACGCACACACACCACCACCCCCCTCCTGGGCGGGGCTCGCGGCGCCGCGACCAATGGGGTTGTAGCGTTGGGGAGGGGCGTGCGTTGCCATGGCAACTGGCCCCGGAAGTGCGGAGGAGGGAAAAGAAGGGCCGGGGAAGCGAATACTCGCGCGTGCCAGTGCGCATGCGCGGCGTGAAGTGCGCAGCGTCGAGCGCCGTGGGGGGGGTGCGATTGGGGGAATGGGGGTGCAGTGGGGGGATATGGGGGTGCGATTGGGGGAATGGGGGTGCGATTGGGGGAATGGGGGTGCAGTGGGGGGGTGCAAGGAGGAGATATGGGAGCGCAATAACAGGGTGCAGTGAGGGTGCCGTTGGGGGGTTCAATGGGGGATGGGGATATGGGGGTGCAGTGGGGGGAATGAGGGTGCAATAACGGGGTGCAATGAGAGGGAGTGCAGTCGGGGGGAGAATAGGGGTGCAATAGGGGGATTTGGGGAGGCAATGAGGGGGTGCAGTGGGGAGATATGGGGGTACAGTGGGGAGATATGGGGGTGCAATGGGGAGATATGGGGGTGCAATGGGGGGATGGAGAAATGGGGGGGAAGAGGGCTGCAATGGGGGCGATACGGAGCGCCATGAGGGGGGACGATGGGCCGGAATGGCGAGGAAGAAGGGGGAGCAATGGGGGGTGCGGAGTGGGGGTGCCCAGGGCTGTACCCCCCCGGTCCCCCCCTCCCCCCCGTCCCCCCGTCCCCGCAGGCAGGAGCATGGCGGAGGTGCACGTCATCGGGCAGATCGTGGGGGCCAGCGGCTTCCCCCAACGCCGCCTCTTCTGCAAGTGGGGGCTGCACGCCGGTGAGCGGGGTCCCCAGGGTTTTGGGGGGGGGGGGACGGACACGATGACACCGAGGTGGCCTTGACCTCTGCGTGTGTGTGTCCCCCCCCCTTTCGCCATCGCAGGCGGCGCCTGGAAGCTGCTCTCGGGGCTGGGGTCCGGGCAGACGCAGGTGGACGACCCCCAGGCGGACGACGTGGCTTATTGGTGTCACCCCCTCGACGTCCATTTTGCCACCAAGGGCTTGCAAGGTACCGTCTGTCTGTGTGTCTGTGTCCCCCGTGTCCGTCCCCCCCCCGCCACGTCCCCCTGACCCCCCCCCCCCCACCCCTGCCGTCCCCTCCAGGTTGGCCCAAGCTCCACGTGCAGGTCTGGCACCAGGACGGGTTCGGACGCAGCGAGGTGCTGGGCTACGGTTTCTGTCACGTGCCGGCCACCCCCGGTTGCCACGCGCTGGCCTGCGTCACTTGGCGCCCGCGGGGGACCTGGCGGGAACGGTGGAGCCAACGTTTGGTAGGGGGGGGCCCCCAGCTCCGAACCCCCGAAGCCGCCGCCGCCGGCGCCGCCGATCGTTTCCGCCTGCGCACCGAAGCCGCCGGCACCGTCCACCTGCAACTGGGCGTCCTCCTCCGGCACTTCGGCCGCTACGGCGTCGAGTGCTAGCGGGGTGGGGGGACGGGACACTTGGGGGGGGGGGGGGCCCTCCAGGACAGGACATGGGGGTCCCCCGGGGATGGGATGCTGGGATTTCCCAGGGATGGGCGGGGGGTTCCCTGGGGACAGGGTGCTGGGGTTCCCCAGGGATGGGGAGAGGGGGTTCCCCGGGGATGAGATAATGGGGTCCCCGGGGGATGGGATGCCAGGGGTCCCTGGGGATGAGATAATGGGGTCCCCCGGGGACAGGATGCCGGGGTCCCCTGGGGATAATGGGGTCCCCCGGGGACGGGATGCTGGGGGTCCCCAGGGATGAGATAATGGGGTCCCCCGGGGACGGGATGCCAGGGGTCCCCTGGGGATAATGGGGTCCCCCGGGGACGGGATGCTGGGGGTCCCCAGGGATGAGATAATGGGGTCCCCTGGGGACGGGATGCCAGGGGTCCCCTGGGGATGGGATGCCGGGGGGCCCCTGGGGATGAGATAATGGGGTCCCCCAGGGACGGGATGCCGGGGGTCCCTGGGGATAAGATAATGGGGTCTCCTGGGGATGAGATAATGGGGTCCCCCAGGGACGGGATGCCGGGGGCCCCAGCGATGAGATAATGGGGTCCCCTGGGGATGAGATAATGGGGTCCCGTGGGGATGGGACACTGGGGTCCCCCAGGGACAGGACACTGGGGTCCCGTGGGGATGGGACACCTGGGTCCCCCTAGGACAGGACAGTGGGGTCTCCCGGAGATGGGAGACCGGGGCCCCCCCAAGATGGGACACTGGGGTCCTGGGGGGATGGGACCCCATCACCATGCCTGGCTCCCACGTTGGGGGATGGGAGGGTGGGTTTTGCCGTGGGGTCCCCCCTATGCCCCCCCCCCCGTACCCCCATAAAGCTCTTTTTTTGCACCCTGTCTGCTTTCCCTGTGATTTTTGGGGGGGGGGGGGGGGGATGCCCGCGTCCCCCCCTGGCAGCAAGGGAGGGTCCTGGGGGTGGCAGGGAGCCCCCCCCTTCTTTTGGGGGGGGTCTTAGACACCGGGCTCCTCGGGGGGGGAGGGGAGTGGGAGGAGGAAGTGTCCCAGACGTCTGGGTGCTGGGGGCGGGGGGGGGGGGGGGGGAGTGTCCCGACCGCCTGGGTCCTTCCTGGGGGGTCCCGGCCGCTTGGGTTCCCCCCCCCCCCCGCGCCCCGGGGGGTCCACGCCCCCTCGCGGGCCGTGACTCAGTTTCCCTCCCCAACCCCGGCGCCTCCCGCCGCCCCCGGCCGGGCCCCGCGGAGCGGAAGGGGGGGGGCGGCCCCGGCTCGGTGTGTGTGCGTGTGCGTGTGTGTGTGTGTGTGTGTGTGTGTGTGTGTGTGCCCCCCCCCCCTCCGTCCCGTCCCGTCCCGTCCCCCCCGCGGCGTTTCCTGGGTGGGGCCCCGTTCCGCCACCACCACCACCACCGCCGGCCTCAAAACCCGTCGGGACCGGGACGGGAAAGGAGACGAGAACCGGGAGGAGCGGGGAAACCGGGAGCGAGCAGCGGGGTGGGGGGTGGGAGGGGGGAAAAAAAAAAAAAAAAACAACCCCAAAAGTTACGGGGTGCGGAGAAACGGGAAGGCGGCGCGGGGTGTCCCGAAAAGGGGGGGGGGGGGGGGGAGGGAAGGTATCCCGGCTGGGGGGGGGGGGGGGGGTAAATCCCGGTGAAGGGGGGGCGGGGGGGGGGTGTTCCCGGTGGCGGGATGGAGCTGGCGGTGCTGCTGGCGTTGCTGGGGGCGGCCCGGGCGCTCTCCACGTGCCGCTCGTTGGACCTGGAGGCGGCGCGGAGGAAACGCATCGAAGCGGTCCGGGGTCAGATCCTGAGCAAGCTCCGGTTACCGGCGCCTCCCGCCGAATCCCCGCCCCGGCCGCTGCCCGAGGAGGTACGGGCCCTTTACAACAGCACCCGGGAACTGCTGCGGCAGCGGGCCCGGCTGCGCCCACCCGACGACCCCGATGAATATTACGCCAAGGAGCTGCACCGCTTCCCGATGGAACCGCCCGGAGAGGGTGAGCGGGGGTCCCCCGTGGGGCGAGGGGGGGGGGTGGGTGGGTGGAGGAAGGCTGCCCGTGGACACCCGTGGCCTGGGTCACTCGTGGGAGGGCGGCGGGAATCGATGCTCGGGAAGCCGGGTGCTGCCGAGGGCGGTTGGCAGCAGCGATGCGCCGGCGCCTGGGTCCCCGTCCCTGGCCTGGGTGCCTGGGTGCCCTCCAGCCGGACGCCTGGGTTCCTTCCCCTCAACCTAGACAACTGGGTGCCCCCCAGGCCGGACGCCTGGGTGTCGTCCCCCCCCCTCAGCCAGACACCTAGGTGCCCCCCAGGCTGGATGCCTCAGTGTCCCCCCCCAGCCGGGCGCCTGGGTCCCCCCCAGCAGCTCCTCCCGGCCGCGGTGGCACTCAGGGATGTGCCGGACGTTGTGGTTTGCTGAGTAATTCCCGGCTCTGAGGGAGCTTTGTTGAGCTCGAGGAGGCCTGGCTGGGCCCACGGTTCCCTGCCCAGGGTGGAGGGGGGGGGGGGGGCAGGCGTGGGGACACCTGGGTCCCCTGGGCGGGGGAGGGGGACGGTGCCACCTCGGGGCGTCCACACTGCCCCCCCCCCCCCCCCGAGATCAGGGTCCAGGCCGCGTGTACGGGATGGCTGAGGGAAAAAACAAACCGCTGTGGCCATCACTCCGCTCCAGAGTGAACGGCGCGGGGAAGGCGGGGCTCGGCGGGGCGGGGCCGCGTGACAGCGCCGTGTCCCCACAGGCCCGCTGGAGCACTGGCGCCCGACGAGCCACAGCACCTTCTTCATCTTCAACACGTCGCGGGTGCGGGCGGAGATCGGGCACGAGGCGCTGCTGCACCGGGCCGAGCTGCGGATGCTGCGGCAGCGGGCGGGCGCCGAGAACCTGGGGGTCGAGCAGCGCCTCGAGCTCTACCAGGTGGGGATGGGGCGGGGGACACACACACACACACGGGGACAGGGGACGCTGCGGTGGGACGTGGGGAACCCCACGGGCGTGGGGACACGGGGACCAGGGATGCAGGATGCCACGGCCGTGGGGACACGGGGTTTGGGGACACGGCGGGCGGGGGGGGGGCGGCCGTGGCAGGAATAGGCGCAGGGACGGCGAGCACAGAGGGGACGCGGCGACTTTGGGGACCCCGTGGATGCGCTTTTGGGGACGCGGCGGGTTTGGGGACCACGGTTTAGGGACATGGGATGGGGGGGTTTGGGGACACCGCCCCCCCGTCCTGTGGATGCTTCCTGGCGACGCAGTGGGGGGGGGGGGGGCTTTGGGGACCCCCCCCCATCCACGGCGTTGTGGCCGCAGGGCTACGGCAACGCCTCGTGGCGGTACCTGCACGGGCGCTCGGTGCGGGCGACGGCGGAGGAAGAGTGGCTGTGGTTCGATGTCACCGACGTCGTCCAGCAGTGGCTCAGCAGCAGCGGTGAGCGGGGTCCCCTCACCCTGTCCCCTGTGTGGGTGTCCCCCCTCCCCTGCCCCGGTCCCCACGGGACCCCCACCCCCCGGCCGCTCTCCTCAGCCCCCCCTCATCCCGCAGAGCCCCTGGGCATGTTCAAGCTGAGCGTCCACTGTCCCTGCGAGCAGGGTCCCGGCGCTGCCGCCGACGACATGCGCATCACCATCGAAGGTACGGCGCGGGTGGTGGTGGTGGGGCTCCTGGGACCCCCCCCACTCAACCCCCCCACCTCGGGATCTGGCTGGGGGTGGGGGTCTCCGTCCCCCAATAGCCCCGCTCGGTGCCAGCCCCCTCTCCCCGCAGGCTTCGAGCAGCAGCGGGGGGACATGCAGGGCATCGCCAAGAAGCACCGGCGGGTGCCGTACGTCCTGGCCATGTCGCTGCCCCCCGACCGCGCCAACGACCTCCACAGCTCCCGCCGCCGCCGCGCCCTCGACACCGACTACTGCTTCGGGTCAGCTCTGCCTCCCGCGAGGGCTGGGGGGGTCCCCCCCCCCCCCCCGAGATGCCCGGGTCCCCCCAGGGAGGGCTGGGAATCCCTAGAGATACCTGGGTCCCCCCCCCGGGGAGGGCTAGGGGTCCCCCCAGATGCTTGGGTCCCCCCGAGGAGGGCTGGAGGACCCCTAGAGACACCCAGGTCCCCCCTGAGAAGGGCTGGGGTCCCCCAGAGACACCTAGGTGCACCCTGAAAAGGGCTGGGGGTCCCCCCAGATGCTTGGGTCCCCCCCAGAGATGCCCGGGTCCCCCCAGGGAGGGCTGGGGACCCCCAGAGACACCCAGGTGCCCCCTGAGAAGGGCTGGGGGTCCCCCCAGATGCTTGGGTCCCCCCCAGAGACACCCAGGTCCCCCCAGGGAGGGCTGGGGACCCCCAGAGATACCTAGGTGCACCCTGAGAAGGGCTGAGGGTCCCCCCAGATGCTTGGGTCCCCCAGAGATGCCCGGGTACCCCCAGGGAGGGCTGGGTCCCCCTGAGGAGGGCTGGGGGACCCCTAGAGATGTCCCTGGGGAGGGCTGGGGTCCCCCGGGGAGGGCTGGGGACCCCCAGAGACGCCCAGGTCCCCCCAGGAAGGGCTGGGGGACCCCCAGAGATGCCTGGGTCCCCCCGGGGAGGGCTGGGGGACCCCTAGAGATGCTCGGGTCCCCCCTGAGGAGGGCTGGGGTCCCCCGAGATGCCTGGGTCCCCCAGGGAGGGCTGGGTCCCCTGAGGAGGACTGGAGGCCCCCCAGACATTTGGGTCCCCCTGGGGAGGGCTGGGGTACCCCTGAGATGCCCGAGTCCCCCCCAGGGAGGGCTGGGGACCCCCCGAGATGCCCAGGTCCCCCCCAGGGAGGGCTGGGGTCCCCCCAGGGAGGGCTGGGGGACCCCTAGAGATGCCCAGGTCCCACCCAGGGAGGGCTGGGGACCCCCAGAGACGCCCAGGTCCCCCCAGGGAGGGCTGGGGGGACCCCTAGAGATGCCTGGGTCGACCCCTAGAGATGCCTGGGTCCCCTCGGGGGAGGGTTAGGGTCCCCCAGAGATGCCCGAGTCCCCCCCCAGGGAGGGCTGGGGGACCCCTAGAGACGCCTGGGTCCCACCCAGGGAGGGCTGGGGACCCCCAGAGATGCCCAGGTCCCCCCCAGGGAGGGCTGGGTTGACCCCTAGAGATGCCTGGGTCCCCTCGGGGAGGGCTAGGGTCCCCCAGAGATGCCCGAGTCCCCCCCCAGGGAGGGCTGGGGTCCCCCCAGAGATGCTTGAGTCCCCCCGGGGAGGGTTGGGGGACCCCCTAGAGATGCCCAGGGAACCCTAGAGACACCCAGATCCCCCCAAAGAAGGGCTCCAGGTCTTCCCCAGAAGCCCCAAATCATCCCCTGAGGGAGGGCTGGGGTTCCCCCCCCCCGAGACACCCAGGTGCCCCCCTCCTGCCCCGGGGAGGGCTGGGGGACCCCCAAGGACCCCTATTTCCCCCCCAACCCCAGGACGGAGGAGAAGAACTGCTGTGTGCGGCCGCTGTACATCGACTTCCGTAAGGATCTGCAGTGGAAGTGGATCCACGAGCCCAAGGGCTACATGGCCAACTTCTGCATGGGGCCCTGCCCCTACATCTGGAGCGCCGACACCCAGTACACCAAGGTGGGTCAGGGTGGGGGGGCGTCCCCAGGACCTGGGGTCCCTTTGGGGGGGCTGGGGAGACTCGGGGTGGGGGGGGGAAGAGGGAGGGTGTGGGTCCTGGGGGGGTCTTTGGGGAGGGATGTGGGTGGCAGATGCTTGGGGAGAAGGGAGGCACCTTGGGTCCCCTGGGGAGAGGGGGAATGGGGGTCCCAGAGGTTTGGGGCCCCTGGGAAGAAGGGGGGGGGGGGCCCTGGGGAGAAGAGGGGGGGCCCCTGGGGAGAAGAGGGGTGTGGGTCTCGGATACCTGGGTCCCTGGGGAAAGGAAGGGTGGGGGTCCCAGATCTTTGGGTCCCCTGGGGAGGGGGGGGTGGTCCCTGGGGTCCCCTGGGGAGTGGAGGGATGTGGGTCCCTGGGGAAAGGAAGGGTGGGGGGGTCTCGGATACCTGGGGAGAGGAGGGGTGGGGGTCCCAGATCTTTGGGTCCCCTGGGGGGGGGTTGTCCCTGGGGGCTCCTGGGGCAAGGAGGGATGTGGGTCCCTAGGGAAAGGAAGGGTGGGGGTCCTGGACATCTGGGTCCCCTGGGGAGAGGAGGGGGGGGGGGTCCTGGACTCCCATCTCGAGGGTGGGTGGGCTGGGAGGGTGCGAGGTGGGGACGGGAGGGAGCGAAGCAGCACTGCAGGACCCCCCCCCCCCCCCCTCAACACCGGGGGGATCCCCTGGCTATGGGGGGGGGGGGGGGGGGATCCCCCACGAGCGTCCCTGACGTGGGGGTTCCCTGGCGGGGGGGGGGGACGGGACTTGCGGGGCCGGCAGGTGCTGGCGCTGTACAACCAGCACAACCCGGGGGCTTCGGCGGCGCCGTGCTGCGTCCCCCAGACCCTCGACCCCCTGCCCATCGTCTACTACGTGGGGCGCAAGGCGCGGGTGGAGC
>CM075615.1:657381-701377 GCA_037962945.1 Sarcoramphus papa | reverse complement strand
AATCAGTGAGTAGGGGAACGCCGGTGGCTAGCCGGCCAATCAGCAGAGGCCTGTGCTGTTTCCCCCCCCCCCCCGTTAGCCAGTCAGCACAGGGCTGTCCTGCCTGCTGACCAATCAGCTGCTCCTTGCCCTGCCGGCCAATCAGCAGCAAAACCTCCACTCCACTGGCCAATCAGCAGCAAGCCTGCCTCCTGCTGGCCAATCAGCAGCACCCCACCTCTGAGCCAATCAGGAGGACCCCACCCCACCTGTGAGCCAATCAGGAGGGCCCCACCCCACCCACCAGCCAATCAGGAGGGCCCCACCCCACCTGTGAGCCAATCAGGAGGGCCCCCACCCCACCCACCAGCCAATCAGGAGGGCCCCACCCCACCTGTGAGCCAATCAGGAGGGCTCCCACCCACCAGCCAATCAGGAGGGCTCCCACCCACCAGCCAATCAGGAGGGCCCCACCCCACCCGCCAACCAATCAGCACGCACCGGTGACCTGCTGGACCTTCTTTTCGGGGGCGCTGTCCCCCGGCTCCTCCCTGGGACCCCCGACTCTGGGGGGGGGTGGGTGGGGTGTGTGTGTCACTGGGGGGGGGGGCACAGGACAGAGACCTGCCCCCCCCCCCCCCCCCGCAGTGACCCCCCCAGCCCCCCAACATCCCCCCTGTCCCCCCCACACCCCCCCCATCCCCGTGTCCCCCCAACATCCCCCCCCAATGTCCCCCCCCTCAATGTTCCCCCCACGCCCCCCCCAAGCCCTGTGTCTGTTGCCCCCCCCCCCATGTGCCCCCCCCCCCAATTGCCCCCCCCCCCCCCCCCCCCGTACCTCTGCACGCGGGAGGGGGGGGCGAAGACGCCGTGTTTGGGGGGGCAGGAGAAGTACCGCACCCCGAAAACGGAGCCGTCGTGCTTCCCCCCGGCCGAGTCCAGCTCCACCCCGAACCAGTACCCTGGGGGGGGGGGACAGGACACGGGGGGGGACATGTGAGATTGGGGGGGGGGGGACCCGGGGAGGGGGGGGGTCCCAAGTTGGGGGGGGGGGTCCCATGGGAGGGGTCCCAGGGGGGGTCGGTCCCAGGCAGGGGGTCCTGGGGGGGGGGGAAACGGGGGGCTTGGTCCAATGAGGGGTCCCAGGGGGGGTGTCGGTCCCAGGGGGTGGGGCCACAGGTGGCTTGGTCCAATGGAGGGTGCCGGGGGGGGGGGGGGGGTCCCGGGGGTGGGGCCACAGGGGGCTTGGTCCAATGAGGGGTCCCAGGGGGGGTGTCGGTCCCAGGGGGTGGGCCCACAGGGGGCTTGGTCCAATGGGGGGTTGCCAGGGGGGTGTCGGTCCCAGGGGTGGGGCCACAGGTGGCTTGGTCCAATGAGGGGTCCCAGGGGGGGTTCCCGGGGAGGGGTTGTTCTCAGGGGGTGGGGCCACAGGTGGCTTGGTCCAATGGGGGGGTCCCAGGGGGGGTGTTGGTCCCAGGGGGAGGGGCCACAGGTGGCTTGGTCCAATGAGGGGTCCCAGGGGGGGTGTTGGTCCCAGGGGGAGGGGCCACGGGTGGCTTGGTCCAATGGGGGGTGCCGGGGGTGGGGCCACGGGGGGCTTGGTCCAATGGGGGGTCCCGGGGGGGGTCCCAGGGGGGAGCCGGTCCCAGGGGGTGGGGCCACAGGTGGCTTGGTCCAATGGGGGATCCCGGGGGGGGGTTTCTGGGGAGGTGTCGGTCCCAAGGGGTGGGGCCACAGGTAGCTTAGTCCAATGGGGGGTCCCAGGGGGGTGTCGGTCCCAGGGGGTGGGGCCACGGGTGGCTTGGTCCAATGGACGGTGCCAGGGGGGGGTCCCGGGAGGGTGTTGGTCCCGGGGGTGGGGCCACGGGTGGCTTGGTCCAATGAGGGGTCCCAGGGGGGTGTTGGTCCCGGGGGTGGGGCCACGGGTGGCTTGGTCCAATGGAGGGTCCCGGGGGGGGTCCCAGGGGGGTGTTGGTCCCGGGGGTGGGGCCACGGGTGGCTTGGTCCCATGGGGGGGGTCCCCGCGGGGGGGGTCGGTCTCTTACCGGGGGCGAAGTCGGTGCGCCCGTAGAACCGGGCCCGTCCCGGGCGCTGTCCGGCCACCAGCACCGCGTCCCCCGGGGCCACGCGGCGCCCCTCCCGGTCCAGCCACGCCCCGCCCCGCTTCCGGGGGGCTGCGGGGGGGGGGAACGGGTCAGCTCGGCCACGCCCAGCGCATAGCCACGCCCCCCCCCCGACACCCCTCCCAGCCCCTCCTGGTCCAGCCACACTCTTCCTTCCAGGGGCTGTCGAGGGGTGGGGCCGTGCAAACCACGCCCCCTGCCTGACCCCGCCCCATTCCCCTCCCAGTCACAGCCACGCCCCCTACCTGACCCCACCTCCCACCCCGATGAGCCTGTCAGGGGTGGCATCAGCTGGGATACGCCCCCTCCCAGGCCCCACCCCATCCAGCCCCACCCACCCTGGCACAGCTCCACCCCCTCCATTCACCCCCACCTCGTTCCCACCCTGCCAGGCCCCGCCCCCCAGCTATGACCCCGCCCATCCCGCGGTGGCAGCATGGGAGGTGGGGCTAAAGCAGAACCCTCCCCTCCACCCTGACCCCGCCCCCTTCCATGGGTGGGTGGGGTTTCACAGTGGGGCCCCCCCCCATCCCACCCACCCAGCCAATCCGAAGGCTCCCTGCTCTCCTCCAATGAGCATGCAGGGGGGGCGGAGCCAAAGGGAAGGGCAGAGTAAAGGGGGTGAGGGCTGAGTCGTCACCCAGTGGGGGGGACCCAGGCATTGGGGGGGGGTCCCAGGCATTGGGGGGGGGTCCCAGGTGTCCGGCCGTACCTCTCTTGTCCTTGCGGGCCTTGTGGGGGGCTCGGGCCGGGGGTCCCGGGGGCTGCGGGGGGGGGACGGCGCTGGGGGTTGCTCTTCCGCCTTGGAGATCTTGGAGACGGAAGCGAAGACGCCTGCGGGCGGGTGGCGTCAGACCAGTAAAGCCCAGTACAACCCAGTAGAGCCCGCCACGCCCCAGGGCTGATTGACAACTCCCCCCCCCCCCGCCCCCCCAAAAGGTTCCCAGGCAGCCGACCCCCCCCCCCCCCCCCCCATCATCCTACCCTGGGGGCTCCCCCCCCACCCCAGAGATCGGGGTTGTCCCACCACCCCCAGAAGGACCCAAGCATCCAGGGGTGCCCCGAAGGGACCCAGGCATCCAGGACCCCCACCCACACCCCCACCCACCCCAGGGTCCCCCCCCCCTTGGGGGGGCGGGGGGGGGGTGTCCCCCTACCCTGCTTGGGGGGGCAGATGAAGTAGCGGACCCCCCCGACGCTGCCGTCGTTCTTGCCCTCGGGCTCGTCCAGCTCCACCCCCGCCCACTGCCCGCTGGCGAAGGCCGTGGTGCCGCAGAAGCGCAGGGTCCCCACCTAGGGTGGGGGACAGCAGCATTGGGTGCCCCCCGCACCCTCAAAAATCCTTCCCCCCGCACCCCCAAAAATCCTTCCCCCCGCACCCCAAAAATCTTCCCCCCGCACCCCAAAAATCCCCATCATCCCCCACGCCGTGACACGGAGGATGACCCACAGGCGGCTGCGCCCGGGGGCTGGGTGCTGTTGGGTTCCTGCACCCCTGGGAGCACCCCAGCCCCCCCCCCCCCTTTCTGTGCACCCCCAAAAGTCGCTATGCACCCCCAAAATCCACCCCCCCCCCCCCCACCGACCGTGCCTGCATCCCCGCGCAGAGCAGAGCAAGGTTGCACGGGTGCTGCCTGCACCCCACTGGGGTGCTGCTGGCCCCCTGCACCCCTGGGAGCACCCCAGCACCCATATGCACCCCAAAAACCCATTATGCACCCCAAAACCCCTCTACGCACCCCCCAAAACCCCATTATTCCCCCCAAACCCCGCTTTTCACCCCCACTTCCCCCCACAACACGCCTGCATCCCCACGCAGAGCATCCCACGGTTGCACGGGTGCCGCCTGCACCCCACTTGGGTGCTGCTGGGCCCCTGCACCCCTCAGCCCCCCCCAAAACCATCTCTGCACCCCAAAACCCCTCTACACCCCCCCCAAAACCCTATTATTCCCCCCAAACCCCACATTTCACCCCCACTTCCCCCCACAACACGCCCGCATCCCCACGCAGAGCATCCCACGGTTGCACGGGTGCCGCCTGCGCCCCGGCCGACGCGCTACCGGGATGTTGCGCATCCCGTCCCCCCTCTGCCCCGCGTCCGTGCGTCCGTCCCCACCTTCCCGCCGTCGACGCGGACTCGGTCGCCGAGCTGGAGGCCGAGGCAGAGGAGCATGAGGTTGCCCGGCAGGTTGTCGTAGTTGGGCAGGGTGACGCGGGGCAGGCTGCAGCTCAGCGGCACGGCGTCCAGCAGCAGCCGCCGCAGCTCCCGCGCCGCCAGCGCCGCCTCCGCCTTGTCCAGCGCCATGTCCGTCGGGTCCGGCACCACCTCGGCCGCCACTTGCCCCTTGCTGTTCTGTGGGGGGGGGGGGGGGGGGGAGAAGGGGTGGGGGGGGGTCGGTTTGGGGGTAATCGGCGGGAGGGGGGCACCCACGGGGCACCTTGACACCCTTGGGTGTCCTCGCAGCACCCGCCCCCCCCCCCAATAATGCGATGCCCGCAATAATCCCGGTACCCCTGTGCCCCTCCGTACCCCCGTGCCCCTCTGTACCCCCATACCTCTCCGTACCCCCATCCCCCTCCGTACCCCCATTCCCCTCTGTACCCCCATTCCCCTCCGTACCCCCATCCCCCTCTGTACCCCATCCCCCCCGTACCCCCATTCCCCTCCGTACCCCCATACCTCTCCGTACCCCCATCCCCCTCTGCACCCCCACACCTCTCTGACACCCCAATGCCCCTCAGCACCCCCAATCTCTCCCTTACACCCCCAAGATGCCTCAATCCCTCCCAGTCCCTTCCAATAGCCCCAATACCCCCCAGTACCCCAATACCCCACTGCCTCTGGTACCCCAGTACCCCTCAGTACCCCCAATATCCCAATACCCCCCAGTCCCCTCCCAATACCCCCCAGTCCCCCAATCCCTCCCAACACCCCCCAGTCCCCTCCCAATACCCCCCAGTACCCCCAATCCCTCCCAATACCCCCCCCAGTACCCTCCCAATACCCCCCAGTACCCCCAATCCCTCCCAATACCCCCCAGTCCCCTCCCAATACACCCCAGTACCCCCAATCCTTCTCAATCCCCAAACACACCTCAATACCCCCTTACACCCCCAATACCCCAGTCCCTCCCAGAACACCCCAATATCTCCCAGTACACCCCAATCCTCCCAATATCCCAATCCTCCCCAGTTCCTCCACCATCTCCCACACCCCCCAGTACCCCAATCCCTTGCAACACCCCCAATAACACCCCCCAATCCCCCTCAAGCTCCCCAAGACCCCAATCCCCCCCAGTACCCCAAACCCTCCCAAGCCCCCCAATATCCCTCAGTACCCCATTACACCCCCTATATCCCAATCCCTCCCACTGCCCCCCACCCCCTCCCACTACCTCCCAGTACCCCAAACCCTCCCAATCCCCCCAATCCCCCAGTACACCCCCAATCCCCCCCAGTACCCCAAACCCTCCCAATCCCCCCAATATCCCCCAATACCCCATTACACCCCGAATATCCCAAGCCCACTGCCCCCCACCCCCTCCCACTACCTCCCAGTACCCCAAGCCCTCCCAATCCCAATCCCCCATTACACCCCCAATCCCCCAGTACACCCCAATCCCTCCCAGTACCCCAACCCCTCCCAATCCCCCCAATATCCCCCAATACCCCATTACACCCCCAATATCCCAAGCCCACTGCCCCCCACCCCCTCCCACTACCTCCCAGTACCCCAAGCCCTCCCAAGCCCAATCCCCCATTACACCCCCAATCCCCCAGTACACCCCAATCCCCCCCAGTACCCCAACCCCTCCCAATCCCCCCAATATCCCCCAATACCCCATTACACCCCCAATATCCCAAGCCCACTGCCCCCCACCCCCTCCCACTACCTCCCAGTACCCCAAGCCCTCCCAAGCCCAATCCCCCATTACACCCCCAATCCCCCAGTACACCCCAATCCCCCCCAGTACCCCAACCCCTCCCAATCCCCCCAATATCCCCCAATACCCCATTACACCCCCTATATCCCAATCCCTCCCACTGCCCCCCACCCCCTCCCACTACCTCCCAGTACCCCAAGCCCTCCCAATCCCCCAGTACACCCCCAATCCCCCCCAGTACCCCAAGCCCTCCCAAGCCCCCCAATATCCCTCAGTACCCCATTACACCCCCTATATCCCAATCCCTCCCACTGCCCCCCACCCCCTCCCACTACCTCCCAGTACCCCAAACCCTCCCAATCCCCCCAATCCCCCAGTACACCCCAATCCCTCCCAGTACCCCAACCCCTCCCAATCCCCCCAATATCCCCCAATACCCCATTACACCCCCAATATCCCAAGCCCACTGCCCCCCACCCCCTCCCACTACCTCCCAGTACCCCAAGCCCTCCCAAGCCCAATCCCCCATTACACCCCCAATCCCCCAGTACACCCCAATCCCCCCCAGTACCCCAACCCCTCCCAATCCCCCCAATATCCCCCAATACCCCATTACACCCCCAATATCCCAAGCCCACTGCCCCCCACCCCCTCCCACTACCCCCCAGTACCCCAAGCCCTCCCAAGCCCAATCCCCCATTACACCCCCAATCCCCCAGTACACCCCCAACCCCTCCCAGTCCCCCATGCCCCCCCGTGTGTCCCCCCCCCCCCCCCCCCCCCCCGTGCCGGCGGTACCCGCAGGGCAGGATCGGCCCCGTGCTCCAGCAGGCAGCGCACGGCCCCCAGGCAGAGGTTGGAGGCAGCGATGTGCAGCGCCGTCCCGTGGCTGAAGTCGCTGCAGGTCGAGTGCAGCACTGCGAAAAGCCGGGGCGGGGGGGGGGGGGAAACTGAGGCACGGGGGGGCACCCCCCTCACACACACCCCCACCCCCCCCCCCAACCTCCCCCTCCCCAGGGGGCACCCACCCTCCCGGCCCCACGGACACCGGCACCCGGTCTCACGGGACCTCTGTGTTCTGAACCCCCCCCAGGGACCCCAATGTTCTGTCCCCCTGGCAACCCAATGTTCTGACCCCCCCGGCACCCAATGGTGTGCCCCCCTGGCACCCCAATGTTCTGACCCCCCCCCCAGGGACCCCAATGTTCTGCCCCCCTGGCACCCCAATGTTCTGCCCCCCCCGGCACCCAATGGTGTGCCCCCCTGGCACCCCAATGTTCTGCCCCCCCCCCCCAGGGACCCCAATATTCTGCCCCCCTGGCACCCCAATGTTCTGCCCCCCCCCCGCCAGGGACCCCAATGTTCTGCCCCCCTGGCACCCCAATGTTCTGACCCCCCCCCCGCCAGGGACCCCAATATTCTGCCCCCCTGGCACCCCAATGTTCTGCCCCCCCCCCCCAGGGACCCCAATGTTCTGTCCCCCCCCGGCACCCAATGGTGTGCCCCCCCTGGCACCCCAATGTTCTGCCCCCCCCGGCACCCAATGGTGTGCCCCCCTGGCACCCCAATGTTCTGCCCCCCCCCCAGGGACCCCAATGTTCTGCCCCCCCCGGCACCCCAATGTTCTGACCCCCCCTGGCACCCCATGTTCTGCCCCCCCCCAGGGACCCCAATGTTCTGCCCCCCTGGCACCCCAATGTTCTGCCCCCCCCCCCGGCACCCCAATGTTCTGCCCCCCCCCAGGGACCCCAATGTTCTGCCCCCCTGGCACCCCAATGTTCTGACCCCCCCCAGGACCCCAATGTTCTGACCCCCCCTGGCACCCCAATGTTCTGCCCCCCCCCAGGGACCCCAATGTTCTGCCCCCCTGGCACCCCAATGTTCTGACGCCCCCTAGGGACCCCAGTGGCCTGCCCCCCTGGCACCCCAGTATTCTGCCCCCCAGGGGACCCCAATATCCTTCCCACCCCCCCCAGGACCCCAATGTCCTCTGCCCCCAGGACCCCAGTGTCCTGCCCCCTGGGGACCCCAATGTCCTTCTCCTCCCCCCCCCCAGGGGACCCCAATTTCCTTCCCCTGGGGACCCCGGTGTCCTGCCTCCCTGGGGAACCCCAATGTCCTTCCCTCCAGGGACCCCAGTGTCGTCCCCCGCAGGGGACCCCAATGCCCTTCCCCAGGGGACCCCAATCTCCTCCCCTCCAGGGACACCAGTGCCCTTATCCCCTGGGACCCCAATGTCCCGCCCCCAGGGGACCCCAGTGTCCTGCACCCCAGGGACCCCAGTATGCCCCCCACCCACAGACTCCAGTGTCCTGTCCCCAGGGGACCCCAATGTCCTGCACCCCGGGGACCCCAATGTCCCCCCACCCACAGACTCCAGTGTCCTGTCCCCAGGGGACCCCAATGACCTGCACCCTGGGGACCCCAATGTCCCCCCACCCACAGACTCCAGTGTCCCGCCCCCAGGGGACCCCAATGTCCTGCACCCCGGGGACCCCAATGTCCCCCCACCCACAGACTCCAGAGTCCCGCCCCCAGGGGACCCCAGTGTCCTGCACCCCGGGGACCCCAATGTCACCCCACCCACAGACTCCAGTGTCCCGCCCCCAGGGGACCCCAGTGTCCTGCACCCCGGGGACCCCAATGTCCCCCCACCCACAGACTCCAGTGTCCTGTCCCCAGGGAACCCCAATGTCCTGCACCCCGGGGACCCCAATGTCACCCCACCCACAGACTCCAGTGTCCTGTCCCCAGGGAACCCCAGTGTCCTCTTATCCCCTGGGACCCCAATATCCTTCCCTCTGAGCACCCCAGTGTCCCGTCCCCAGGGAACCCCAACGTCCTTCCCCTGGGACCCCAATCTCCTTCCCTCCAGGGACCCCAATGACCTGCCCCCAGGGGACCCCAATGTCCCCCCACCCACAGACTCCAGTGTCCCGCCCCCAGGGGACCCCAGTGTCCTGCCCCCAGGGGACCCCAATGTCCCCCCACCCACAGACTCCAGTGTCCCGCCCCCAGGGGACCCCAGTGTCCTGCCCCCAGGGGACCCCAATGTCCCCCCACCCACAGACTCCAGTGTCCCGCCCCCAGGGGACCCCAGTGTCCTGCACCCTGGGGACCCCAATGACCTGCACCCTGGGGACCCCAATGTCCCCCCACCCACAGACTCCAGTGTCCCGCCCCCAGGGGACCCCAATGTCCTGCACCCCGGGGACCCCAATGTCCTGTCCCCAGGGAACCCCAATGTCCTCCTCCCCAGGGCACCCCCAACGTCCTTCCCCCCCTTCCGGGCCACCCCAACGCCCTCCGCCCCACCCGTCCCGCTGTTGGGGTACCCCCCCCCACCTCGGGGTGCCGCCGCCCGCAGGAGGGTGCGGATGAGTTCGGGGACGTCGAAGTAGGCGGCGTAATGGAGGGCGTTCATGTGGGTCCAGCGGCTCCGCAGCGTCACGTCCCCCCCCAGCGCCAGCAGCCGCGTGGACAGGCGCACCGCCGCCGCCGGGTCCCCTGGGAGCGGGGACACCCGCCGTGGGGACGGGGACGGCGCCCGGGGGGGGCACCCGACAACGGGTGGGCAGGGTGCTGGTATCGGGGGGGACGGTGCTGGTTGGGGCAGGGGGGGGAATTGGGAGTGGGGATGGTGGGGACAGCGGGACTGGGGGCGTTGGGGACGTTAGGGTCGTGGGGACACTAGGGACACGGGGACATCAGGACTGGGGATACTGGGGACATAGGGACATCAGGACTGGGGATACTGGGGACGTGAGGACACTGGGACTGGGGACGTTAGGGACGTGGGGACACTGGGGATGTGGGGACAGTGGGACTGGGGGCGTTAGGGATGTGGGGACATCAGGACTGGGGATACTGGGGATGTGGGGACACTGGGACTGGGGACGTTGGGGACATGGGGACAGTGGGACTGGGGATACTGGGGATGTGGGGACACTGGGACTGGGGACGTTGGGGACATGGGGACAGTGGGACTGGGGATACTGGGGATGTGGGGACACTGGGACATCAGGGCTGGGGATACTGGGGATGTGGGGACACTGGGGACATGGGGACAGTGGGACTGGGGATGTTAGGGACGTGGGGACACCAGGGATGTGGCGACACTGGGCGTGGGGATGTGGGGACAGTGGGACTGGGAATACTGGGGACATAGGGACACTGGGGATGTGGGGACATCAGGACTGGGGATACTGGGGACATGGGGACAGTGGGACTGGGGACGTTAGGGACGTGGGGACACTTGGGACATGGGGACATCAGGACTGTGGATACTGGGGATGTGGGGACACTGGGGATGTGGGGACATCAGGACTGGGGATACTGGGGACGTGGGGACACTGGGGATGTGGGGACATCAGGACTGGGGATACTGGGGATGTGGGGACACTGGGACTGGGGACATTAGGGACGTGGGGACACTTGGGACATCAGGACTGGGGATACTGGGGACGTGGGGACACTGGGACATCAGGACTGGGGATACTGGGGATGTGGGGACACTGGGACTGGGGACATTATGGATGTGGGGACACTGGGGACATCAGGACTGGGGATACTGGGGACATGGGGACACTGGGACATCAGGGCTGGGGATACTGGGGATGTGGGGACATCAGGACTGGGGATACTGGGGACGTGGGGACATGGGGACATCAGGACTGGGGATACTGGGGACATGGGGACACTGGGACATCAGGGCTGGGGATACTGGGGACGTGGGGACATCGGGACTGGGGATACTGGGGACGTGGGGACACTGGGGACATGGGGACATCAGGACTGGGGATACTGGGGATGTCGGGACACTGGGACATCAGGGCTGGGGATACTGGGGATGTGGGGACATCAGGACTGGGGATACTGGGGACGTGGGGACACTGGGGACATGGGGACATCAGGACTGGGGATACTGGGGACATGGGGACACTGGGACATCAGGGCTGGGGATACTGGGGACGTGGGGACACTGGGACTGGGGATGTTAGGGACGTGGGGACACTGGGGACATGGGGACATCAGGACTGGGGATACTGGGGACATGGGGACACTGGGACATCAGGGCTGGGGATACTGGGGACGTGGGGACACTGGGGACGTGGGGACACTGGGACTGGGGATGTTAGGGATGTGGGGACACTGGGGACATGGGGACATCAGGACTGGGGACATGGGGACACTGGGACATCAGGGCTGGGGATACTGGGGATGTGGGGACATCAGGACTGGGGATACTGGGGATGTGGGGACACTGGGGACATGGGGACATCAGGTCTGGGGATACTGGGGACATGGGGACACTGGGCGTGGGGACGTGGGGACAGTGGGACTGGGGATACTGGGGACGTGGGGACACTGGGGACAGGGGGACAGTGGGACTGGGGATGTGAGGGATGTGGGGACACTGGGGACATGAGGACATCAGGACTGGAGATACTGGGGACGTGGGGACACAGGGGATGTGGGGATGGGGACGCTGCCGGGGCACCCGCGCTGGGGACAGGGCTGGGGGGCGCTGCCATCGGGGGGACGGCGCTGCCTGGGGGGGGGGGACCCTGGGGACATAGGGATGGTGGGACTGGGGATACTGGGGACATGGGGACACTGCCACCACGGGGACACCAGAGCGGGGGACACGGGGGACGCGGGGGACACCCCCCCCCGTCCCACCCACCCACGCCGTGGGCGCCAGCCTTGCAGGCGTAGTGCAGCAGCGTCATGTCCGTCAACCCATCCCGGTCGTTCACGTGGCACCCGCGGCGCAGGATCTGCCCAGTCGCACCAGTTAAACACCAGTTCCCCCCAGTCACCCCCCCAGTAACTCCCTTCGAACACCCACTCACTCCCCCGGCGCTCCCAGTGACTTCCTAGAGCTCCCAGACCTCCCCATTTCTCCTCCCAGTACGCTCCCTCGGGCTCCCAGCTCCTTCCCAGTTCCCCTCCCACTGCTCCCAGTGACCTCCTAATACCCTCCTTAGAGCTCCCAGCTCCTTCCCAGTTCCCCTCCCACTGCTCCCAGTCACCTCCTAATACCCTCCTTAGAGCTCCCAGCTCCTTCCCAGTTCCCCTCCCACTGCTCCCAGTCACCTCCTAATACCCTCCTTAGAGCTCCCAGCTCCTTCCCAGTTCCCCTCCCACTGCTCCCAGTCACCTCCTAATACCCTCCTTAGAGCTCCCAGCTCCTTCCCAGTTCCCCTCCCACTGCTCCCAGTCACCTCCTAATACCCTCCTTAGAGCTCCCAGCTCCTTCCCAGTTCCCCTCCCACTGCTCCCAGTGACCTCCTAATACCCTCCTTAGAGCTCCCAGCTCCTTCCCAGTTCCCCTCCCACTGCTCCCAGTGACCTCCTAATACCCTCCTTAGAGCTCCCAGCTCCTTCCCAGTTCCCCTCCCACTGCTCCCAGTGACCTCCTAATACCCTCCTTAGAGCTCCCAGCTCCTTCCCAGTTCCCCTCCCACTGCTCCCAGTGACCTCCTAATACCCTCCTTAGAGCTCCCAGCTCCTTCCCGGTTCCCCTCCCAGTGCTCCCAGTGACCTCCTAACACCCTCCTTAGAGCTCCCAGCTCCTTCCCAGTTCCTCTCCCACTGCTCCCAGTGACCTCCTAATACCCTCCTTAGAGCTCCCAGCTCCTTCCCAGTTCCCCTCCCACTGCTCCCAGTCACCTCCTAATACCCTCCTTAGAGCTCCCAGCTCCTTCCCAGTTCCCCTCCCACTGCTCCCAGTGACCTCCTAATACCCTCCTTAGAGCTCCCAGCTCCTCCCCAGTTCCCCTCCCAGTGTTCCCAGTTACACCCACCCCCCCCCCACGGCACCCCTCGTTCCTTTCCCCTTGCTCCCACGGCTCCCCCAGCACCCTGACACCCCCCCCACCCCCCCACCCCAGCACCCTGACCCCCACCCCACCTCGTTGCCGATGACGTCGACGCTGTGCTGCACTTGGGGCACCCACTGGCGCAGGATGGCGAAGAGCTGGGGCACGGTGGTGCGAGGGTCGAGCAGGATCTCCCGGCACGCCGCGTCGTTCGGGTCGAAGAAGGTGAAGGCTGGGGGGGGGGGGACACAGGGGGGGGACACAGACATGGGTGGGGGGGGACACACACACACACGGGTGGGGGGACACACAGACACACGCACGGGGGGGGCACCCCGCAGCGCACAACCCCGTCTCAGCCATCGGAGCATCTCCACTCGGGGCCCCCCCCCCTCGCCGTGGGGGGGTCTCTGTGACAAATGGGGTGGCTCTCTGTCCCCATGGGGGGGGGGGACACACACATACGACTGTCCCCATAGTGGGGTGTCACTGCTCACAAACAGGGGGGGCACCCCCACAGCAGCCGTCGGGGAACCCCCAGATTTCTCCCCCCCCCCCCCCAAATTGTGCCTTTTTGGGGGGGTCCCTGTCCCCATGGGGGGGGGGACACACACATACGACTGTCCCCATAGTGCGGGGGGTGTGTCGCTGCTCACAAAGAGGGGGGGCACCCAGCAAGGGTGCACCCCCACAGCAGCCGTCGGGGAACCCCCAGATTTCTCCTCCCCCCCCCCCCAGATTGTGCCTTTTTGGGGGGGTCCCTGTCCCCATGGGGGGTCCCCTGGGGACACCCTGTGATGAGTTGGGGGGGGGGGTCTCGGATGGGGGGGGGGTGTCTCACCGTAGTCCTTGGGCAGGGGGGCGGGGGCGGCGGGGTGCACCATCGGCTTCTTGCGGCGCTCCACCACGGGGCTGGGGGGGTCGGGGGTCGGCGCCCCCCCCGCCGGGGGGTCCCCCCCGCGCTCCTTCGTCATGGCGACAGCCTGGGGGGGGGGGGGGGGGGGCACCGGGGGCGGTGGCTTTTGGGGGTGCCACACCCCCCCCCCCCCGCCATGGGGGGGGGGGGGGGCGGGGAGGGGGGGGGGGGAACGGGCGGGGGGGGGGGGGGATATTGGAGGTGGGATGGGGGTACTGGGATGGGATACTGGGATGGGAGTGCTGGTGTGGGGATACTGGGATGGGGGTGGAGGGATTGGGATGGGGGACCAGGATGCGGATGGGCCCGAGGTGTCAGGATGGGGATGGGGGTACCGGGAGGGGGGGGCACCGGGAGGGGGGGGTACCGGGAGGGGGGGGTACCGGGAGGGGGCACGGGATGGGGCGGCGGGGGGGGGGCCCGGAGCTGGGGACGGGAGCGGGGGGACGGCGCTGGGGACAGGCCGGGGTTTGGGGACAGGGACAGGCCGGAGCCCGGGGAGGCGCTCGGGCCGGCGATGAGGATGGCGGTACCGGGATGGGGATGGGCCGGGGATGGGGTGGGGTCCCGGTCCCCCCCCGGTCCCCATCCCCGGCCCCCCCCGGCCCCCGCCCGGTACCTGCTGGGGACGCGGCCGGCGGGCTGGGCTGGGCTGGGCGCAGCGCGCATGCGCGACCCGCCCGGGGGGGGCTAGCGGGTGGGGGGCTCCGGGGCGGGGCCTATAGGGGCGGGGCCTATAGGGGCGGGGCGGGGCGGGGCTGGGGGCGGCCATTGGGGGCGACAGGGGCTGGCAGCGGCTATAGGGGCGGGGTGTATAGGGGGCCATAGGGGATGATGAGCGGCTATGGGGGCTGCACAGCGGCTATAGGGGACCGTACGGGCTGTAGAGCAGCTATAGGGTCTGCACAGCAGCTATAGGGGACAATGAGCGGCTGTAGGGGCTGTACAGCAGCTATAGGGGACCGTACGGGCTGCAGAGCAGCTATAGGGGACGATGAGCGGCTGTAGGGGCTATAGGGGCTGCACGGCGGCTATAGGGGACCATAGGGGATGATGAGTGGCTATAGGGGCTGTCGGGGCCACAGGGGCTGCACAGCAGCTATAGGGGACCATACGGGCTGCAGAGCGGCTATAGGGGCTGCAGAGGCCACAGGGGCTGCACAGCAGCTATAGGGGACCATACGGGCTGCAGAGCGGCTATAGGGGCTGCAGAGGCCACAGGGGCTGCACAGCAGCTATAGGGGACCATACGGGCTGCAGAGCGGCTATAGGGGCTGCAGAGCAGCTGTAGGAACTATGGGGGCTATAGGGGCTGATGAGCAGCTATAGGGCCTATGGGGGCTACAGGGGCTGCACAGCAGCTATAGGGGACCATACAGGCTGCAGAGCACTATAGGGGCTGCAGAGCAGCTGTAGGAACTATGGGGGCTATAGACGATGATAAGCAGCTATAGGGGCTATGGGGGCTACAGGGGATGATGAGCAGTTATAGATGGCTGTGGGGACTATAGAGGCTATACAGTGGCACAAGAGCAGCTATAGGAACTATGGGGGGCATAGGGACCAGTAAAAGGGCTATGGGGGGGGTCTATAGGAGCTGGCACAGGGCTCTAGAGGGCTATGGGGAGCTATAGGTGATGAGGAGCAGCCATAAAGGCTGGAGAGGGCCTATAGGGGCTGGAGAGGCCCTTTGGGGGCTACAGAGGGCTATGGGCAGCTGTAGGAGCTGGCATGCACCTATGGGGACCTATAGGCTCTGGGAAGGGGCTATGGGGACTCAAGGGGGTCAGTCAGGGCTGGGAACGGGCTATAGGGGCCAGCAGCTACCGAGGCTTGAGAGAGCCTATAGGGAGCTGCAGAGGAATGGTAGAGGCTGGAGAGCAGCTATAGGGGGGAGCTATAGGGAGCTGGGAAGAAACTATAGGTGGTGGAGAGGATCTATAAGATATAGAGCTGGAAAAGGACTCCAGGGGCTGGAAATTGGCCATGGGGTGTATAGAGGCTATAGGGGACTATGGAGGCTGGAGAGCAGCTATAAGGAGTGGTACAGGGGGCTGCAGGGGGGCTATAGGGGCTGGGGGAGCTGCAGGAGGGGCTATAGGAACCCATAGGGGCTGGGGGAGCTGTGGGCGGGGCTACAGGGACCCATAGGGGCTGGGGGAGCTGTGGGAGGGGCTATCGGGGCTGGGGGAGCTGGGGAAGAGGCTATAGGAACCCATAGGGTCTGGGGGAGCTGTGGGAGGGGCTATAGGGGCTGGGGGAGCTGGGGAAGAGGCCATAGGAGCCCATAGGGGCTGGGGGAGCTGTGGGAGGGGCTATAGGGGCTGGGGGAGCTGGGGAAGAGGCTATAGGAGCCCATAGGGGCTGGGGGAGCTGTGGGCAGGGCTACAGGAACCTATAGGGGCTGTGGGAGGGGCTATAGGGGCTGGGGAAGAGGCTATAGGAGCCCATAGGGGCTGGGGGAGCTGTGGGCGGGGCTACAGGAACCTATAGGGGCTGTGGGAGGGGCTATAGGGGCTGGGGAAGAGGCTATAGGAGCCCACAGGGGCTGGGAGAGCTGTGGGCGGGGCTACAGGAACCCATGGCGGCTGTGGGAGGGGCTATAGGGGCTGGGGAAGAGGCTATAGGAGCCCATAGGGGCTGGGGGAGCTGTGGGCGGGGCTACAGGAACCCATGGGGGCTGTGGGAGGGGCTATAGGGGCTGGGGAAGAGGCTATAGGAGCCCATAGGGGCTGGGAGAGCTGTGGGCGGGGCTACAGGAACCCATGGGGGCTGTGGGAGGGGCTATAGGGGCTGGGGAAGAGGCTATAGGAGCCCATAGGGGCTGGGGGAGCTGTGGGAAGGGCTACAGGTGCTGGGGGAGATGCTATACGAACCCATAGGGGCTGTGGGAGGGGCTATAGGAACCCATAGGGGCTGGGGGGGGTTACGGTGGCTATAGGGGCAGAGAAGCTGCAATGATCTATGGGGGCTATAAGGGCAGAGGCTCTGGGGGGGGGGTGTGTGCAGAGGCCCCTAATATCTGTAAGTCACAGGGGGTGTGGCCAGTCCCAAGGGAACCACCCCTTTTGCTGCCCGTTAACCCTGGAACCTACTGACAGCTTGGGCCCGACCACAAGATGGCACCTGGCGGGTGGGGGGGGGGCGGAGAACGGGGCCACCCCCCCCCATGTCACACACGGACCCCCCCAGCCGCTCGCCTCCAGCGCCCTTTATTAAAGCCGGGGGGGGGGGGGGAGGGGACGTCCCCCTCCCCGTATCACAAAATAAAACTTGAAATACAAAAATAAAGCGTCCCCTCCCCCCGGGGTACAGCACCCATGGGTGGGGGGCACCTCAGCTGAGCCCCCCCACCCCCCCCAAAAAAATGGGGGCACCGAGGGGGTGACAGAAGGAGGGGTGGCACAGGGTGACCCCCTGCCGGGGGAGGGCGGGGTTTTGGCCACACAACTGGGGGGGGCCCCCATGGGTGGGTGGGGGGGGGGTCCCCTGGCTTCTGGGTGACACCCCCAGGCCCAGCGCGGTGTCCCCAGGGAGGGTCACCCCCCCCCCCCCCACCGCCGGTTCTTGGTGACGGTAGCACCGGCGCCACCGCGTCACGGCCGCTCCAGGCCGAGGCCACAGGCTGTCCCCGCGGGCGGTGGCACGGCATAAACCAACGCCGCCGCCTCCTCTTCCTCCTCTTCCTCCTCCCGGCAGATGATGGTGACGGCGCCGGCGGGATCCGGTGTCACCGGCCCCGGCTGGAGGCAGGCCTGGAGCGGGGCGAGGGGGGGTGGGGGGGACACGACACGGAGAGGACGCGGGGAAGTCCCCAGCTCGGGGTGACACCCGCGGGGCCACCTCCCTCTCCCCGCAACCCCCACCACCACCCCGGTGTTCAGCCCGGCGGCAACCGGCGAGGAACGGCGTCACCCGCCGGTGTCACCCGTCAGCGTCCCCGCTGTCACCTACCAGCTTGAGCCTCTCCTCGGAGAGCAGGCTCTCGCGGCGTAGCTGCTCCACCAGCCCCTCCATGGCTTCCAGCCGGGCGCGGTGCCGCCGGTGCCGCTGCTGCAGCACCTTCACCTTCCGTTGCAGCACCAGCACCACGCCAACGAGTTCCTCGGTGCTCAGCTCGCCCGGCGGCGACGTCGGCGTCACCGTCTTGGACACGATGGGGACGGTGGAAACGATGGGCAGCGTCAGGGCTGAGGAGAGGACGGTCTCTGGCGCCGCGGGGACGGGCTTGAAATACGCCGGCGGCGGGACGGCGGCGGGCGGCTCGATGACCGCGTCCTCAGCCTGCTCCACCCGCCAGCGCGGGGACGGCGGCGCGGCGGCGCAGCCCGAGGACGGCCGCGGGCGAGTGGGGATCCCCTCGGGGCCATTCCCCGGCTCCACCGGGCCGAGCAGCGACGTCACCGCGGCCGAGCCGGGCTCCAGCGTGACGGCCGTTGTTTCCGCCGCGGCGGTTTTGGGGACGGGCAGGCGTTCCGGCGTCACCGGCTCCGCGCCGCTCGCCGGGAGGGGTTGCTTAGGCCGGGTGACACCCGGCGGCGTGCTGGGACTCTCCTGTTTCTGTAGAAAAAACCCAAATCCCCGTTTTTTGGTGGTTGTCGCGGCGTTACGGCAGGGCCGGGCAGCAGTGCGGGCTCCTCCCCAAACACCCCCGCTCTGGGGACAAAAGCCACCCTGAGGTGACAATCCCCCCTCCTGGGGACCTTCCGGATCCTTCCGGGGAGCTTCTAACTCCCTCGGGGGGAACCTCTAGATCCCTCCGAGGAGGTTCCAGATCCTTCCGGGACAACCCGCCACCCCTCAAAGAGCTTCCAGCCCCTTCCGAGGGAGCTTCCAGAACCTTCTAGACTCTTCCAGAACCTTCTAGACTCTTCCAGAACCTTCTGGGGAGCTCCGAGATGCTTCCAGGGGACTCTTCCCTCTCCCGGAAATGTCTAGACCCTTCCGGGGGAGCCTCTGGGGAGCTCCTAGATGCTTCTAGACCCTTCTAAGGGGGTTCTAGACTGTTCTAGATGCTTCTACGGGTTCTGCCAGCATGGAGGGGAGGGGACGCTTACCGGGGGGCTGCGGGGGAAGATGGTGGGGACGGCGTCGGGCCGCAGGTAGCGCACGCCCCAGCGGTACTGGAAGCAGGAGGGTTCGAAGTGGTCGCTGCAGAGGTGCTGGTGGCGGGTGGGCAGCCAGTTCTCCTGCCGCATCTGCGTCAGCCATTGGCGCAGCCGCGCCGCGTCGTGCAGCGGGAACCTGGGGGGGGGGGTGTGGGGTGGGTGTTGGGGGTCGCGGGACGCTCAGGTCCCAAAGGCCCCCACTTTGGGCTGCCCCACCCCCACCTTGGGTGGCCCCACCCCAGGGTCCTCCCCCCCCCCGTGGGGCTTCCTGCCCCCCCTCAAAGAGCTCACTTAGCCCTTCCCTAGGCCCCACTCAGGCCCAGGCCCAGGCCCCACTCAGGCTCAGGCTCAGGCCCAGGCCCAGGCCCCACTCAGGCTCAGGCTCAGGCTCAGGCTCAGGCCCAGGCCCAGGCCCAGGCCCAAGCCCCACTCAGGCTCAGGCTCAGGCCCAGGCCCAGGCCCAGGCTCAGGCCCCAGGCCCCACTCAGGCCCAGGCCCCAGGCCCCACTCAGGCTCAGGCCCCAGGCCCAGGCCCAGGCCCAGGCCCAAGTCCAAGCCCCAGCCCCAGCCCCACTCAGGCCCCAGGCCCCTCCCCCCCCGTGGGCGGGGTTAAGGGCAGAGGCCACCGCCGCCCGCCCCCCCGGGCTTCCCGGTACCGACTTGTAGAAGCTGAGGCGGCGGGCTGGCGGCCGGGCCTGCCCCGCTGCGTTGGAGCAGTGCGGGGCACGGCAGTACTTGGGCATCGCCGCTGCCGGCTCACGTGACGCGGCGGCGGCGTGCTGCGTCAGCACGCACGGCCGTCGCTGTAGCAACGCTTGCTCTTCTTGAGGCGACGCATGCGCACTTCGGGGGGGGGCGCGCGCCGTGGCCATGGCAACGGGGCCTACACGCCGGGGCAGGAACGGGGTATCCCCGTGGGGCTCCCCACACCCGGGCCGGCCCCGTTCTCCCGGGCTGGGCCCGGGGCGGGGGACGCGAGGCCGTTTCCCACGCCGTTAATAACCGCCTTCGCCTCCCGCGGTGCCTTAATTGCCGCCAGCGGCCACGGCCGGGCCGGTTGGGCCGGGTCCGCGGGGCAAGAAGGGGCGCGCGACGGGGGGCGGGGCCGGCGCCGGTCCGCCCCGCTATTGGCCGAGCGCGGCGTCGAGTGGCAGGAACCCGCGGGGCGGAGCTTGGCCCCGCGGCTCCGCGCTGCCATTGGGCGAGGCGGGGGAGGCGGGCGGTGAGCGGCGTGGGCGGCGGCCAATGGGGAGGGGACGCCGGCTTTCCGCGCGCAGTTCGGAGCGGTAGCGAGTAGCGGCGGCGGCCCGGAGCCATGGCGGCGGCGGGCGGCGGGGCTCACGGCGGGACCGGGCCCGACTCGCCTCCGCTCTTCAGCCTGCGGCGGCGGTCACGGCACCAGGGCCCGGAAGAAGCGGTGAGTGGCGAGCGGGGCGGGCGGCCGTTGGCGGGAGGGGCGGGGCCCCGGGAGAGGGGCAGGGCTCCTGGTGGGGCGGGGCTTCCCCCGTGGGGGTGAGAGGGCGTCCTTTGGTGGTCCCCATGGGGGCGGGGCTTGGGGCTCCCACGTGGGTGGGACTCGTAGAAGTGACGGGTTTTGAGAGGTTCCCACGGGGGGGCGGAGCTTGAGGAGGGGCGGGACTAGGGTGCAATGGGGCGGGGCTTTACGAGGGGGCGGGACTTGAGCGGGGTCCCTCGGGGGGCGGGGCTTGAATAAGGGCAGGATTGGGGGTCCTCGTGGGGGCGGGGCTTGGGGAGGGGGCGGGATTTGCCGGTCCCTCACGGAGGGGAGTTTGGGGGTGGAGCCTGCAGAGGGGGCGGGACCGGGACCCTATGGGGGCGGAGCCTGGGGAGCGGCAGCACTTGGGGGGGGTCTCCATGGGTGGGGTGCGCTTTGGGTGCCCCCATGGGGACAGGGACGTCGAAGGGTGGGACAGAGAGGGGCCCATGGGTGGCCGGTGCTGCCCCAGGGCCACCCCTGGGTGCTCAGGGTCCCACCGCGGCCACATGCCCCCCCCCTCCCGGGGACCCCCATCTGCCCCCCGCCTCCTCCAGCCCCACACCGGGGGGGTCCCCTCCTCCTCTCCCCCAGGTGACGCTGGAGAAGGTGCTGGGGATCACCGCCCAGACCAGCAGCGGCTTGGCCTGCGACCCGGCCGCGGGGCTGCTCGCCTACCCCGCCGGGTAAGCGCCCGCGGGGACCCCCACCCCAGGACCCCTCTGCGTGCCCCCCCCCCCCCCCCCCAAAATCCCAGCCAGGGAAAAAACTCCCCCCTCCCTATCCAGGTGCGTCGTCGTCATCCTGAATCCCCGGGAGAACACGCAGAGACACATCCTGAACACCTCCAGGTACCCCCCAAATACCCCCAGGTCCCCCCTGAACACCTCCAGGTACCCCCCAAATACCCCCAGGTCCCCCCCAAACACCTCCAGAGACACCCGAACACCTCCAGGTACTCCCCAAACACCACCAGCTACCCCCAAACACCTCCAGGTCCCCCCCAAACACCTCCAGGTACCCCCAAACACCCCCAGGTCCCCCCCCAAACACCTCCAGAGACCCCCGAACACCTCCAGATCCCCCTCAAACACCTCCAGGTACCCCCCAAACACCTCCAGGTACCCTCTGAACACCTCCACGTAGCCCCCGAACACCTCCACGTACACCCCAAACACCTCCATGTACCCCAAAACACCGCCAGGTACTCCCCAAACACCCCCAGGTCCCCCCCAAACACCTCCAGAGACCCCCAAACACCCCCAGGTCCCCCCCCCAAACACCTCCAGAGACCCCCAAACACCTCCAGGTACTCCCCAAACACCACCAGGTACCCCCAAACACCTCCAGGTACTCCCCAAACGCCCCCAGGTCCCCCCAAACACCCCCAGGTCCCCCCAAACACCTCCAGGTCCCCCCCAAACACCCCCAGATCCCCCTCAAACACCTCCAGGTACCCCCGAACACCTCCAGGTACCCCCCAAATACCTCTACGTACCCTCTGAACACCTCCACGTAGCCCCCGAACACCTCCACGTACACCCCAAACACCTCCACGTACACCCCAAACACCTCCATGTACCCCAAAACACCGCCAGGTACTCCCCAAACACCCCCAGGTCCCCCCCAAACACCTCCAGAGACCCCCAAACACCCCCAGGTTCCCCCCCCCAACACCTCCAGAGACCCCCAAACACCTCCAGGTACTCCCCAAACACCTCCAGGTACCCCCAAACACCTCCAGGTACCCCCCAAATACCTCCACGTACCCCCTGAACACCTCCACATACCCCCCAAACACCTCCACACACCTCCCAAACACTTCCAGGTACCCCAAAACACCGCCAGGTACCCCCCAAACACCACCAGAGACCCCCCAAACACCACCAGAGACCCCCAAATACCTCCATGTACCCCCCAAACACAGGCTGTGCCGCACACGGGGTTTCAAAAGCGACGCTTGCGCAGCTTCCAGTATTTTTCCTCCCTTCTCCTCTCAAGAAAACCTCAGTTTTCCCTCCGGAGCAGCCCAATTGTTAAAAGAAAACCCAATATTTTCCAGGAAAACCCTGAGCGCGTTGGCCTTCTCGCCCGACGGGAAGCTCATCGTCACCGGAGAGGTGGGTGCCGCTTATTTGTAGTCACCTACACCCCGATTTCGGCTGTCCCGGTGCCGGCGGGATAGAGTAACCAGGATTATTCCTCCCCTGCTTTTTTGGGGGTTTCCCACCCAATTTGGGATCACGCTGGGAGGGTGGGAACACCCTTTAGGGTGAGAGAACGCGCCGGGGTGGCCGTGGCGGGGGGGAGGCTGGCGAGAAGGGGAAAGCCGCCGCCACGCCGCCGGTTATCCCCGCGCAGAACGGGCACCGACCGGCCGTCCGCGTGTGGGACGTGGAAGAACGGGCGCAGGTCTCGGCGTTGCACGGTCACAAGCACGGCGTGGCTTGCGTCGCCTTCTCCCCCAGCGCCAAGTACCTGGTGTCGGTGGGGTACCCGCACGACATGGCGGTCAACGTTTGGGATTGGAAGGTGAGCTCCGGCCAAACCGAGCTGGCTTAAAAGCAGCTTGGAATTCCTCAAATCGGGAGGGGGGGGAAAACAGCCCTTTTCCATCTTTTCTCCCCGTCGCTCGTGGCTCCGGACTTTCGGGAGGTAACGCTTATTGCGTACGACCCGACCGAGTCTTTTCTTTCCGAGCAGAAAGATTCCCTGGTCGCATCGAACAAGGTGTCCTGCAAAGTGACGGCCGTGTCCTTCTCCGAGGACAGCTACTTCGTCACCGTGGGGCACCGCCATGTCAAGTTTTGGTTCCTGGATTCGTCGAGGGAGCTGAAGGTGAGGGGGTGTCCTTTGCCGACGCCGTCCCACGGGACGATGAAGCTGAACTGGGGGCTGGACGCTGCTTAAATCCTCGTCACCGAAGCCGGTGTGACACGGGAGCGGGCGTTTTCTGTAGAAAGAACCGAAGAAATGCCAGGTTTTCCCCTCAAAATTCACGCCGCGTCGTACCCGGACGTCGCTTTGCTCCGACCCTCGAAGCCCGTGGGTGCTTCGGCTCAGCCCGGAGCTGGCGACGCTTCCGTGGGTGCACGGCAGCTCTGCCGGGGAACGCCCGTGGGCACGGGGATGCCGCCCGACATCCGGGCCCGCGCCTACTCCAGAGGTTCGGGAGCCCGTTTCCTTCGTTAACGCTCGTTAACGGCGGCTCGGTTACCCCCTGGCTTTGCAGATTAACGAGACGGTGCCGCTGGTGGGACGCTCGGGGCTGCTGGGAGAGCTTCACGACAACGTCTTCTGCGGGGTGGCCTGCGGCCGAGGGCCGACGTCGGGCAGCACCTTCTGCGTCTCCTCCTCGGGGTTGCTCTGCCAGTTCAACGAGAAGCGGGTGCTGGAGAAATGGATCGTTCTGAAGGTTGTGGTGGTGGTGGTGGGGGGGGGGGAATCCCCCGGACCCCCCCCACTCCTCTCCGAGGTGAAGCCCACCGGCAGGGAGCTTACCCGTTCCGGCCGCAGGTTCCGCTGGCAAACTGCCTCTGCCTCAGCGAGGAGCTGATATTTTGCGGCTGCGCCGACGGCACCGTCAGGATTTTCCAAGCTCGTGACCTGCGCTACCTGAGCGACCTCCCCAAACCTCATCCCCTGGGCGTGGATGTCACCCAGGCCCCCCCATCCAGGTACCGCACGGCCGAGGGGACGTCAGGGACCCCCTCATCCCGTCTTCCCCCCACCGCCCGGAATCGCTTCCGTCGCCGAACCGCTGGGTTTCGGACCCCACAGCTCGCGTTGCTCGGCCCGCGACCTCGTCTCGACGGAGGTCTGAGCTGAGCTAGGTTGGAAATCGGCGCCCGATTTTACGCGCGGTGGAGGGCGGCGTCAGGCGTACGGGGCGGGAGGCCCCCACAGCTTCGTTTTCCCCTTCGTTTCGGTGCTGCGTGTCGGGATACGGACGCCGTTTCATTTACGAATCACATCTGCCTCTGGTGGAGAGCTTGGTCGGCTCCGGAGGGCTTGGCTCCCCCCAAAACGCTACGCCTTCAAGACGCGACCCGACTCCGTCTCCCCCTCCCTTGAAGGCGATCGGACCTGATCTACCCCGACACCATCGCCTTGGCCTACGACGCCTGCAACCGCTGGCTCTCCTGCGTCTACAAGGACCACAGCGTCTACGTCTGGGACGTCGGGGACCTGCGGAACGTCGGGAAGGTGTGGTCGGATCTTTTCCACAGCTCCTTCGTCTGGAGCGTCGAGGTGAGGGGCGAGCGGGTCCCACAACGGCGGGGGGGGGGGGGGGGAATTCGGGGCACCCGCCGATGCATTAACCCCCTTGGGTGCAGGTGTACCCCGAATTCGAGGAGCGGAGATCCTGCCTGCCTCCCGGTTCCTTCCTGACGTGCTCTTCGGACAACACCATCCGTGCCTGGACTCTGGAAAGCGGCTCCGCGCGTCCCGTCCAGGGCAGCGCCTACAGCACGGTACAATGCCGGGGAGAAAAGGGGGCGGGGGGTGTCTGCGTCCCACCTCCCCGCTCGAGGCAGCCCCCCAAAACCACGCCAGCAGCTGAGGGGAGCTCAACCGGTTCCCCGTGCTCTCGTCTTGCGGGATTTGCCTCGAGAAAAGGAGGTCGCTGGAAGGTTTCGGGGTGCTTCCCGTCGGCTTCTTGCCACGCCGGGTACAGAGCCGCTGCCCGAGCGGGAGAGGAGCGGCGGTTTTTAGCGGGTTTCGGTGATCGTAACGAGCCTGGAAACGGCTTTCCGTTCTCCTGCGCTCGCTATTTCCGTTGGAACAACCAAAAGACACGGTTGTGCTTCTCAAATCCTGGCGTTTCCCGAGCGGGAAGCGTGGAATAATAAAGCGGGGATGTTGGAAACGGCTGGGTGACGCGGGTGGGCTCCTCTCATCCCCGAAGAGCCGCCTGCGTTCTGCCGGTGGCCCGACCGTCCCCTCTCCTCCTGCGTCAAGACCCTGTTGAACGTCATCTACGTGGACAACAACACGCAGCACCTCCAGGACTCTTCCGGCGCCTCCGACCGAAGCGAGAACGTGGCTCACCTCGACGTCAAATCCGGGGTGCGGGTGATGCAGGTCAGCCCCGACGGGGAGCATTTGGCATCGGGGGACAGAGGAGGAACCCTCAGGCAAGTGGCACCGCTGCTCGGCCGAAAGCCGGAGGAAGGACGGCGGCGGTTGGGTAGCCGGCTGGGCTCCCCACCGCGTGTTTTAGCCGTTCCCCTTTTGCCGTCGGCATCTCCGAGCCCCCTCACCGCGTGCCAACGGCGTTCCCGCACGGCTTCCCTGGTTTTTGGGGGAGGCCGCCGAGCCGACGGTACGCTTCCCTCGCAGGATACACGAGCTGCAGTTGATGCAGGAGGTGGCTAAAGTGGAAGCTCACGATTCGGAAGTTCTCTGCCTGGAGTATTCGAAGCCGGAGACTGGTAAGGCTTCATCCCGACAGCGATGTCGGAAAACTGCCGCCGGATAAGTCCTCAGGCATCGCCTTAGGGCTCGGCTTCCCGCTGACCGGCTCTTACCGGTGGGAAAGCTTCTCCAAAGGAGCCGAGGCATCCTGAAAAACGAGCTTTGCAGGGAAGGGGCTCTCCTCTGAGAAGCCACGGGAGCCGGAGATGAGCCCCGGGGGCCGCGTAGATTAAAACCCGGCTCAGCCTGTGCCGGCTGAGTAACCGTCCCCTCCGGGCAGCGGGAAGGACCTGCGCAACCACCACCCTTCGCTCTCCCTTTAACGCCCAACGTAAAACCAGTTTACGTCAAAATCTCGGCAGGGGACAACAGCAAACACGCCGTTTTCGTAACAAAAACCTTCCGCGCGGCGCTATTTTAACGCCCTCTTTTCCGCCCGGCTCCAGGAGCGGCGCTGCTGGCTTCGGCGAGCAGAGACAGGCTGATCCACGTCTTGAACGTAGATAAGAACTACAAGCTGGAGCAAACCTTGGACGATCACTCCTCCGCGATAACGTCGGTCAAATTTGCCGGTAGGTGGTTGAATTTCATCCGAATTCCCCCTGTCGGGACGCCCTTCACTTTGTTCTGCCTTGAAGACGGGGTTTTTCTCTCCGGATTTACGTACTTAAACTTCCACGTCCGCGTTAGAGCCGGCTCCTCGGTAGAAACCGGGCGTCTCCAGACGAAGAGCGCCGAGCCGTCCGTCGGAGGGGATCCGTAGCGGGAGGGATCCCACCCTTGGCTTGTGTCTAGTTCTTAAAAGAATCGGGTTTTTTTACGGATTCATTCATAAAGAATCATTTTTCGGGTTCGCTCGGTGGTGAATTTGGAAGGGACGCGATCCCCCATCGCCTTTCCCTGTCCTCTCTCCGCTCAGGCAACGGGGACGTTCAGCTGGTAAGCTGCGGCGCCGATAAAAGTATTTATTTCCGCAGCGCTCAAAAGGTAAGTTAGCGGCGTCTCCGCTGGGGATCGGCCGTTTCTCCCCGAAAATAGGACAAGCGAGAAGGCAACGCGGCTCTCCCCGTCTCCTTACAGCTCCCGGACGGCTTCAATTTCGTTAGGACGCATCACGTCGCCGAGAAAACCACCCTGTACGACATGGACATCGACATCACGCAGAAATACGTCGCCGTCGCTTGCCAGGACCGAAACGTCAGGTGAAGGCGCTTTTTCCGTGCCGGCTGAGGTTAAAGCCGCATCGGGGTCACCTTCCTCCTCCCGGCTCCGGCGTCCCCGAGGGGCTCGGCGCCGGCTTCACCGCCTCCCGCTCCTCACGCAGGGTGTACAGCACGGCCAGCGGGAAGCTCAAGTGCTGCTACAAGGGCTCGCAAGGCGACGAGGGCTCCTTGCTGAAGGTAGGAAGGCGATTTCCAGCACGCGGCGGCCGTCGGGGCGTCCGCAGCAGCTCCGGGGGGGGGGGGGCAGGATCGGCGGCGGCGCTGCTGAAGGGTTTGGGGGGGGCTGAGCCGTCGGTCGCCTCCAAGGGAAGAGCTGCCATCCGGAGGGAGCCGGAGAGGTCGGCCGACGGCAACGTCGTGGGGTTCGACAAGGCCCAAGCGCGAGGTCCTGCGGCTGGGTGGGGGCGAAGCCCCGTCCCGGCACAGGCTTGGGGAGGGATGGAAGGAGGGATGGCTGGATGGAGGGATGGATGGAAGGATGGAGGGAGGGAGGGAGGGATGGATGGAGGGATGGAAGGATGGATGGAGGGATGGAATGATGGAGGGAGGGATGGATGGAGAGAGGGATGGAAGGATGGATGGAAGGATGGATGGAGGGATGGAATGATGGAGGGAGGGATGGATGGAGGGAGGGATGGAAGGATGGATGGAAGGATGGATGGAGGGATGGAATGATGGAGGGAGGGATGGATGGAGGGAGGGATGGAAGGATGGATGGAGGGATGGATGGAGGGATGGAAGGATGGAGGGAGGGATGGAGGGAGGGAGGGATGGATGGAGAGAGGGATGGAAGGATGGATGGAAGGATGGATGGAAGGATGGAAGGATGGAGGGAGGGATGGATGGAGGGATGGATGTAAGGATGGAGGGAGGGATGGAAGGATGGAGGGATGGAGGGAAGGATGGAGGGATGGATGGAGGGAGGGATGGAAGGATGGATGGAAGGATGGATGGAAGGATGGAGGGAGGAATGGAAGGATGGAGGGAGGGATGGAAGGATGGAGGGAGGGACGGAGGGAGGGATGGAAGGATGGATGGAAGGATGGAGGGATGGAGGGATGGATGGAAGGATGGAGGGACAGATGGAGAGAGGGATGGAAGGATGGAAGGATGGAGGGAGTAATGGAGGGATGGATGGATGGAAGGATGGAGGGATGGATGGAAGGATGGAGGGATGGAGAGCACCCCTGCGGAGAAGGACTTGGGGACACTTGTGGGCGACAAACGGGACGTGAGGCGGCACCGTGCGCTCGCAGGCCAGAAAGCCAAGCGTCCCCCGGGCCGCATCCAAAGCGGCGTGGGCAGCGGGTCGAGGGAGGGGATTCTCCCCCTCTGCTCCGTTCCGGGGAGCTCCCCCCCCGGCCCCGCTGCGTCCAGCTCTGGGGTCCCCAGCACGAGACAGACACGGAGCTGCTGGAGTGGGTGCGGAGGAGGCCACGGAGATGGTCGGAGGGCTGGAGAGAGGCTGAGAGAGTCGGGGCTGTTCAGCCTGGAGAAGAGCAGGAGACCTTACTGCGGCCGTTCCGGACTTAGAGGGGCTTGCGAGAAGGACGGAGGGAGCCTTTTAGCAGGGTCTGCGGTGACGGGACGAGGGGCAAGAGCTTCCCGGAGGGGAGGGTCAGGCGGGACAGGAGGAGGAACTTCTTTGCGACGCGGGCCGAGCAGGTTGCCCGGAGAAGCCGTGGATGCCCCCGTGCCTGGCAACATCGAAGGTCAGGTCGGACGGGGCTTGGAGCAACGTGATGTAGCGGGAGACGTCCCTGCCGACGGCAGGGGGTTGGACTGGGTGGTCTTGGAAGATCCCTTCCAACTCAAACCATTCCGCGGCTCCTCCGAAGCCGCTTGGCTCCGCTCGCCTTCCCGAGCCCGACCCACAGCTCCGACCCATCGCTCCTCTCCCCCAGGTACAGCTGGATCCCTCGGGAACCTTCCTGGCGACGAGCTGCTCCGACAAAAGCATCGCCCTCATCGACTTCCATTCCGGCGAGTGCGTGGCGAAAATGTTCGGCCATTCAGGTTCGGTTCCTCACGGAAAAGGTGCCCACGAAAAGGGGAGACGCAGAGGCGAACCGCCGGGAAGCCCCCAGCGTTGTGCCTGACCCCCGTTCAGCCGGGAAGCCCCCCCCAATAACACCCCCATCTCCTAAACGAGCATGGAAGAGGGGGGTCACGGTTGCCGATAAGCAATCCCCGCCGCTTTTCCTTCTTTTCGGCACAGAAATAGTCACGGGGATGCGGTTCACCTACGACTGCAAGCACCTCATCACCGTCTCCGGCGACAGGTAAGGGGCCCGGCGGAGTTAAGAAATCGTCTGATTTACGCCTCGCCCCATACGTCGTGCAAGACGCGACGGGAGCAGAACTGGCTTTTGAGAGCGCTGGGCGGGATGGATGCGGGTGGATTAAATTAATCGAGGGATTTAACGTAAAGCCCCCCCCCCCCCCCCCGTATCCAAAAATCTGGGGAGGGGAGCGACCTGACGTCCCCCCCCCACTTTTCTACCTTCAGCTGCGTCTTTATTTGGCACCTCGGCCTGGAAATCACCAGCAGCATGAAGCAGCACTTGCTGGAGCTCAACTTGCTGCAGGCAAAGCGGGAGAAGGAGCCCGCTCCCCGGGCGCAGCTCCGGTAGCGGGAAAAAACTCCCTCGTCCCGACATCCCATCCCGTTTTCAGCTTTCGGGCTTGGAGGGAGCTCGGCGGCCTCACCGTTCTCCTCTCCTCCAGGCGGGAAACCTACGTCACGATCCCCGGCGGGACGGCAGCTCCCGGTGCCGGCGGAGTTTCCGACGAGGAGGCCGAGGAAGAACGAGAGGAGGCCGAGGAAGAGCGAGAGGAGGCCTCGTCCCCGCAGACCCCCTCCAAAGAGGACTCGGAGCCGCGTGCGTTGCGGGCCGGGGTCTCTCTACGGCCGCATCCCGTTTTCGGCCTCGTGTTTTTTTTTTTTTTTCTCCTCCGAGGGCTTGCGGCACACGGCGCCGCTCCTAACCCCGTTCTCCCTCCTCCAGCTCCGGCGTGCATCCTAACCAACGGCAGGCTGCCCATGTGGGCGAAGAGGCTGGTGAGTCGCGCGGCCGCACCTAGGGACGCCGTTTAATTTCATTTAACGGGGCCGGATGAAGATCTTTTTGTTCCATCCCCGCCGGATCCCTCTCTCCTTTCCTCCTCTATTCCAGCTGGGAGAGGCGGAGGACGGGGACGGGGCGGCCGCCAGCCCTCGGGGGAGCTACCGGCCGCGGGGGCGATGGGCAGAGCGTGCCGAGAGCGGCCCCATCAAAACTCTGCCGGAGACGGATCCCCCTTACTTCACCCCCCTCAAATCCCAGCTCGAAGGCGACGCGGAACTCGAGCCCAGCAGCCTGGAGCGCCTGCTTTCAGAGGTCAGTCGGCCCCACGCCGAGCTACGAGAAGCCGGACTCCGGTTTTAACCTTCCTTGGAGATCCCCTGCCCGCCAGCGCCCAGCTATCCGGGAAAAATCCGGCTACGGACATCAGTTCCCCGTCTCCTGGCAGGCGGAGAGCTCTCCCAGCGATCTCACCGAGGAATTCCAGCTCTCCGAGCTCTTCCTGGATGAGGAAACCAACGGGAGACTGGAATCGACGGATACAACCGGGACCAGCCTGGAGGAGCCGCGCGTGCCGGAGGCGAGCAGGTCGGTGCCGGCCGAAACCGATGGCCGGGCGGGGAAGCGAGCGCCGTGTTTCGCTATCGGTGTTAAGCCAAGCTTTCCCGGCTAGTTCGGGCTTGGCTTAACGTCACCGCGCTGAGTCCTGGCTCACGCCAAGCTCCATCGTGCCCTCGTTCCCATCACGGCATTTCCATTCAAGCCAAATTTCCAAGCATTTTGGCAATGCCGGAAGGCACCAGCCCGGCGGCGCGGGGCAGGACGGGGCTCCCCCTCCTCATCCCAAACCTCCCGTCCGGCCCCTAAAGCCCCGTCGGGATCGGAGGAGGGAAATTTTTCAGGCGCGACTTCACCTCGTCCCAGCCGAGCGCCCGAACGCGGGCTCCCGCCTGTCCCGGCTTGGAGCGACGGCGAGCGCAGACCTGCCGCCAGCGGCGGCATCCGGCACTCGGCCGTCACCGGCATCCGGCACTCGGCCGTCGCCGACCTGCTCGCCTTTCCCCAAGGCAACGCGCGATGGAACTGCCGCTGCGCCCCACGTACCCCGAGGAGCTCGGGCTCGGCCGGGAGGACCCCTCGTCCTGCGTTTCGCTTTGCCTGGGAACGCCGGCGCCTCGCTACCAGCCGGAAGGTAACGCCGGGAACGCGGCCAGGGCTCCGGGAACGTGCCGGGAGCACCGGCTTCGCCGGCGCTAAACCTTCGTGACCGAGCAAAAAGCTTGGAGGCGGCTTTAGCTCATGGCGGAAGGGGGGGGGAATCGGAATAAAAACCGCCCGGTGCCGATGTCCGTCGCGGCGGGGGGTTTCCTTCCCGGCTCCGTCCCGGCAGATGAGGACTCGGCGGGCTCCGGCGGGGAGGTGGAGGAGCCGGAGGAGAACCCGCCGCAGAGCAGCTCCCTGCCCCAGACCCCCGAGCAGGAGAAGTACCTCAAGCAACACTTCGAGACGCTGGCGGACGCCGAAGGTAACGGGAGAAACCGCGGGGCGGACGGTGCCGGCGCGGCTGATCCGGATAGATCCCGGCGACGGCTGAGCTAACGCTTCCCGCTTCGCGGCCGCAGAGAAATTTGACGGCTCCTTAAAGGATTTGAAACCGCCTGAACCTGGGGATGAGGAAAAAAACTTGTTCTTGAACCCGCGCTTGAGCATTTCAGCCCGGTTCCTCTCGCGCTGCCAGAAAAAGAGCAGGTGGGCGTCGGGTGCCGCGTCCGTCCTTCCGTCTGTCCGTCCGGGAAGGGGTTTCCCCGCTCCCGACCCCTTCTCCTATCCCGCAGGCTGGCGGCCGCCTTCCCCCCGCGGGCACGGCCCCGGCCGCAGAGCCCTGCCTGTGCCCCGGACCAACGGAAAACATCCGAGGAGTTCCAGCAATGCGAGGCGAGTCGGTTTGCTGCCTAAGGGAAAAGAGGGGAAATCTTCGGGAGAAATACCCCAAAAAAACCCCAAAAAACAAAAAAAAAGGCATTTTTATCCCTCGGGCTGGGCTCAGCGGCGTTTCCGTTGACTTTTTAGAAACGGCTGGATGAAAAAACTTGGGAAACGGGAGAGGAAACAGGCTCCGACGCCGGCAAACCCAAGGGTGAGCGTTTGAGGATGAAGAGGGGCTTCCTTCGCCCCCCCAAACCCCCCTCCCCGCATAGGGACGAGGCGGGGAGGAGGGGGGTGGGCTTTTTTTTTTTTTTTTTTTTTATCCCCTCCCCGGGATTCACGGCAGCCGCGGTGCCCGCAGGATCCCAACTCCGCATCGAGACCTTCGCCGCTGCCCTGCGGCTGCTGCGGATCCGCTTCCAGGAGACGCTGGGCTTCTACGACCAGGTCGGCGCTTCCCAAGGCCGGGGAGAGGGGGGGACACACACACATGACCCCCCCCCCCCGATTCACAACATTTTGGGGTGGGGGGGGGTCATTTGCTGCTTCTCCCCCTCTTAGGACCAACCGCTCGGCGTATTTTGGCCACGTCCGTTGTGCCGGAACCCCCCCCCCCCAAAAAAAAACCCCCACCGCTCGCGGCTCGTTTCAGAACCGAGGCGCCGGGAGACGCTTTTTTTTTAATCACCCGGCAAAAAAAAAAAAAACCGGGGTGACAAAGGGACCCCTCTCTCGCAGGTGACCCTCGACGCCGAGGCCACCGAGGAAGACCTCGTCCAGGCGAGGACGGCGTTGGCCGGCTTTTTCGGCTGGGTGAAAGCCGAGTTGCGTTCCCGCGCCGTGACCAGCGACGCCCCGGCGCTGCCGGCACCGCCGCCGGACCCCGAGACGCTGGCACTGCTCCGCGCCTACTCCGATTCCCTCGTGGAGATGGTGCGGAGAAGGCTGGAGGGCAGCAGCCCTGAAACGCTTTAAATCGAGGTATTGCGGCGCCGATCTCCCTTCCCGGTTAAATTTTTGGCGGTTTTTTTCGGCAATTCTCTACCTTTTAACTATTTTCGGCGCTCTCGCGTGTATATTTTTCTCAGGTTTCCATCTCATCCCGCTCCGAGCCCCGCAAACACCCGGCGAACGCCCCGGCATTCGTTCCACGACCCCGTTCCACGCCGCCGGCAGCGAGGCGGAAGCGGCCGTCGCTGCCGGTTTTAAAAGTCGTTAAAATAATAAACGCCTTTGAACCAAAACTAACGGTTTTGGGGTCGGCGGATTCGGTTCCCGATGACCTCGCCGGAACCCACGAAGCTTTTTCGCGGGGCTGCAGGACCCCTGGGTGCCCCTGGCAGCACCCCCACCTTTGCACCCAGGCGGCGATTTGGGGTTCGGTGAGGAGATGTGGGGTGGCTGGTGATTTGGGGTACCCAGGGGGGTGATTTGGGGCTCAACCGGGCAATTTGGGGTACGGGGGATGGAGATTTTGGGCAAGTCGAGGCTTGGCGGAGTGATTTGAGACACGGTAGGAGCGATTTGGGGGCACGGAGGGGGGATTTGGGGTACCCAGAGAACAATTTGGGGCCCAACAGGGCAATTTAGGGCAGCAGGACTACACTACGGAGCCTGTCGTGGGCAACTGGGGGGCACTGGGGATGCAAACTGGGGTCCAGTGGGGCGAGTTAGAGCCTGGCGGGGGAGGGGGGGTATTCGGGACTGGTATGGGGTGATGTGGGGCAGTGGAGGGCAAGCTGGGGCACCAAGGTTACGATTTGGGGCGCACCGAGGACAATTTGGGGCCCCACGGCTGGAATTCGGGGCATTTTGGGGTACCAGGGATGAAACTGGGAGCCCATCGGCGACAATCTGGGGTTCCGCAGCTGCAATTCATGACCCGCGGGGCCGTTTCGGGGTACCGGGGATGCGATTTGGGGTCACTACGGACGATTTGGGACCCCGGAGCTCTGGCATCCCCACAGGGAGACAGCCCCCCCCCCCCCACCCCAACCACGTGCACCCCAAAACCCCCCCACGCAGCGCTGCTCCACCCCAGCAGCCCCCCAACATCCCCCAGAGCCGCCAACACATCCCGCTGCCAAAAATAACCATTATTGGCACCGAAACGCCACCCTGGCAGATACGGGGCGGGGGGGGGGGGGGGGATGACAAACCCGGGGTTGGGGGGCGCAGGGGCTGCTGGGGGAAGAGGTTTTGGGGTGACGGCCGTGATCTGGGGCGATTTTGGGGGTCTGAGAGCGTCTCCGGGCGCCGTCACTCGGTCCAGCGGTGGCCGCAGTGCGGGGCGGTGCAGACGTAGTAGAGCCTCATGGCGTCCTGGGGAGGGGGGGGCAGGAGGAGGGGGCAGTCACGGCAGGGGGTTGGGGGGGGACGGGGACGGCTTTGGGGGGGCCACAGGGCTCGGGGGTCACCTCACCTCGGCTCTGGCGCTGTGCGACTGGAAGAAGACGGCCTCCTTGTGCCCGCACCTGGGGGAGAGGGGGACAGCGGTGACGGGGGGGGGGACACACGAGTCCCGTGGGGGATGCTGGAGACATCGGGGGCGGGGGACGGGGACGTTGGAGATATCGGGGGGGGACATCGGAGATATTGGGGGGGGGGACACGGGATGTCGGAGCCCCGTGGGGACACTGGAGCCACGGGGAGGGGGGGGGACACACACACACGAAGGGGGACACCGGAGCTGGGGAGGGCACGGGAGACCCGAGGGGGGGACACGGGAGCAGCGTGGGCAGTGGGGGGGGGGCCCATGTCCCCAAATTGGGGGGGTCCCCACATTCCCACGGAGGCAGGGGGGGGTCCCCACGGCATGGGGGGGGGTCCCCACATCCCGGCTCACTTCTGGCAGGGGTGGTCCTCGGTGCGGGGCAGCGTGGGGTCCTGGGAGACGTCGGCGATGATCTGAGTGAGCTCGCTGCGAGGAGACACCCCGGGGCGTTAATTAGCCCCCCTAATTACTCCCAGGCTATTAAATACCCTAGCATCCCCTTCATTAATTACCCCCAATAATTACCCCTATTAATTGTCTTTGGTTTGTTCTCCCTTAATGCTTTCCCTTATTAATTACCCACCAGTTGCCCCTCACTCACTGTTATTAACTATGTACATTATACCTTTATTAATCATTCTTATTAATTGCCCAGAAACTGTTCTCCGTTATTAATTATCCCCATTAATTGTCCTCCATTCATCTTCCCCTATTGCCTCCTCTTACTAATCACTCACTCATCACCTCCCCCAAATTATCCTCTTACTACTATAATTACCCCTTTACTAATCACCTTCTTATTAATTACCCCACCAATTCTTTTTAATTGTTTTGCTCTTATTAATTAGCCTCTGCTAACACCCGCCCTGCGATGGGAAATGCCGGGACTGGGATCCAGGTATCCGGAGGGGACTCAGGCATTCGGGACCGCTAACGAACTCGCTGCGCTAACGAACTCACTCTACTTCGTGGGTGATCTTGTTGACGTAGATGCAGCTATTGTCGGCCTCCTGCTGGTAGTCGCAGTTACGGCACTGGGAGAAGAACGCGGGTTACGGACTGGTCCCAGTGCCAAACTGGGAACGGCGGGGCACAGCCCCAGAAGGTCCCAGTGCCCCCAGTGGGGGGGGTGTGGGGGTGTGGGGGGGAGTGTGTGTGTTGTGGGGGTGGGCACAGCCCGCTACCGTGGTGGGACTGGTCCCAGTATACCCCCAGCACTGATCCCAGTGCCACTGGGGGGCACGCAGCCCAGTACCCTGGGACTGGTCCCAGTGGCGGAGGGGGGGGTGGGACACACTCACGGCGTAGAGCAGGATCCGGTTCTCCTTGTCCTCCTTGGGGTACAGCATGTTGTTGCTGGGGGGGGCGCATGGGGGGGGGGTGTGTTACTGTGGGGTCTCTGGGGGGGCGGGGGGTCCCAGCCGGGTGTCGGGGGGGGTCCCAGGGCCACATCCCCTGGGGAGGGGACCTGGGAGGACCCCGGCGGGTATCTGGTGGGACTGGGGAGGGGTTGGGGGACCTGGGGGGGGGGGGGGGGGTATCAAAGGGCCCTGGGGGGGCTGAGGGGGTATCTCAGGGGGAATGTCGGGGGGGGGCCCTGGGGGAGGAACTGGGGGATCCAGGGGGTGTCAGGGAGAACCGGGGGGGGGGGTGTGTGTCTGAGGAGCCCGGAGGGTGTCAGGGAGGCTTGAGGAGGGGTTGGGGGGGTATCGGGGAGTCCCGGGGGGTGTCTGGGGGGCCCGGGAGGTGTCTGGGGGGCCTGGGGAGGGAATCGGGGAGGCCCACGGGGGGGAGGGGGGGTCCTGAGGGGCCCAGGTGGGTATCGGGGAGCCTTGAGGGGGTGTCTGGGGGTCCCCGGGGGGGGGGTATCTGGGAGCTCTGGGGGGTAACGGGGTGTCAGGGAACCCCGGGGGAACCTGAGGGGTGTCTGGGGGGGGCCGGGAAGGGAATCGGGGAGCCCCGTGGAGGGGCCCAGGGGGTATCGGGGAGCCTTGAGGGGGTGTCTGAGGAGCCCGGGGGGTGTCAGGGAGCCCCGGGGGGTATCGGGGGGGCGGGGGGGGGTGTCCCGGCGTCCCCGCGTCCCCTCACCACTCCTGGCAGAACCGGATCCCCACGAAACCCGGCTCGTAGGTCCCGTCCGCCTCCATGGCGGCCCCGCGCATGCGCACGGCGCCTCCCCCCCCCCCCCCGACGGCGGCCGCGCGGGGACAAACCGCGGCGGGGAGCGCGGACGGCGCCTGCGCGGACCCCGCGCGCCGCGCGGGGGCACCCCCGTCCGCTGCACGTGCGCGCAGCCGTGCCTTGCACGCCTGCACCCCTGTGCATTGCACATCTGCACCCTCGGTGCATTGCAACCGCGCAACCCCGTGCATTGCACATCTGCGCCCCCGTGCATTGCACACCTGCAGCCCCCGTGCCGTTGCACACGTACACCCCCGGCGCCCTGCACACCTGCACCCCCTCGTGCATTGCAACCGTGCAACCCCGTGCGTTGCACACCTGCAGCCCCTGCGCACTGCACACCTGCACCCCTCGTGCATTGCAGCTGTGCAACCCCGTGCATTGCACACGTACGCTCCTCGTGCATTGCACACGCACCCTCCTCGTGCGTTGCACACGTACGCCCCCCGTGCATTGCACACCTGCACCCCCGCGCCCCGCCCTCTCGCACCCCCCGTGACTCGCGCGCGCCGCGCCCCGCCCCGCCCCGCCCGGCTCGCCCCGCCCCGCCCACCTCCCTCCGCCCCCTCCTCCAGGGCGCGTCGCTATTGGCGACGACGCGGCGGGCGGGCGGGCGGGCGGGGGCAGATCCCTCGCCATTGGCTGGCCGGCGGCGCGCGGGGCGGCCCGGCGGCGCCGATTGGCCGGGGGGCGGAGGCGGGGCGAGCGAGCGGGGCGGGCCGAAGGTTCCAGAAGCGGCGGCGGCGGCGGCGGCGGCAGGGCCGCACCATGAAGGCGGCGGCGGCGGCGGAGCCCGGGGCCGGGCCGGGGCCGGGGCTGGGGTCGGTGCTCGGGGCGGGCTCCGTGTCGCTGGCGGTGAGCAGCAGCCTGAACGCTTTCCGCGCACACAAGCGTTACAGCACCGGCCTCACCATCGCCGAGTTTAAGGTAACCGGTACCGGAGCCCTCCCCACCGGGCGGGGCCGGCCCTGCCCCGCCGGGGCCCTCCTCACCCTCACAGGCCCTGCCCCGCCGGGGCCCTCCTCCTCTTCCTTCCCCATATGGGGACTAGGCCCGGTCCCTCCCCCTCCCGGGGAACCAGCCCCCCCCCCCCCCCCTCACCGGGACCCCCCTCCTCACCGGGACCCCCCTCCTCCCGCCTCCCTGGGGTCTGGGCCCTACCGGGACACCCCCTCCTCCTCCCGGGGATTGGACCCCAACCTGTGCTCGGCCCGGGGCGGGATCCCCTCTTCCCCTACCTGGCGGGGGGGGCAGGATCGGACACACCCCCCCCCCCCCCCCCCCCTCCCCTTACCCCGGGATCAGGGCTGGATCCCCGGGACCGGGATCAGGACCAGCCCGGGGCTGGATCCCCCCACCAACCGGTCCCCCCCCCCTCTCCATTCTCTTCCCCCCCCCCACCCTTTCCCCAGTGCAAACTGGAGCTGGTGGTGGGCAGCCCGGCTTCCTGCATGGACCTGGAGCTGTACAGCGCCGAGGAGGAGCTGCTGGGACGCCTGGATTGCGACGAGGCCCTGCTGGGCTCCTACCCCGTGGCCGACGGTTGCCGCGTGCACGTGGGTCCCGTCTCTTTCCCCCCCCCCCCTCATCCCTCCTTGCCCCGCTTCTCACCCCAAAATTCCACCCCGTCGCACCCCGTTTCCCTACTTCTCGCCCCGCTGGTGCCGCTGCACCCCCTTTCTCCCCCCAAACCAGGCCCTGTATCCCTGCTGGTGCTAGCACCCTCTTTTTCTTCCTTTCTCACCCTAAAATGGCCCCCACTCCTCAGCGGGGGGGGGGGGGACACCCCATGATAGCTCCCCCGGGGGGGTCCCCCACCCCGTAGTAACGGGGTGCCGCAGGTGATCGACCGGAGCGGGGCGCGTTTCGGGGAGTACGAGGACGTCTCGCAGGTGGAGAAGTACGAGATGGCCGAGAGCGACTACGAGAAGCGGCCAGGTGACACCGGCGTCCCCGTGGGCCACTTCCCCCAGGGATGTCCCCTCTCTCCCCTGTGTGTCCCCCCCCCCGTCCCTGCGGTGTCAGCTCCCCGGCCCCGAGGGGACATCCCCACCGCTGTGTCCCCCGTGGTGGCACTCATTGCGTACCCGCTGCGTCGCTGAGGTTGCCGTTCCGTCCCCCGCGGTGGCACCGTCCCTGTCCCCACTGTGTCACCACCCCCCTGGCTGAGGTGACAATCCCCTGTCCCCCATGGTGGCACTTTCCCTGTTCCCACTGTGTCACCGTCCCTCCAGGTGAGGTGACAATCCCCAGTCCCCCATGGTGACACTCTCCCTGTGCCCACTGTGTCACCACTCTCCTGGCTGAGGTGACAATCCCATGTCCCCCATGGTGGCACTTTGCCTGTCCCCACTGTGTCACTGTCCCCACAGTTGAGGTGACAGTCCCCTGTCCCCCGTGATGGCACCCTCCCTGTCCCCACTGTGTCACCGTCCCCCCAGTTGAGGTGACCGTTCTCTGTCCCCCATGGTGACACTCTCCCTGTCCCCACTGTCACCACCACCCTCCTTGAGGTGACCATCCCCTGTCCCCCATGGTGACACTCACCCCGTCCCCGCTGTGTCACCACCACCCTGGTTGAGGTGACACTTTCCCTGTCCCCACTGAGGTGACACTCTCCCCGTCCCCACTGTGTCACCACCCCCCTAGCTGAGGTGACAATCCCATGTCCACCATGGTGGCACTTTCCTTGTCCCCACTGTGTCACCGTCCCCCCTAGCTGAGGTGACAATCCCCTGTCCCCCATGGTGACACTCTCCCTGTCCCCACTGTGTCACCCCCCCACTGAGGTGACACTCTCACCGTCCCCGCTGTGTCACCGTCACCCCCAGTTGAGGTGACAATCCCCTGTCCCCCACGGTGACACCCTCCCTGTCCCCGCTGTGTCACCATCCCCCTACTTGAGCTGCCCACCCCTGCCCCTTGCGGTGACGCTGCCGCCGTCCCTGCCGTGCCACCCACCCCCCCGAGGAGATGTCGTCCCCCCCCTCCCAGCCCCGCGGTGCCAGCGCGGACGTCCCCGGTGTCCCCGCAGAGTCCCTCCGCTCCTTCCTGCGCCAGCGGCGCTGGGGACGTTACGACGCGGAGGGGACGCGGCGCCGGGCGGCCGAGCAGCAGCAACGCCGGGCCCAGGAGGCGACGCTGGCGGCCGCCCTCCCCTTGGGAGCCCGCTGCCAGGTCCGGGTGCCGGGACAACCCTGCAAGCTGGCCACCATCATGTACGTCGGTACGTGTCCCCGAGCTGTCCCCAAACCCCCCCGGTGTCCCCAAACCCCCCCCCCCAAGCACTGACCCCCCCCCACACCTCCCCACAGGCCAAACCGACTTCAAGCCGGGATACTGGGTGGGCGTCCGCTACGACGAGCCGCTGGGCAAGCACGATGGCAGGTAAGGTCCCCAAGGTGTCCCCTCTTTTGAGGAGGAGGAAGGGGGGGGGGGGGTATTTTTGGGGCCCCCCCCCGGTCCCCCCCAAGCTCCGTTTCCCTCCCCCAGCGTTGGCGGCCGCCGCTATTTCGAGTGCCAGCCCAAGTACGGCGCCTTCGTCAAACCTCAGAGCGTCACCCCCGGGGACTTCCCCGAGGAGGACGACGGCCTCGAGGACGAGCTGTGAGGGGACACCGGGGGCTGGGGGGGGGGGGGGGACACACCGGGGCGGGGGGGGGGGACGGGGGACCCACAACAACGACACGGACACCGGGGAGGGGGGGCACTGGGGGAGATCACAGCCTCAAATCGCTGTTTTTTCCCTTGTTTTGGGGAGTGCCTCCCCAGCTCTGCCCTTGTCCCCCCCCACACCGCGCCTCCGCGCTGGTTTCACCCCAAAATTCCCCCCCCCACCCCCACCCCGGGACCCCCCCGATCCCTTCCCCCCCACCCCCCCCCCCCCCCCGCCCCGGTCCCTGCGGGGCGCTGCCCTTCTGGCGGGGGCGGGGCTCCCCCTCGCCGGCCACGCCCTCTCTCCGCCTGGAAGGCGGGGCTGGGGCGTGTTGATGTTCTGCAGCCAATGGGCGAGCGCGCTGAGGAGGAGGCGGGGCCAGGAGGCGGCGCCGGAAGGAGCGGCCGGGCGGGTGAGTGGGACCGGGGCGACCGGACGATAACAAACCCCCGGTACCGGCCCGGCGGTAACGCCCACCCCACCACACCCGGTACCGGCCCCCCGTTAACGGAGCGCCGTTTACTCCCTTTCCTAGAGCCGCTACCAGCGCTGCCCCCACCGCCCCCGCACCTTCGTCCCCGGGGGGAGCCCCCGCCGTGTCCACCCCCACTCCCGGGGGACACCGGCGGGTCGGCCCCGCCTCATAAAGTGGCGTTTTATGGTGAAAAAACGGTGTTTTGGCCATTTTTGTGCGCGGGGGGGAAGCGTTGGGGCGAATCGGGGCGTTTCCGGGACAGCGCGCCAGCGGGGGGGGGGGGGGGGCCTACCGATTCTTCCCGACATGCTCCGCGCGTAGCCAATAGCAACGCTTCTTCCGTTCCGGAGGAGGCGGGACGCAACGCGCCGCCTTATCCCCGCACGCCATTCCCCGCGCGGGGCGGAGCGGCGGTGACGAACGGGCGGCTCCGCCAATGAGCGCGGCCGCCCGTAGTGAGCGGCGGCAGCGGCGGCCAACGGACGTTGAGCGGCGGCACCGGGCAGGAGAGGAAGGGGGGGGGGGGGTGGGCGGGACGCGGCGGGGCCGCCATGGGCTGGTGGGACGGCGCGGGGCGGGCGGCGGCGGCGGCGCTGCGGAGGTTGCGGGGGGCGGCGGCGGCGGGGCGGGCGCGGGGGCCTCGGTACAGCCTGGGCCGGACCGCCCCGCCGCCGCCGCCGCCGCCAGCCGCCTCCGACCTGGAGCGAGCGGACGCCTGGCTGCTGCGGAAAGCGCTGGAGGGAGGTGAGGGGCGGGGCCGAGGTGGGGAGGGGGCGGGGTGAGGGGGCTGGGGGCGGGGCTTGAGGGAGGGGAGGGGCAAGTAGGGGGGGGATGCGGGGGTTCCCCGACCCCCCCCCGGTGATTCCCCCCCCCCTCTTCGTTCACCCCCCCCCCCCCAGGTCTCCTGTCCTGGTTCCGTAACGGGCTGCTGGCCACCGGCGTCGGCGTCATCTCCTACGTCCAGAGTGACACCGGCCGTGACGCCGCCTACGGTGGGGACGGTGGGGGGCACCCACTCCCCCCCCCCCAAGACACCCACTCCCCCCCCCGAGACACCCACTCCCCCCCCCGGGGACACCCACTCCCCCCCGGGGACACTCACCCCCCCGCCCCGAGGCACCCACTCCCCCCCCGGGGACACCCACCCCCAGGACACCCATCTCCCCTGGGGACACCCACCCATGCCTGGTGGCACCCACCCCCCCGTAGGGACACCCATCCCCTCTTAGGGACCCCCACCCCAAGAACACCCATCTCCCCTGGGGACACCCACCCATAAATAGAGACACCCCCCCCAGGACACACCCCCCCCCCCACCCAGGGCACCCACCCTGGGGCCACACTGACCCCCAGGACACCCACCCACCCAGGGGACACCCACCCTGGTGACATCCCCCCCACCCCTGGCTGACCCCCCCCCCCTCCCAGAGGGCCCCCCCATATCCCCCCCCCCCCAGCCCCATCACCCTCCCCACACCCCAAAACCCCCCAAATCCCAGTCACCCCTCTCCCCCCACCCCCCCGGGTGCCCATTTTGGGGCCATTTCCTCCATTTTAGGGTCCGTGGCCCTTTGGGACTTTCATTTTACCCAACTTTGCCTCATTTTGCCTGGTTTTTTGTCACACCACCACCAAAAATCCCTATTTGGGGGCGGAACCCCAACTCCAAATATTCGAACCGACTTCTTTTTGGGTTGATTTCTCCTTTTTTTTTTTTCTTTCTTTTGAAGGTTTTTTCATCCTGGGGGGCCTGTGCGTTTCTTACGGGGCGGGCTCGTACCTGGTGAACCTGGTGCTGCTGCGGCGCCCCATGATGCTGCCGGCCCCCACCGCCGCCGCCAACGCCGCCGCCGCCGCGCTGCTGGCCCTGCTCTGGCTCTGCGCCCTCTCCCTCTACGTCGGCCGCTTGGAGGTGGAGATCGTCCCCGAGGAGCCCCCCGAAAAGTGACCGGGGGGGGGGGGGACGGGGACACACACACGTCACACCGCCACGCACACACCAACGGGGATCCCCCTCGGTGATGGGGGGGGAAATGCCCCCCCCTTGGGGGGGGGGATTGGAAATTGCCTTGGGGGGGGGGGGTAAAAACTAACGCAGGGGGGGTTTAAACCCACCCTGGATGGGGATTAAACCCCCCCCAGGAGGGATTAAAACTCCCCCAGGAGGATTAAACCCCCCCAGAAGGATTAACCCCCCCCCCCCAGGAGGATTAAAACCCCCCAGGAGGATTAAACCCCCACCCAGGAGGATTAAACCCCCCCCAGGACAATTAAAACAGCCACCCAGGAGGATTAAACCCCCCCCAGGACAATTAAAACAGCCACCCAGGAGGATTAAACCCCCCCCAGGAGGATTAAACCCCCCAGCAGGATTACCCCCCCCCCCAGGAGAATTAAACCCCCCCAGGAGGATTAAACCCCCCCCCCAAAGGGTTAACACCCCCCCCAGGAGAATTAAACCCCCCCAGGAGGATTAAACCCCCACCCCAAAGGATTAACCCCCCCCCCCAGGAGGATTAAACCCCCCCAGGAGGATTAAACCCCCACCCAGGAGGATTAAACACCCCCCCCCCCCCCCGGGAGGATTAAAAGCCCCCCCACCAAGGGGATTAACCCCCCCTACGAGGATTAAAACTGCTCCTGGGAAGATTAAGCCACCCCCCCCCCCCCCCAGGAGGATTAAAAGCCCCCCAGGAGGATTAACCCCCTCCCCCAGGAGAATTAAACCCCCCTAGGAGAATTAAAATTCCCCCCAGGAGGATTAAATGCCCCCCCGGGGAAGATTAAATCCCCCCCCCGGGAGGATTAAACCCCCCCCCGGGGGATTAACTATCCCTAAGAGGATTAAAACTGCTCCTAGGAAGATTAAACCCCATCCCGGGAGGATTAACCCCCCCCCCAGGAGGATTAACCCCCCTAGGAGAATCAAAATTCCCCCCAGGAAGATTAAATCCCCCCCCGGATGATTAAACCCCCCCCCCCCCGGGAGAATTAAAAGCCCCCCCCGAGGGCATTAACCCCCCCTAGGAGCATTAAAACTGCTCCTGCAAAGATTAAACCCCCTCCCAAGAGAATTTAAACCGCCCCCCCCCCGGGAAGATTAAACCTTCCTCTGGGAGAATTAAAATTCCCTAGGAGGATTCAATTCCCCCCCCCCCCCCCCTCCCCCGGAGGATTAAACCCCCCCCAGGGTGATCAAAACCCCCAGGGGGGGGTCAGATTAACCCC
>CM075615.1:626433-657181 GCA_037962945.1 Sarcoramphus papa | reverse complement strand
GGTTTGGGCCAGTTTGCAAAGGGCTGTCTGCCGCCAGTTCCCAGTTTGCAACTGGTTCCCGGTTTGCAGTGCCCAGTTCCCAGTTTGCTGCTCCTTCCCAGTTCGTCTGCTGCTTATTCCCAGTTTGCCCACTGGTTCCCAGTTCACAGCCAGGTCCCAGTTTGCAAAGCCCAGTGCCCAGTCCTGCATCCTGATTCCAGTTTCCAACTGGTTTCCAGTTTGCAGTGCCCAGTTCCCAGTTCGCCACTGGTTCCCAGTCCGCCAAGCCCACTTTGTAACTGGTTTCCAGTTTGCAGTGCCCAGTTCCCTACCCATTCCCAGTTCGCCACTGGTTCCCAGTCTGCCAAGCCCACTTTGCGACTGGTTTGCCCACTTTGCAACTGGGTTCCAGTTTGCAGTGCCCAGTTCCCAGTTTGCTACCCATTCCCAGTTCGCCACTGGTTCCCAGTCCGCCAAGCCCACTTTGCGACTGGTTTGCGACTGGTTTGCCCACTTTGCAAAGCCCAGTTTGCAACTGGTTCCCAGTTTGCTGTGGCCGAAGCCCAGTTTGCATCTGGGACCGCTCCCCCAATCCCCAGGGGACCCAGGTGTCGGGGGGGGGGCCCCCCCAATCCCCAGGCGTCTGGGGGCCCCCCCAAATCCACAGGGGACCCAGGCATCTGGGACCCCCCCCCAATCCCCAGGCATCCAGGGCCCCCCCCCAAATCCCCAGGGGACCCAAGCGTCCGGGGCCCCCCAATCCCCAGGCATCCCAGCCCCCCAATCCCCAGGGGACCCAGGCGTCCAGGACCCCCCCCCCCCCCCCCAATCCCCAGGCATCCGGGGCCCCCCCAAATCCCCAGGGGACCCAGGCATCTGGGACACCCCCCCCCCCCCAATCCCCAGGCGTCCAGGACCCCCCCCAATCCCCAGGGGACCCAGGCGTCCGGGACCCCCCAATTCCCAGGCATCCAGGACCCCCCCCCCCCAATTCCCAGGCATCCAGGACCCCCCCCCCCCAAATCCCCAGGCATCCGGAACCCCCCCCCCCCCAATCCCCAGGGAACCCAAGTGTCCGGGACCCCCAATTCCCAGGCATCCAGGACCCCCCCCGACCCAATCCCAGGCGTCCAGGACCCCCCCCCAATCCCCAGGGGACCCAAGCGTCCAGGGCCCCCAATTCCCAGGCATCCAGGCCCCCCCCCCTCCAAATCCCCAGGGGACCCAGGCATCTGGGACCCCCCCAATTCCCAGGCATCCAGGCCCCCCCCCCCCCCAAATCCCCAGGCATCCGGGACCCCCCCCCCCCAATCCCCAGGGAACCCAAGTGTCCGGGACCCCCCAATTCCCAGGCGTCCGGGCCCCCCCACTCCCAGGGGACCCCCAGGACCCCTCCCTTCACCCCCCTGGATCCTCCCCCCCCCCCCCCCCCCAGCACCCCCAAAAACTCCGCAGCAACTCCACAATTATTCTTATTTGGGGGGGGGGATTGGTTTTTTTTTGTGGTTTTTTTTGTTTTTTTCCTTGTCTTCCTTCTTTTTTTGTTTGTTTTTTGTTTTTCTCTGGAAATTCCGCAGGAAAAGGGCCCGTCCGGACCCCCCAGCGTCACCCATTATTTTTTGGGGGGGGGGGTTGGGGTGTTTGTTTATTTGTTTGGGTTTTTGTTGTTGTTGTTTTCTCATGCACCGATCGCATCGGCCCTGGAAAATACCACAAATCGTGAAAAAAAAAAAGTCCTTTAAAAGCAGCAGAAAAAAGGCAATTTCGATCCCCGAGAGCTGCGGGGCGAAGCTGCGCGAGGCCCGGAATAAAAAAAAAAAAAAAAAAAAAATATATATACAACGAACGAACCGGTAACGCTGGCACCCCCCCCAAAAAAAAGACCCCAAATTAGGTTTTTTGGGGAGGAATCACTTAAAGATGGATTTGGTTTTTTGCAGGGGGGGTGGGTTGTTTTTTTGGGGTTTTTTTTTTTGTCTTTTTTTTAAACGTACAGCGAAGGGGGGGGGGGGGGGAAATCGCATTTTATTATTTAAACAATAACTTACATCCTGCTTTAAAAACTACTGTTTTTCCGATACAACGTTCCTAGCGTGTCGCAGGGGGTCCCCCCCCCCCCCCCAAAAAAAGGGGGGGGGGGGAGGGGGTGTGTTTCAACCTAACGGGAAAAACCTAAATTTAAAAAAAAAAAAAAAAAAAAAAAAATCCCCAAAATCGGGAGTTCTGTCCCAAAACTGCGCGGGATGCGGCGGGCGAGGAGGAGGAGGCGGAGGGGAAGGGGGGGGGGAAAAATGATTAAAATGTAGTGTTTTGCCCCATTTTGAAGGGGGAGAAGCAGCGACGCGGGTGTTTTCCGGTTCAAGTTTTTGCCCGATTTTGCCTTTTTTTTCCTTTTCTCCCCCCCCCCCCCCCCCCCAAGCCCTTCGCCGGCACCGAAAACCCCCCCTGCCCCCCCCCCAACAACAGGGCCCCTCCGGCCGCGCCGAAAGGCACCGAACCCCCAGTTTTTAACAGCAAAAAAAAAAACCCCCCGAACCCCTCCCCGGGTGAGAATTGAGGGGTGTTTTTTGTTTCTTTTTTTTTTTTTTTTTCCTACTTTTCTGGGTTTTGGGGGTTTTTTTCTGCTTTTCGGGGGGGGGGGGGGTTGGCCAGTTTTATTTAAAAAAAAAAAAAACCAAAAACAAAAAAAACAACCAAACCAAAAAGGCGGCGGCCGCTATTTACACCAACACTTTTGTTTTAAAGCAACGAAGACTGGAGAAATTGGGGGGAAAAAAGCCCTTTTTGAGGGTTTCCGTGGGGCCGGAGGAGCCCCCCCCACCCGGGGTGGGGTGTGTGTGTGGGGGGGGGGGGGGCAGGTGTTTTTGGGGGGGTTTGGGCTGGTTTCGTCACCGGAGGAGGAGGAAGAGGAGGAGGGGGGTTTGGGGCGTCTTAAAGTGCGAAGAGACCCAGGAGGGGCGGCGGGAGCCTTCCCCGTGCTCTCCCAGTGGTACCATGAAAATCCAGTTTAAAACCACCCGGGACTGGGAAAGGGGGGGGAGGGGGGAGGTGAGGGTGGGGGTGGGGGTGGGGAAGGACCCAGGCATCTGGGCATCCCCATCCCCGAGGGGTCCGAACCCCCTTTCCTGGGGGATCCGGGTGTCCGAGCCCCCCCACCCCACCCCCTGCATCCCCATCCCCAGGGGACCCAGGCGTCCGGGCACCCCCATCCCCCAGGGCACCCATCCCTGGGGGACCCAGACACCCAGGCACCCCCATTCCCCCCAAGGGCACCCATCCCCGGGGGACCCAGACACCCAGGCACCCCCATTCCCCCCAAGGGCACCCATCCCTGGGGGACCCAGACACCCAGGCACCCCCATCCCCCCAGGGCACCCATCCCTGGGGGACCCAGACACCCGGGCACCCCCATTCCCCCCAAGGGCACCCATCCCCGGGGACCCAGACACCCGGGCACCCCCATCCCCCCAAGGGCACCCATCCCCAGGGGACCCAGGCGTCCGGGCACCCCCATCCCCCCAGGGCACCCATCCCTGGGGGACCCAGACACCCGGGCACCCCCATTCCCCCTCCAAGGGCACCCATCCCCGGGGGACCCAGACACCCGGGCACCCCCATTCCCCCAGGGCACCCATCCTGGGGGACCCAGACACCCGGGCACCCCCATTCCCCCCAAGGGCACCCATCCCTGGGGGACCCAGACACCCGGGCACCCCCATCCCCCCAAGGGCACCCATCCCCAGGGGACCCAGGCGTCCGGGCACCCCCATCCCCCCAGGGCACCCATCCCTGGGGGACCCAGACACCCGGGCACCCCCATCCCCCCAGGGCACCCATCCCTGGGGGACCCAGACACCCTGGCACCCCTATCCCCCCCCCCCCCCACCAAGGGCACCCAATCCCCATCCCCAGGCGTCCTCGCCGCAGCCAAATTCCGGTTTATCTTTCCCCCAAACCGAATCCCGTCGGCCCAATCCCAAAGTCAGCACCGGCTTTTCCGGAAGGAAAAAAAAAAAACCAAACCAACCCAACCCCCAAATCCAGCCGAAAAGGGGGTGGGGGGGGTGGGGGGGCACAGCGGGCCCCGACCCCTCCCCTCCGGTAAGTGCCAAAATCCCCGGAGAGGGGCGGAAACAGGGGTGGGGGGTCCCGGCCAAAAGGCAACGCCGGGCGCCCACGAAGGCTTTGGGGGGTGGGGGGGGGTGGGGGGTGGGGGTGGGGAGCCCCCCCCCCCCCCCCCAGGAGGTCCTGGGATTCATCGGATGAGCCCCGGGATGCGGTGCCGGGCGGCGGTTGGCTGAGCCTCGGGGGGCATCTCGGGTGAGTCTTGGGATGCGCTGGGTGAGCCTTGGGAGCCTCCGGCGGTGCCGGAGCACGGTGGACGGGCTTTGGGCCACATCAGACGAGCCCCTTGGGCTAAGCTGGACCATGGCGGATGAGCCTTAGGCTAAGCTGGACCACGCTGGATGAGCCCTGGGCTAAGCTGGACCACGGTGGATGAGCCTTGGGCTAAACTAGACCACGTTGCATAAGCCCTGGGCTAAGCTGGACCACGGTGGATGAGCCCTGGGCTAAGCTGGACCACGGTGGATGAGCCCTGGGCTAAGCTGGGACCACGGTGGATGAGCCTTGGGCTAAGCTGGACCACGGTGGATGAGCCTTGGGCTAAGCTGGACCACGGTGGATGAGCCCTGGGCTAAGCTGGACCACGGTGGATGAGCCTCAGGCCATGCTGGACCACACTGGATGAGCCCTGGGCTAAACTAGACCACGTTGCATAAGCCCTGACTAAGCTGGACCACGTTGCATAAGCCCTGGGCTAAACTGGACCACGGTGGATGAGCCCTGGGCTAAGCTGGACCATGGTGGATGAGCCTTAGGCTAAGCTGGACCATGGTGGATGAGCCCTGGGCTAAGCTGGACCACACTGCATGAGCCTTGGGCTAAACTAGACCACGTTGCATAAGCCCTGGGCTAAGCTGGACCACAGTGGATGAGCCTTAGGCTAAGCTGGACCACAGTGGATGAGCCCTGGGCTAAGCTGGACCACAGTGGATGAGCCTTAGGCTAAGCTGGACCACAGTGGATGAGCCCTGGGCTAAGCTGGACCACAGTGGATGAGCCTTAGGCTAAGCTGGACCACAGTGGATGAGCCTTAGGCTAAGCTGGACCACAGTGGATGAGCCCTGGGCTAAGCTGGACCACGGTGGATGAGCCCTGGGCTAAGCTAGACCACGGTGGATGAGCCCTGGGCTAAGCTGGACCACGGTGGATGAGCCCTGGGCTAAGCTGGACCATGGTGGATGAGCCCTGGGCTAAGCTGGACCATGGTGGATGAGCCCTGGGCTAAACTAGACCACATTGCATAAGCCCTGGGCTAAGCTGGACCACGGTGGATGAGCCCTGGGCTAAGGTGGACCATGGTGGATGAGCGTCAGGCTAAGCTGGACCACGTCGGATGAGCCTCAGGCCGTGCTGGACCATGTCGGATGAGCCTTGGGCTGCGCTGACCAAGCCTGGGGCTGGTGCCGGACCACGCTGGATGAGCCTCAGGTCCCATCGGACGAACACCAGCCCATGCCGGATCACACCGGATAGGCCTCGGGCGGCACGGCACCACGTCGGACGAGCCCTGGGCCACGCCGGGGCCGTGCCAGAGGAGCCTCGAGCTTCTGAGAGCACCGGGCGAGCCGCCGGCTGCGTCCCGTGGGATGCGAGGGGGTTTGGCGGCGCCGGGGCCGAGCCGAGAAGTCCAGGGGCAGCCGGAGAAACGTCCGATCTGCCGAGCGCCCCGGCACAAGGGTCCGTCGGCTCAGCTTCACCGTCCTGCCGGTGCCGGATCCGCTCCTCAATCCCCTGCCCAAACCGAAAGGCGGGGAAAAATCCTCCTGGGGTCCCCCCCAAGTCCGGCCGCCCCGGCGCGCTCCCGCCGTGCCCAAGTCTGCGCCGGGACGGGAGAGGGCGAACCCAAGCCCGGCGTCGGCTTCCCCATCTCCGCCGGGTGCCCCAGACCAGATCAAGATTGTTGTGGGGTTGTTTTTTTTTTTTTTCCGGTTGGTTTTTGTTGGTTTTTTTTTTTTCGTTTGCCTTTTTTTGTTTGTTTGTTTCCTTTTTTTTTTTCTCCACCCCCGGCGCCAGCTCACAGCGTGTGCTGCTCCGCGTGGAGCTGAGCCGGGAGGAGCGGCTGGACGGGCGATTGAGGAGACGGCGGCGGGGTCCGGGGAGGCGAAGGTTGAACGGAGCTCGGCGTAGCGGGGAGAAAGGGGGTACCGGGTGGGGCGGAGGCGGATGGAGAAGCGGGAGCGGCGCTGGGGGGCTCGAGGATGGGGCGGTTGTAGAAAAAGAAGGGGCACTGCTGGATGAAGAGTTCGATGATTGTCTGGTAGGTGCGGGTGGCCGTCAGGGCGTCCATCGTGCTGAAGTCGGGTCTCATCAGGGTGGGCCAGAAGCAGATGGAGAGGTTTTCGCTGGTCATCAGGTTCACTCGGTGGTTGTGGCTGACCCTGCGGCGGGAGAGAAGGGACGAAACGATGCCGGAGAAACGCCGGCAGCGATCCCCGGCCGTCCCGCCATCGGCCGGCTGCAGAGGCGACTCCCGGTCCCGGCGTCGGGGTGGCCCAGAACCCTCCCGGCCTCCCGGGGAACCCCGATACGTACTTGTTCAAGTGCCCGATGACGTATTTGAAAACCTCGTAGTTCTCCTTGGGAAACTTCCTCAGCACTTCCTTCAGAGCGTGGAGTTTCTGCTCCCGGTCGTTGATTTCTGCCGGGAGGGAAAGAGGAGTCGGGGAGCTGCCGTCGCGGCAGGGAAACGTTCGGCGGGCATCGCAGCCGGTCCCGCCGTGGGATCCCTCCTCTTTGCCGGGGGGGGGGGGGGGGATTTTTGGGCCACCGGTTCGAACGGCTCATCGCTCTTCCCGAAAATAAACCCAGCAAAAAAAAAAACCACCACCCCCTCCGCGCGCTGCTCACGGGCGCAGGACGGTGACGCCGGGGCAGAGCATCTCCCGCCAGAAACGGGCTTGGAGGGTGCGAATTAATAAGGAGACGTGCCCGCAAATGGGCTTCGACGGTCCGAATTAACGAGACGTGCCTGCAAACGAGCTAATTTTACGAATTAATAAGGAGAGGGGCCGGGCTGGGGCGGGCGTACTCACTGTGGGCTTCCACCAGCTCAACCTGCATGGCGTAGGGGACCAGGGGCTCGGGAAGCTCCGAGAAGAAACTCTTCATGGCACCGGCCACGGTGTTGACGGTGAAATCCTTCTCGGCCAGGTCCAGCCCGTGATCTATAAGGGGAGAATCTCGGGGTTACACCCCCAAGCTCGCGGCGGCACCCCGAAGCGCCGAGGGGTGCGGGAAGCCGACTGCGCCGACGGAAAACCGCCTCCAGCCACCCCGATCCAAATCTCCGTTCCACGGAGGAGCTGAACCCCGACGCCCGGCAGCCGAGCCAGCGGCGCGAGGGGGGCGAAGGAGGAGCAGGAAAATGGATAAAACACCCAGAAAAACACGGGGACCGGAGAGTCCCGGTGCCCGGCATCGCTCAGCGGGACGGCACGGGGCCAGCGCGGCCACGACGGGCGCGTCAACCTCGTCCGGGTTCCGAAACCAACGGGGTTTAAGCGCGTCCAAACGTGTTTTCATCCTAAAAAAGCTTTGGCGGCGGAGGGGACGCAGGCACGTCGGGCGCGTCCCTCGAGTTTTGGGGCGGGAAAGGAGGAATCTCGGCGGCAGAGGTTACCCTGGTCGAACTGCCGCTGCAGGCTCTCCATCTCCGACTTGTTTCCGCTCACGCGGTAGATGCCTTCGGTGCTCAGCCCTGGCGAGGAAGAAGAGGAGACGTCAGCGCAAGGGGGGCACGCGCAAACGAGGCGGGGGGGGGGGGGGGGGGCGAGGGGCTTTAGGGACAAACCCCCTATAAACCCTCGTTTCTAGGCGTTCAAATCCATAAGTCTCATTTGCTGCCCAAAGCCCGGAAGCGATGAGACCCTCGATCCCTCCCCGCCTCGGCGAAATCCCGCTCCTCCAGGAAATCCCAGTTTAAACCCAGCCTGCGATCTCGTCCCGACGGGGAGGACTTCCCCGATTTATTATTTTTAACCTTTTAAACCCAGCGCCCCGCAGAGATCTTTATTATTATTATTATTATTATTATTATTATTATTATTATTATTATTTTAATTCAAAAATTAGGAGTTACAGCAAATTAACGTCGAAGTCGAACCAACCCGCCTGGAGCTCCCCGCCAAATTTCTCACCCCCCCCAATTTATTTTTTTAAACCCCCCATCCTATTTTTTTTTAACACCTTTCCTCCAAACCTCAACCTCCATTTTAAGTCCTTTATCCCCAGGGTAACGTTCAACTCCGGGCGTCGCTCCGTGCCCGTTTAAAGCGTTAACGATTAATTCAAATTACGGCACGCCGCGACGGCACCGACGTCTCTTCCACGCGAGGCATCTTCGCCCAAATAATATTCCTTTTTTTTTTTTTTTTTTTTTTTTCCCCTTTTGGTGCACAGAGGGGGGAAAAAAGAAACGAAAGCCGGTCTCTCCGAAGAGAAAACGCTGCCCGGATTTTCCGGATGGGAGACCAGGGGGTGAAGCGGCACCAGTTGGTTTTTCTCGGATGCGGCAGCGGCGTCGGCTCGTGCTTTGCCGTCGGCAAAGGAGAAAGGGGAAGCACCTGCACCACGTTGCGCTGCCCGATCTCCCCGATACGGCTACCGGAAGCAAGAGCCAGCCGGGATGGGGGAAAAGCCGTTGGGAAAAAAAGCCTGGAGTTTATTTCGGTGTTAATTACGGCTGCCGGAGGCCGAAAACTTCGTGCCATACCCATCAACATCGACCACTCGGAGGGAAAGGTGCAAGGTGGACCCCCCCCCAAAAGGAGGTCCCACCCGACGGCAGCCGGAGTTCGCCTGAATTATTTCAGCCTCCGAGGTCGGGATGGGAACAGCGAATGTCCGAGGCCGGCACTTCTCCGGGCACGCTCATTTTTCCAGGTAATAAAAAAGGATTCGGGGAAGAGTTTTACGCTTTCCCAGAAAAACCACGGCGACGCAAGCTCGCGACGTAGAAGAATTCTCCCCGCGCGCCGCCGTCGTGCGAGAGACCTTCCCCCCGGGGCGGAAAGCTCCGCGAGCGGCTTGCTCTTACCCGTTGCTTCGATGTACTCGATGCACCTCTCGATAAAGATGGGGATGGGTTTCTCCGGAGTCACTACGTTGGTCAAAGGCACCCCAAAATAGTTGCTTTCCCACGTCGTCTTTGTGATGGACGGCCGAGGTTTGGGCTTTGGCTTCTGCGGGAGAGAGCGGAGCGGAGTTGAGGCAAATAACCCGAATCCGCCCGTTTATCGACACCCTTAAATCCGCAAGTCGACCCGTTACCCACCGAGACGGGAAGGACGCGGAGGCCGCTCCTAAAAATCTTTACACGGCGAAGGATATCGGCAGCCAAAATCCAGTTATTTGGGCAGGAGCGGCACGAGCCGATCCGACGGGGAAAGCCGCGGCCCCGCCAAACTCCCGCTGCTCCTCGGCCGAGCGAACCGTGCCAAGCTTAGCCACGGGTAAAGCCTAAAACACGGCGACCGCTTTGCCGGGCTGAATTCCCAGCTGGGCCAGATCCAGCGGGAGCCGGAGGGGAAAACCCTCCTGGAGATGCTCCCGCATCCGCAGCATCCTCACCGACAGCCGCCAGACCCGGATAACGTGCCGATTCCAGCGGATTGCTATTTATTCAAGCAATCTATTATTTATTCTAAAGCATTATTATTTATCTCATTGAATTATTATTATTATTATTTATCCCAATGGATTATTATTTATCCCAATGGATTATTATTTATCCCAATGCACTACATTTATTCCGATGCACGTTATATTATATATTATTATTATAATATTATGAATAAGAGACTTATTCAAGCGGGCTGCTATTATTATTTATTCAAGTGAATTATTATCATCACGAATAACGTATTTATTGAAGACAGAGGCGGAGGCGGGGGTTACGGACGAGGAAACCACTTCTCCCAACGCTCCTTTCCCCGCTACGGGACATTAAATCCGCCCGAAGGCTTTGCAAAGCTGACGGATTTCAGCCCGAGCGTCGTTACTCGCCGCCGTCTAAGGTGGAACCTCCCGGACGTCACGGCTTGGGCGAAAACTAAACGGCGGCGTCTTTTTTTATCGAAATAGGCATTTTTGCCGGTCTTTAGCTGAAGAAACCTCGTCGGGCGCAGAAGGGAACGATCGGAAAATGAGAGAACCCAACGGGACTTCACCAAGGGGAAGTTCACCCAACTTGGTGAATGTCTAAGACGAAGAGGCTGGGCTGGTAGCCGAGGGGAGAGCGGTGGACAGTGGCTACCTGGCCTTCAGTAGGACCTTTGACATCATCTCCATCAGGTTCTCCTGGAGAAGCCGTTGACGAGCAGAGGGCGAGGCGGGTTGACGCCTGGCCGAACGGGCGAGCCCAAGGGGTGGTGGTCAGCGGAACGAAGTCTAGTTGGCCAACGGCGTACCCCGGGGGTCAATCCTGAGTCCAGTCCCGTCTAACGTCTTCAGTAACGATCTGGATGACGGGGCAGACGTACCCTCGGCGAGTTTGCAGACGACTCCAAAGCGGGAGGAGCGGCTGACACCCCAGCGGGTCGTGCTGCCATCCGGAGGGACCTCGACAAGCTGGAGAAACGGGCTGACGGCAACCTCAGGGAGTTCAACAAGGAGAAGCGTAAAGTCCTGTCCCTGGGGAGGAACAACCCCATAACACCAGTCTAGGCTGGGGGCCACCCAACTGGAAAGCGGCTCGGCAGAGAAGGACCTGGAGGTCTTGGTGGACGCCAAGTCGCCCGGGAGCCAGCAAGGTGCCACAAAGTCGGCCAACGGTGTCCTGGGCCGCATTAGAGAGAGCGCTGCCAGAACGTGGAGGGAGGTGATCCTTCTCCTCTGCTCAGAGCTGGTGAGGACACATCTGGAGTGCTGGGTCCGGCGCTGGGCTCCCCAGTACAAGACAGACATGGACGTACTGGAGAGAGACCTTCTGGTGGCCTTTCAATATATAAAGGGGCTTATAAGATGGAGAGAGACTTCTCCAGGGTCTGTAGTGACAGGACAAGGGGCAACGGTTTTAAATTGACCGAGGGTAGGGTTAGGTTGGACACCGGGAAGAAATGTTGTACCATGAGGGTGGCGAGACACTGGAGCAGGTTGCCCAGAGAAGCTGTGGATGGCCTGTCACGGGAAGTGTTCAAGGTCAGGTCGGACGGGGCTTGGAGCAACCTGATGTAGCAGGAGACGTCCCTGCCCACCACACGGGGGTTGGACTGGGTGGTCTTTGAAGGTCCCTTCCAACCCAAACCCTTCTGTGATTCCATGACTCTACGGATGAGCAACCTCATCTAGTGGAAGATGTCCCTACCCATGGATCTTTGAAGGGCCCTTCCAACCCCAACCCTTCTGTGATTCCATGACTCTACGGATGAGCAACCTCATCTAGTGGAAGATGTCCCTACCCATGGATCTTTGAAGGGCCCTTCCAACCCCAACCCTTCTGTGATTCCATGACTCTACGGATGAGCAACCTCATCTAGTGGAAGATGTCCCTACCCATGGATCTTTGAAGGGCCCTTCCAACCCAACCCATTCCATGATTCTACGATCAGGATTTTGCTACTATACTTCAAGGAATGAGTAAATAAACCCCGCAACGGGTCCCCAAAGCAAAGGTGGAAACCCAAACACTCCTCCAGCCCGGGCGAGGTGGTGCCTGCCACCGCACACCGTTCCCATTGGCAAAATGAAGATGAAACCGTGACTCAAAAATAAATCCCCAAAATTAAGGGGGAGTTATTAAAACGCCGAGCACCGCTATTAGCAGCAGCAGCCGCTGCCCGGCCACGTTCCTTGGCTTCCCCGTGGAAAAGGGGACGTGCTACAACACGGCACGGGACTGACACCTGAAAACGCCGGCTGGAAGCCCAAAAAAGCCGGTTATAAACCCAAACCCGCTGGCTGGAAACCCGGTCCCGTCAGCGAAGCCTCTTCCCCTTGCAGGAGAGCGCAGCCTGCTCTCCTCTCGGCGTGGCCCACGCCACGGGAGCGAGCATATCTGTCGCCGTAAGGGAAGCTTCTGCCTCTGCGGGTATTTCGGGGAGACTCAAAACACCTTTTTTTGGGGGGGGAGCCTCGAAACACCTTTTTTGGATGAGAGCAACCGGCTCTCCCCGATCCTCGAGCACTCCCCGACGAGCGGGAGCATCCGGACGGAGCTTTCTTTAATGCAGCGAGCTGAAAACGATGCTTTGGCAGTTGGAGGTAGAAGGGAAAGCGAGGAAGCTCTCGGTACGGCAGAGCAGGGACCCGGGATCGTTCCCGGCGGCCGAGGGCGTCGCCCCAGCCCCATCCTCCCCACGGAGGAGAGGAGGCTTTCGTTTGGCTCCTTCCTGCTTGGCAGATCCTCGCGGGCGGCTCTCCCTTTGTTTCCGGCGGCAATTAATGATAACGCCTCTTAATTACCGCGAGGGGTTTCGCGGCGGCAGGCGGCTCCGAGCAGGACGTCCGGCGGTTGCCGCTGCTCCCTCCGCCGGGCCGGGGGCAACGGAGCCCCCGCTTCCCTTCCTCCTCCCGCCTGCCCTCTTCCTCGCACGCCTATGTACACCCACGCTGCAATGTCTCTGCGTATATAGGGTACGTGCCTGTATAGAGGTGTATATAACAATGTGGGTGCATGCACATACGGGTGCACATATATTGTGCGTGTGCATGTATGCATAGCATCTATATGCGTATGTATGTGTATAGCATGTGTGTATATGTATATATATATAATGTGTGTATGTGTGTGCATGTATATAACATTTATGTATAAGATACGTGTGTGTATAATATGCATGTGCGTATAATATGCGCGTGTGTGTGTACATAATGTGTGTGCATGCATATATGTATGTGTAAATATATGTATGGGTCTATGTGGGCATGCATATATGTACATATATGTATATAATGTGTGAGCATGCATACATATGTGTATATAATGGTGTATATATAACGTGTGTGGGCATATGTGTGCACATATGTGTATGCCATGTATATGTGTGCGTACATATGTGTGTATGTATATAAGTGTATGCATATAATGTATGTACATAAATAAGCGTGTGCATAAAGTATGTATATATGTGTGTATAAGTGCGTTCAGTGTGTGTGTGCGTATAATGTGCACACGTATGTGTGCATCTATATACGTATATAGCGTATATAATGTGCACACGTGTGTATAACGTGTATGTGATGTCTGTGTGTATGTATATTTAACGTGTGTATATTTAACATGCATGTAATATCTGTGCATGACACAAGTGCCTGTGTATATGCTGCGTGTATGATACATCTGTACGTATATAATGTTTGCGTCTGCGTACGTACATGTGCGTATTGTATGTTTGTGTGTTGTATATATACGTGTGCGCGCATGCTCCCATCCCGCCGCAGCGCCAGGTGCTTTCGTTTCCATGGACCACGCGAGTACGACTTGGCTTCTCCACCCGCAGCCGCGCGCTGGAGCCAAGATGTCCGCCACATCGCGGGGGGGGGCAGGACACCCGCCACCGCCACCTCACGCTCGGGGCTGAGCGGCTTTGACGGCCAACCGTTGGCCATCGGCGCGCCAACCGTTGGCCTTCGGCGGGTGAACGCTGGCCATCGGCGCGCCAACCGTTGGCCTTCGGCGGGTGAACGCTGGCCATCGGCGCGCCAACCGTTGGCCTTCGGCGCACCAACCGCTGGCCTTCACCGGGTGAACGCTGGCCATTGGCACGCCAACCGTTGGCCATCGGCGCGCCAACCGTTGGCCTTCACCGGGTGAACGCTGGCCATCGGCACGCCAACCGTTGGCCTTCACCGGGTGAACGCTGGCCATCGGCACGCCAACCGTTGGCCTTCACCGGGTGAACGCTGGCCATCGGCACGCCAACTGTTGGCCATCGGCGCGCCAACCGTTGGCCTTCACCGGGTGAACGCTGGCCATCGGCGCGCCAACCGTTGGCCTTCGCCGGGTGAACGCTGGCCATCGGCACGCCAACCGTTGGCCTTTGGCGCGCCAACCGTTGGCCAAGAAGTCCAAAGACTACTCAACCACGTAGCACCTCGAACCAGCGGCCTCGTCCAAAACCAGTTGCACCCTCTAAAGAGCAGATCCACCGTCGTGCTGAAGAGCGGCAGCGAATCCAGCGGGATTTAAGGCTGGTTTTGCAGAGCTGCGGCAGCACGACGCGTCTGGAGAAGAGCCTTGAGAAGAGCCACCCAAGAGCGGCAACAGACAACAACTTCGACGTGTCCTCAACTTACCAGCATCTTCTCTGGTGGGACACATCTAGCTTCACCCCATTTCTTTAAATGACTCTACGCCAATAATAGCGACTTTACTACGTTCATCCATGTTAAAGAGAATTTACAAGGCAGATGGAGGCCACGTTTCAAAGCCCCCACGTTTCGGTTCATTGTACCTCGAAACTCATGACTTCTGAGCGCGGAACGAACTTTCTCAGAAGGGCGTCGCGAGGATGGAGTCGGCAGAGCCCGCGGTGGAAACGACGGAGGTGATTTTGGCGTAGGACTGCAAGTTCACGCAATCCACGCCAGCAGTGAGTTAACGCACAATAAAACAAACAAAATAAAGAGATTCTGCGCTCACCCTGCTCCTCAATCAATCAGCAAACACGTGAAAAACACGCCAGGAACGCAACGGCAGGGGCTCCCCCCCTCCTTCAGCTTTTACACCTGGCGGTACTTCCCGACCTCTACCCCGCGAATCCCACGACAGGGCAGAAAGCACCAGCCTACCTTCGTCGTCCTCCTCAGGCTGCGCAGGATGTTCCTCCTCCTCGGATCTTCCCCGTCGGCCGTTTCGTAGGGGATAACGGCGTTATCGCCTTTATACCCTTGGGAAGTCTGATCTTCCTCTTTCTTTCGTATGGGTCCCAGCTCATCGTCGCTCCCAACGCTGAAGCTGGTTCGGTAGCTAGCAAACCTGCCCAGCCTCGTGCAGCGCGTCCGATACAGCACGGGCTTGCTAACGACCGAGACCTTGCGGCCCCGTTCCAGGGAGCTGGTGTCCATCTCGCTGTCCGAACCGTTGCCACTGCCGTTCGATTGGGTTTTGTTAATGTTGCGGATGGTGATGATCTTGCCCTGGGTGCTGTCGTGAGGCACGGAGTAGATGTTTTCCTCTTCGTTTCTGGGTTTGACCACGGCGTCCATCGGCTCGGCGTAATCGGAAGGATCGAAGCAGTCGGTGGGCAACCAGCTACTAGAAGACACGGACTTCCTCTGCCCGTCCCGATGCCCCTGCTCCAAATACGACAGGTCCCCCTTCGTAATGTCAAAATGCACGGGGGGCTTTGGTTTCACTGGAGGAGGTACTTTGTTGTTCAGCTTGCTTTCAAAAGTGCTCATGACGGAAATGAAAGACAAGCCGTCGTTCCCCTCCAGCTCCATGGAAAGCTTCGAGTGGTCTTTGGGCAGGGCGGGCATGGAGGTGTCCTCTCTGAAGGGGCTGTAGGTGGGGGGCTCGACATCCTCCTCCGAATCCTGCAGGTTGGAGTTGCAGAGAGGGGAGCCCGCTCGAGGCGAGTTGAACACCTCCTCCGTCGTGCTGCAGGCTTCGGCCACGTTGTCGTACATGTGGGTGGCTTCGATGATGTTTTTTTTCTCCACCACGTCTTTAAAAAACGAGTGGAAAATCTCCAGCTTATGCTGCGGCTGGCTACAAGGTATCGTGGTGAACTTGCCGTCGATCTCTTGGGCGATCTCCTCGCCCTCGGTGAGCTGCTCTCTGCTCAAGTCGTTGTCCAGGATGTCTATGGAGCCGTCCGTGAGCGCCACGACCTGTATGGGGATGATATCCTGCACCTCGCAGAGAAAGGCACGTAGCATGGCCAGGGACGCCTTGCGTTTCGCCGAGTAAAAGACGATGTACCCGTGGACGAGCCGGCTTTTCCTAATGCTAAAGGAGGAATGGTAGGAAAGGAGGGAGAGCTCCACGCGCCTCTTGTGCGGCCCGATGGATAACTCGAGGAGGACGGAGCTGCTGCTGCCGCACTGCGAAGGTCTGTAGGTCTGGGACTGCAGGATGGGTAAAAGGATGTCGTCCGCGTTGAACGGATCTCCGCACATCAAGCACATGACGATCCGAAGGTCGACGTCCGCCAGGTCTTTGATGCTGGAGGTCGAGCTGACGAGGTTTAAGTTGCGTTTCGAGTCCAGCAGCCCCTTCAAAACCTGGCTGATCTGCTTCTCGTTGATGTTACGGCCGTACCCGATGCCAGCAGACGCGGGGTCCAGAAAGACGCACTGCAGCTTGCTCGCGATCTGCTGGCCTTGCTGTATCAAGCTATGTAGCGTCTCGCCACTGGTGTCCCCTCTCTTGTTAACGAGGATGAGCGTCAGAGGAAGGTGAACCAAGTGGTTATCCCTCCTGCCGATGGTCGACTCCCTGCTCTTTTCGATGCTTTCCACCACGTAGGACAGCGACTCCTTCGAGTTGTAAAGGCAGAGACAACCGTGAGGCTGAAAGGTGGGCGTCTGGAAAGAGTTAACGGGGAGCCGGACGTTGCCCTCGATCGGCCTCAGGGACAGCTCGTACATCTTACCTTCGATCACGTACTTGTCGTCGTTGGTGCAGAGCGCCCGGATCTCGTTGGCCAGCTCGCGCGCCAAACCGTCCTTGCCGAGGATCACCAGATTGATCCTGTCGATGTTGGAGTCCGAAAGCAAGTTCTTCTGGTTGCGTTCGGAAGGCCTGATGAAGCGGGAGCTGATCAGGTGCTCGATTTTAGAGTCTACGCAAACCGGGCAGCTCGGACACGTTTCCTTCGTCGGGTGGTACACAAAGTGGATGTGCTTCAAAATAAGGGCATCCCGCTCAGCCTGCAGCTTCTGCAGGGCTTTGAACCTTTGCTCTTCACCCAAGACATCCTGAATGACGCCCATTTTCTCCTTGCTGGGTTTAGCGTCGAGCTCCAGTTCGTAAAACAGCTCCGAGTACTCCAAGAGCAGCTCCTGAAACTCCTCCTTAGCCTTTTCTATAATCTGTTTTTGGTGCTTGCTGTAGATATCCATATAAATAGACTCCTCCAGCCACATGTAAAAATCCTCGTTCATAATGAAACTGCGCGCTTCCTCCCAGGGCTTCCCGGGCGTGATGAAAGGGGAAGTCTCCAGGTTTTCTTTGAAAGCTCTTCTCATCTCTGCCCTTTTCCTCTCGTTCCTCAGCTTTTCTAAATGAGCTTCGTAGAGCTGCTCGGCGGGCTGGGTCTCCATCAGGTCGAAGGGAATTCGCTCGTTCTCCATGTTGTCGATGTGGCTCGTGGTGTCCCAGGGCGTCTCTTCCAGGACAATAAACCATTTCAGAAAGTCCGGCTTCGTCTCCAAGAGCTTCTCCACTTTTACGCAGCTCAGGTGATCTATTTCGTCCAGGTCCGGGATGAGGGCTTCAAACGCTTGAGGAAGCATGGCGAGATACATCTTCCGCCGGCGCTCTATGTGCTCCTGCTTGAGGCGTTGGACGTGCTGCAGAAACAGCTTTTTGGCTTTCTGTGTTCCTTCCAGGTAGACGTAATCCTGATACTCCGGAGAGGACTGCATCTTGCGGCTCACGTTCGACCACGTCTCGTTGTGGTTTTTGACGATGCGGCTGACCAGCCACTCGTACTTGTCTTTAGCAGCAGCTATCTGTTGGCTTTGCTGTTTCAAAGCTTCGAAGTAGGGGATGATTTTAGTCTTTCCCCGGCTTTTATCGATCAGCTGCACTAAGGTGCTGAAAGCCAAGTCAATGTTCACATTGGATCTAGCCGACGTCTCCACGACCTGGAGGTTCTTTTTGCTTAAGGCAAAAGTATGTGCATCCCTAATGTACCGCTCCACGCCTTCGTCACACTTTGTCAGGACCACCACGATGGGCTTTTTTGTTTTCGCTAGTTGATTGTAAAGATTCGAAACGAATTTGAGCTGATCATCAAAGTTCCTGTTCATACCCCTGCTAACATCAATGCAGAGAAGAAAGCCATCCACCAGCAGCTTTCCATCCGGCATCTGTTTTTGTTCAAAGTCCTGTTCCAGCCCGAGCTGATCAGTGCAAAAGTACATGAGCTTTTCAGCCGACGCCAGTTTGGTCGCAGCAGCCCTCTTGATATAGGGCTGCAGGGCCGTGCTGCGGTGAGGCTGAAAGGTCTGGTCGTCGATAAACTCCGTCTGTTCCACAACATGCATTTTACATTCGACGCAGTCCTCCAGGGAACGCACAACTTCCCCCCAGTAGAGGAAATGGTCATTATTGACCACCCTTCCCCCAAAGTCACTGGTGCTGAGAACCGAAGTGTGGTCCAAATGAAACTCATCCGCGCTGGGCCGTACAAACCGGTTGCAAAGGCAAGATTTCCCAATGCCGCACTGCCCCTTCTCCTTCTCCGTCCCGGACAATCCCACCACGCTAATGTTATAGGTGGGAATGCGAACATCTTGCTTTCTTGCCATCATCATCGTCCACACATCCTGTCCCAGTCAACTGCTTCCGAGAGGATTAGTGTTTCCGGCACCCGGTGCGACTTGGGAGCTGGGTGGAAGGCGGGGTGACAGTTCTCAAGCCAGGCAGGGCGCCGGGGCGATGAAGTTCGTCGTTCCCATCCTGTGCGTACCAGCAGCGCTTCAGTTCTTGCTGGTCTCCGTTGTTGGACGGCCGACGTTTCCCCCTAGGAGAAAGAGAAACAACCATCAGCGTTTCAGCTCAGGAACCTCAACCACACCTAATCCTGCCCGTACCATTTTACCCTTGAACGCTAGCGCCGACGCCGGGGAGCTACCGGCAGCGACGAAGACGCGGCAGCCGCAGCATCCGACCGAGCGCTAACCGCAGCGGGCACGGCTTCCCCACCGTCGTCGCAAGCGGCTTGCGGGCGCAAACCACAAGCCGACCGCGTTGTGAAAGCACATCAAGGTCGCGGTCTACCCCTCAGCCGGGCAAGGAGGAAGAAAAACGGGTCAGCGGCGGAGGGAAGAGCCGAGGGGATCCACGGCGGAGAGGGCTCGCTTCGCAGGCGTTTCCGATTCAACGCTGAAAAGAAAGCGAGTAAAAGAAACCGCCCCATCTTTTCTTTGCTTTTTGACTTAAGATCAAGCGTAGCGCCGGCTTAACACCCGATACTGCTTCTACCGGGAGGATTACCTCTTCGCTCCCCGCGGATAGACGGGCTCTAATAGGATCAGAATAGTTTAAAAAAAAAAAAAAAAAAAAAGAAAGGCAGAGAGATGCAACCGAAGCCTTGAAGCGGCGCCTCAAGCATCAGCCGACACGAGGAAGCCCTCCCGGAGGGAACAGCGCTCGAGGGAGGGATGATCCTAACTACTGCTCCTGGAACTACGAGGGTGGCGAGACCCTGGAGCAGGTTGCCCAGGGAAGTTGTGGATGCCCCATCGTGGGAAGCGTTCAAGGTCAGGTCGGACAGGGCTTGGAACAACCTGATCTAGTGGGAGACGTCCCTGCCCATGGATCTTTGAAGGTCCTTTCCAACCCAAACCCTCCTACGATTCTACAGACAGGGCTTGGAGCAACTTGATCTAGTGGAAGATGTCCCTGCCCGCGGCAGGAGAGTTGGACTGGATTATCTTTGAAGGTCCCATCAACCCAAAACCTTCCGTGACTCTAGGAAACACAGCACTTGAGATCGTTTGCTTTACAATCCGAGAGCGGAAGAGTTTTCGGCTTAGGGCAAAATCAAAATTGACTCGCGTGCAGGTGACACTGTGGGTCGTCGGAAGAACCCAAGGAGCACGGCCTTCCACGACGTCTCCTCGGCTTTGATGTCTGGATGGTGCAGTTCTACCAGTTCCCCAGTTGGATTGAATCACACGACAGACAAAGGCTGCTGCGAACCTGCCACGCTGTCGGGCGCTTTGCTTTCAAAAACCTACCCTCACCTTCATTTGATCTCAAAAAAACCCCCACATTTCACCCCTCCCCGAGGTCACCCACGTCAGCCGAGCCACCAGGTTACATGATCCGAATGCCACGAAGAAGAAGAAGAAGCAGCAGCGGGTGTTTGGGCTTAAACGCAAGAAGTTTGGGCTTTTCAGGAGTCAGTCTGCAAACTCTCGGCTCTTCCGTGGACGAGTTATTTCCCGCGGGAACGTCGCTTATCGGCAGCGCGTGTCACTCCTCAAGGTGAGACTCTTGCAGGTAAAAGGGCGTAACAGCCGCAGCACCGGTGCAATGTAAACTATGCTGCCGAGCCGCTGTCAAACCTTTAATTACTTCAACTAATTACTCATCGCTCAATTTGAAGGAACGCAGTTACTCCCCGGGAGGCTGGACGGGGCTCGGGGCTGCTCGCACGCCTTCTGCTGCTGCTGCTCTGCCGGGAACACTCTTCCTCTTGCATTTTTCCTCAATCCTCACCGTTTCTCCCCGTTTTGGAGGACGAGCCCAGGTGGGTGCCAAGCACCCGGACCCTGGCGAGACATCAGCGTGCTCCGGCTTATCCCCAGCGCTGTTTTAACCGGTTTATCTGACCGGTGGCCGAACCGGCAGCAGCCGTTGCCGCTCCCCCATCTCCTCTCCGATGCTCCCATGCTCCGGCCGGAGAGCCAAGCCGTCGCGGCAGCTGGAAACACGGCACGGGCACCATGACGGAGCGATTCCCTCCCGGTTGTACAATTTCTCACCGCGTCGCAGTAGCAGAAAGTCCCCGAAATGGGTCGTTTGGATCTTTGCAAAGATTGATTTAAGCTTTTAATCATCTGGGTCCGAAATGCTTAATCCCGTGCAACAGATGGGCTATCCTTGGTCGCGCGGCACGACGAAGCGTCTCCCCAGCCGTGCCAAGCCCTCTCGCGGACGTCGAACCATTTTCCCAATTTTCCGCAAAAAAAAATAAACCGCCCTCCCGCCCCGGAGCCACAGAGCCGCCGATCTCCGAGACGGAATCTGCGACAAGCGAAGGCGGCAACGTACCACGCGTCCAACGAGGGCGAGGAAGGGCCGGCGCGGAGGATCCCGCACCGTTTCCCGCGTTAATCCTCGGTGCAAAGCGGGCGATTTATTAACGAATTGCAGGATGTCGCTAGGCCGGGTGACAGCATCGACTGACGAATTTCTGACGAATTTGGTGAAATTCAGGTTTTCTGTTCACTTTTGCCCGGCGGAGAAGCCGCCTTTTTCTCTTCCGTCGGCAAAACTCGCGGTACGCGCGGTTGCGAAAGCGTTTCCACAAACGAGTTTCGGGAGCAAAAGCGAATTCCAGCGGAAGCAGCTCCTTCGGCTTTGCACCGTCGCCTTCATCCCGCTCACGTCCGCTTGCACGAGCGTTTCCTACGCCGGCAAAAAGCAACAGGCTGAGAGATCGGAGCACGTGGCGGGTGAGGTTTCCACACCAGAATTATAGAAATTAGATGCGGATAACAGTTCCCAAAAAATCACTGCGCATCCTATGTAACTCCTGAGAGTCATTTCCCCCACTTCCTCCTGCGGATCAGCTTCATACCTTTAAAATTAGGCTTTAATTACCTAAAAAAAAAAAGAGATGCAAGGTTTCGGAAGCGCAGCGGCCTAAGAGCAGGTTTCGGAGGAGTGCCGGGATGCGCGGCGGGATCCATCCTGGCCAGCACACGGCAGCCTGCCTGTTTCCACCGTGGTTTTCTGCAAGTGCTGGGAAAGGAGCCGGCGGGATGAGCCCGGCGTCGGGATAAGTGTAACCCACCCCCAGATTCCGACCCAGGAGCCGCAGAAAGTTTCACCCCCACCCTGCCGAAGGCTTTTGGGTACCCTCGCACTCACGCCTGCGCGTCCTCAGCTCCTCGTCTAGCTCAGCCTAACGAAGCGACGTCCTTTCTCCTCCGTTCGGGGTGCGGGAAGGGGAAAACCGGTGTCAAACAGCGCTCGCTTTCGTTTTCTCCCCTAAATCCCTGAGTCAGGAGTTACTCATTTACGCCACAAAGTCCAGCCGGGAGGACCAGGAACAAGAAGGGACCCGCTCTGTTAATTCCCAGCAAAGTGAGGGGAATTTAGCTCTTGTTTCCTCTTAAGAAGCTGGCAGCAGACCCAAAGAGAAGGGGGGGGTGGAAAAGAAAAGGGGAAAAAAAAAAAAAAAACAGAAAGGTATTTTCCACCCCCAGATACCTGAAACCTGGGTACGACCACAGCCACCAGCGACAACAGCTCACGCAATCCTGGTTGCCGATAAGCCTGGGCGGCTGCCGGCACTCAACCCGGCTTTTCCACGCCAGCCCCCAACGCTCGCCGCGTACGTGTGTCGCAACAGCCCCAGAATTAATAGTACGTTCAATTAAGCAGCTTCCCAAACGCCATTAAACCGGAGACAAAGCTTTCTTCATGCTCTTTGCGGAGCTCACCAGGGTCACGAAGGCCCCGACGGGCGCTGCGGGAGGAGAAACTCCAGCTTGCGACTTGAAAACCCCCCCGAGGGCAGGGGACCCGACGGCAGCGCGGACGCCGGCGGCCAGTTTTTGGCACGGCTTTTCATTTATTTAAGGGGAATGACCTCCGTGTCGCAGCTCTCCCCAGGTCGACGGGATCTTCTTCCTCCTCAACCCGCTGCCACAAACACCCGGGGCACCGAGTGCTCTGCACAGCACGAAGCCAGGGGCTAAAATAACGGCAGAACCGGCGTTCCCACCGGGAAATCGGATGAAATTAAAGCCAGGGTGCAGAGGGTTTAAGGAAACACAGCTCCGTCCTCGCCTACACCTTGTTTGCAGAGCGGTGACCGGCTGGACCGCAGGCCGTCACGGGACAAGCCTCTCTGCCCTGTGCGGTCCTGCACCCAGAACCCCTCTGAAGTTTCTATTTTTAAGAAAACCCGAGCGTTTAGTATAACCATTTTAAATTAAATAAGCTAAGGCTCTAAATTAGAAGCTGGACTACGCAGAGGCAGAGGCGAAAAGAAACGGCAGCGCCTTGAGGGGCCGCACGGCATCTCCAGCGCTTCGTTTTCTGGGGGTATTAACATCACCAAAAAATAAAAACAACTATCCAGAGCCTCCCGGTGACGGGGTCCCCCGGAGATGCTGCTGCTCCCCAAGCTCTGCGTTTCTCCGGCTGCCGGTTAAAGCACCCAGCGCCGCTGACGCCAAACCTACGGTGCTCTGCGAGCGGCAAACCTGAACTTGCTTGAAGCCCTTAAAAAAAAAAAAAAAACAACAAACCCCGAAACAACCGTGAAGCTTAAAAACGGAAGGACTGGGTTCGGCGTTCCCCTTCTCCGGGGAAGGCACGCGGCACGATCCCACCACGGCGGTCGATTCAGGTAGTCCGGAGCCAGCCACGCTTATCTCGAGCATTTCGACGAGCCCGGCCGCGGCGTCATCGAAGTGCCACGAAATAATCTGACGGCTTAAACGGTGGAAATACCTGGCCAGGAGCCAAGCGGCCTGGGCGCGCTCTCCCCAACGGGGTCATTAAATCTCTCCGACTAAAAGGAAAGCCTTGGGGGGGGCAAGGCTGGAAATAAATACGCGGTTAAAGAGCATCTCGCAACGGGCGGGCAAAGGTTTTTCTGCAACGAGGTGGCATCCAGGAGTAGCTTGCATCACAGCAAAGGCGCATCCGAGTCCGGGATAACGTTAAGCAAAAATAAATACACCTCAAGGTTACAACCCCTTTCCAATAAACCACTATTTATCCATCATAAGATAAATATCCTGGACAGTTATCCACATCAAAACGACGTAGCAGGGAAAACCAATCTTCATCTAAGTGCCGTTCCTTCTCATCTAGGTGTTAAAAAGTTGCCCCAACGCCGCCTTCAACACGGCCTCGGCGCGCGGCGATGCCGCTGCGTTCGTCAACGCGTAAAAGGCTTTAAAAACGACTCCGTAATCCCGAGACAAAAGTCAAAGGTCAAGTGCTATCGGGATGGGGAAAGGGATACGCAGTGCCGCGTGAATATTAAGCGTCTCCAGCCACCGGCTCCCCTCCCACGGCTCTCACCGTCAGCAAAGCGCCGGGCAAAAGCAACCCCTTACGGGGCTTGTTTTGGGGTATTTTTTTGGTGCGCCGGCAGCGGCGACAGACCTGTTCTCTCACCGGCTCTCTACGAACACGTAGGAAGGAGCGACGGGTGGCAAGGCGCAAGTTCCCCGCGGGGCCTCGTCCATCGCCCCAGCGAAAGCAAGGAGCCAGCAAAACGGCGAGCTTCTCTCCTAACGAAGGGGCTTTCACAAACGAGCAGGCTCCTCGGCGCGGCTGTAACCCCCTTCCCCGGCCGAGGCCAGCTCCTCCAGCGGCGTTCCCGGCAGAGGAAGGGTAGAAACCAGCTTTGAGGCGGGTTGTTAGAAACGTGGCGTTGGGTTGAGTTCTTGGCTCTGCCAACAGCTTCAAGAGGGCTCAGACTGCAGGGTTACATGTAGACGCTTATATATATAGGTACACGTGTATGTATATATAATCGTAGAATGGTTTGAGTTGGAAGGGACCTTCCAAGACCACCCAGTCCAACCCCCTGTGCCGTCGGCAGGGACGTCTCCCGCTACATCACGTTGCTCCAAGCCCCGTCCGACCTGACCTTCGATGTTGCCAGGCACGGGGGCATCCACGGCTTCTCCGGGCAACCTGCTCGGCCCGCGTCGCAAAGAAGTTCCTCCTCCTGTCCCGCCTGACCCTCCCCTCCGGGAAGCTCTTGCCCCTCGTCCCGTCACCGCAGACCCTGCTAAAAGGCTCCCTCCGTCCTTCTCGCAAGCCCCTCTAAGTCCGGAACGGCCGCAGTAAGGTCTCCTGCTCTTCTCCAGGCTGAACAGCCCCGACTCTCTCAGCCTCTCTCCAGCCCTCCGACCATCTCCGTGGCCTCCTCCGCACCCACTCCAGCAGCTCCGTGTCTGTCTCGTGCTGGGGACCCCAGAGCTGGACGCAGCGGGGCCGGGGGGGGAGCTCCCCGGAACGGAGCAGAGGGGGAGAATCCCCTCCCTCGACCCGCTGCCCACGCCGCTTTGGATGCGGCCCGGGGGACGCTTGGCTTTCTGGCCTGCGAGCGCACGGTGCCGCCTCACGTCCCGTTTGTCGCCCACAAGTGTCCCCAAGTCCTTCTCCGCAGGGGTGCTCTCCATCCCTCCATCCTTCCATCTATCCCTCCATCCTTCCATCCATCCTTCCATCCCTCCATCCTTCCATCCCTCCCCAAGCCTGTGCCGGGACGGGGCTTCGCCCCCACCCAGCCGCAGGACCTCGCGCTTGGGCCTTGTCGAACCCCACGACGTTGCCGTCGGCCGACGTCTCCAGCTCCCTCCGGACGGCAGCTCTTCCCTTGGAGGGAACCGACGGCACCACTCAGCTTGGCGTCATCTGCAATCCTACCATCTAGGCCACTGATGAAGGTATTGAACAGTACTGGTCCCAGTACGGACCCCTGAGGGACACTGCTGACCTCCATTTGGACATTGAGCTGTTGACTGCAGTCAACGTATACGTGCATACATTTATCTACATCTATATTTACGCACCAACCGGAGCCCTTCCCGGTGTGTTGCCACCGACAGTCCCAGAGGTGTTCAACCCAACCAGAAACATCTCCGCAGCGGGGATGGAGCCATCCATCCCACCCAACCCAGGTGGTTAACGGCTCCGCCACCAGCCACCTCCCCGAGAAGGTACCGGAGTGTTAATCACCCTGCCCCGCCGGCCAGCAAACTCGAAACTCACGTTCAAGAGAAATAAACTGGGGCAACGTCCAAACGAGTCAGCGAGGACGAGGCCAAAGGATGTCAAAGTCGTAGAGATCCCTCAGCGAAGGAGCAAAGACCAACCGTTGAGTCCCAGCCCGGCCGGCCAAACGCCAGTGAACACCAATTAAGTCGGCCGTGGCTACGAGATGACTAATTCGGCTTTGAGCCCGGCGCGAACGCAAGCATCACCTTCCGCGACGGCCCCGCCGAAACCTCACGCCACCGTAAAAATCGCTTTTACGCACCCGACTCCCAGCAACAAATCCTGCAGGAAAACGAGCAGGCCTCGCCGCCCCAACCCCTCGCCCGCCCCAATTAAGCCAATTCACCCCAAATTCACCCCAAAACGAGGCTCGCCATTGCCCCGCGGCTGTCGGGCACGAAGCTCGGCACGCGCCTACCCCCTGATTTTCCTGGTTTCACCGGAGTTCGGAGGTGAGGAGGGAAGACGCGGCCGCGGGGAGGGATGGATCTCAGCCATTATCTTATCGGGCATCTTTCCGCAGGGTTTTACAGCCCCGCCGGATGCTCCCCAGCCGAACCGCCCGGCTCCCGAGAGGATCAGCTCCTCTCCCACCGGCACCAAGAAAACCCACCGGGGTTTGGGGAGACGGCGGAAAATTATCCGGGTTAAGCCCCACGCGAAAACACGGACCTCTCCGAGATGCTCACGATCGCGTCACGCTGCTCTGGAGAGGACAAGCTTCCAAATCGGCATCCCCCAAACCACCCCGGATCCAGGTAAAGCCCAAACCTCTCCAAAAATTGCCATTTGCTGACGCCTCGAGACGGGCGATGCCGCAAGGACAGAGGGAAAACCTACCCGGTGAGGAGACGCGGTCGGGGAGACACGGGGAGGGAACCGAGGCTGGCTGGGCAAGAAGGGGGAAAAAAAAATAAAGACTAAAAAGAAAAAGCAGAGCGAAGCGGGTGCGGAGAGGAAGGAAAAGCCAGGGCGCAGACACCGACCCTCTCCGGGAGACGCTGCTCGCACCGCGCTCCGGCAAAGACGCCGTTTCGGATGCGCCGCTCCCTGAATCCCGTCCTCCGAGTTGGGAGAAGGAGATGCGCGAGCGCCCGAGCAAGGAAAGTCCTAAAATCGGCCGTTTTGCGCAGCTCGGAACCACGACTGCCTTTTGGTTTGGTTTTTTGTTTGGTTTGGGGTTGGTTTTTTTTTAAGGTGGCAAAGGAAAAACCGAAGCTCCCCGAGGCTTGGAGGTGAGCGGTGCCACCCCGAAGCACCCGGGAATGCGGACGGAGAAAGGGGGGGGAGCGGATAAAAAAAAGAAAAAAGAATTTAAATTTATTTTCCCAAGCCCCCTCAAAAGCCTGACGAAGCGCATCACCCTAATTAAGCTTTCCCAAATCGGGATGGAATAAGGAAAGCAGCGGGAGCCCCGGCGCAGGAACAGGCATCCTCTGCGGCGCCCGGCTCAACGCCTTTTTGGGTTTTTAATTTTAAAATCAAGCGGTTTCTGAAATCTGGTGTGTGTCCCCCCCCCCCCCCCAACTCCCCGGGTTGGCGGGGCGAAAGCAGAAATCAATGAATTCAGGCCATTAAAAATTACATCACCAGCCGGCCTGAGTGCGCGTCAGGCCCGTCTTTATCTCTGCGGATTTAAACGCCAATTACCGGCGGCTCGTGCGGATACAGCAGCTCCTGGAGGGGGGGGGGGAAATAAATAAAAAAATAAAATAAAAATAAAAACCACTATCGAGAAATCAAAGCCCCCGTTTCCGTTAAAAACCCCAAATATAAAGAATCATTGTGCGAAGCTTAATCTCCCGGCGAACGCCTTAACCGTTTCCCCGGCCCGCAGCCGGCGCCGTCAATTTATTACCGAATAAAAAGGCGCTTTTTTAATTGCCGGTGGGCATCGCCGCAACCGACGGCTTCGCTCCGAGGGAGCCGGGGCAGCTGCCGGAGGGCGGCTCCGGCACCGGTCGAACCCCGACCTCTGGTTTTTTTTGGGGGGGGGGGGGGGTTGTCGCTGCCGGCGGCGGAAAAACCGGAGGAACGCGGGTTGGCGGAGGAAGATTTCGGAAACGGGCCGGAAAAATGAAAAGGAGGGGTGAAAGGGGGGGGGGGGGGGGGGTGTTTGCCACCCGAAAAGGCGGATGCTGGAAACACACACACACGCCCCCCCCGCCCCCCACCAAGAGTAGGGGGGACACCCCGAAAAGGCAGCAGCACCCCAAAAACCAGCCTGCGGCTCTGCTGGCGCAGGGAGGAGGAGACCACAACCACCCCCCCCCTTTTTCTTTTGGGGAGGGGGATTAGGGCTTGCCCCCCCGCTCTGGGGGGGGGGGGGGGCTGAGGGGGGGGGGAAGCGGGGTCCGGTGGCTGTTCCTGCTGTGGGGGAGCCCCCCCTCATGGACACACCCCCCCCCCCCCCCCCCAAACCCCAGCCCCTCAAGACCCTTCACAGGGGCACAAATCTGGGGGAGGACGATGCCTACCGCCCCCCCAAAGTGGGGGGACAGGGTGATCGCACCCCCCCAAAGTGGGGCAGCGGCCCCTCTCGCCCCACTGAGCAAGCCCCCCCCCCAGTGTAAAGGGGGGTCCCTGGGGCAGAAACTCTTAATGTTGGGGGGGGGGTGTCTCCTCTCTCCACCCCCTTGCTGGTGGGGGGGTCACTAATTCTTTAAGGGGGGGGGGGTGTCTCCCCTCCTGCCCCCTAACTTGGGGGGCCAGGCCCCCCTTAAGGGGTCTCCCCTTCCCTCGCCCACTCTCAGACCTCCCTTAGCCTGGGGGGGGGGGGGGGGGGGGGTGTGTGTCTCCCCTACCTCCTCCCCTCAAGGAGGGGGGGTCCTCCCCTCCCAGGACCCCTCCCCTTAAGGTGTGGGGGGGGGTGTCTCCCCTCCCCAGGGGCTCTCCCCTCCCTGGACCCCTCCCCTAAAAGGGGGTTCTCCCCACCTCAGCCCTCTCCCCTAACGGGGGTCTCCCCTCCCAGGACCCCTCCCCTAAAAAGGGGGGGGGGGGAGGGAGGGGGCGTCTCCCCTCCCCAGGGGGTCTCCCTTTGGGGGTGTGCGGGGGTCTGCCCTCCCCAGAGCTCTCCCCTTAAGGGGGGGGTCCCCTCCCTGGAACCCTCCCCTTAAGGGGGGGGGGGGGGGGGTGTCTCCCCTCCCCGAAGGGGTCTCCCCCCCGCCGGGGATGGTCTCCCCCCGCCCCGGATCCCTCACGGGAGGAGGCCGAGGCCCGGGATGAGCCCCCCCCTTCCCCAAATTGGGGGGGGGTCCCCCCTCCCCTTCCCGGGTGAGGCCCCGCTCTCCTCACGGCTCCCCCGCCGGGGCTGTGGGCTGGCCCGGCGGGTCCGCGGCCGGCGGGGGTGGGGCGGCCCCATTGTTCCCAGCCGGGGGGGGGGGAGGGTGTGGGGGGGGGGGGAGGGAGGGAACACGGGACCGCTCCTTACCGTGACGGCGGCGACGGCGGCGGGCCGGGCCGGGGGGCGGCGAGCGGCGGCGCCATGTCCCCCCTCGGGCGGCGGCGGCGGCGGGGGGCGGCGGGCGGGGCGGGGGCGGCGGGGCCGCCGGGGCGGGCTCGGCCTGTATGGCGGCGGCGCCTTCCTCCCCCTCCCCTCCTCCTCCTCCTCCTCCTCCCCCTCCCTCCGCCTCCGCCTCCTCCCGCGCGGACGGGGCGGGGGGGCAGCGGCGCGCGCGGGGGCGCGCGCGCGGGGCGGGCGGGCGGGCGGGCGGGCGGCGGCGCATGCGCGGCGGGCGGGGGAGGGGGCGGGGCGATGCGGCAGCGCGCGGGGAGGAGGGCGGGGGGGGAGGGAAGCGGGTCGGGGGCGCGCATGCGCGTGGCGCCGCCCTGTGGCCGCCGACGGGGTTCCTCTCCCCCCCCCCACCCGACCCGGTGCTACCGGGGCCCCGCCCGGGAGCTGCCGGGGCTTCACAGGGGCAGCCCCCGCCCCGGTAACCACGGAGCCCGGGAGTCAGGCCCGGGAGAGGCCCCCCGCGGGCCTACAAGGCCTGGCCCCGCCGCGGCCGCCATTACCGCCAGGCGAGGCCGCCCCCTGCCGGCGGCGGGCGGCGCTGAGCGAGGCGGAAGCTGGGGAGAGAGGAGGGGGAATATATCCCAGCATGCCCCGCGCGCGCGCGAAGCCCCATGGGAAATGTAGTCCGGCGATAGGACCGGGAACTACGATTCCCGGCGTGCTCCGCGGCCGGAGCGGATATCCGGCGGGAGGGAAGGGGCGGGGCCGCCCCAGCAGCGCCGCCGGGAGGGGGGGACGGGCCGGGACCGCCATGGTGAGGAGCGGGGGCGGGGGGGCGACGGGGACGGGGACGGGGACATACCGGACCGAGGCCCGGCGGGGAGCAGCCTGAGGGCGGCCGGGGCTCCCCCGTGATGGCGTCTGGCGGGGGGAGAGGCCTTGGAGGGGGGGATATTAGGGTGTCCCCTCGGGGGGGGGCCTCCCATGGGGCGCCCCGTTGTAGGGTCTCTATTGGAAGGGGGGGATATTGAGGTGCCCCGTGGGGCGCTGTGGCTTGGGGGGGGTCCATAGTGTGCCCCCCTATAGTGTCCCTATAGGGAGTGGTTTGAGGTGTGGGGGGGGTATTGGAGTCCCCCCCATGGGGTAAGGAAGCTTGGGGGGGGCTCCTATAGGGCACCCCATTATAGTGTCCCTATAGGGAAGAGCTATTGGGGTGCCCTGTGGGATGGGGCAGCTCAGGGGGACCCCCATAGTATGCCCCATTATAGTAACCCTATGGGGGGGCTTTGTGGGGGGGCACCGGAGTGTCCCAGAGCCGCCTGGGGGGGGGCAGGATGTCCTTGACGTGGTCCCTATAGGGAGACAATTGGGGGGGGGCCCACAAAATACCCCCCCAAAAAAAGGAGCTGGGGGAGGGGGACACCCCCAACACCGTGCTCTGCCCCCCCAGCACCCCATTTTGCTTCCTTCCCCCCCCCCCCCCCCCCACTTTCTCCGGTGCAGATCCGCTTCATCCTGATCCAGAACCGGGCCGGGAAGACCCGCCTGGCCAAGTGGTACATGCAGTTCGACGACGACGAGAAACAGAAGCTGAT
>CM075615.1:521398-626233 GCA_037962945.1 Sarcoramphus papa | reverse complement strand
GAAATCTTCCTGGGGGTCCCGGGCGGAGATGTGGAGGTGACGGGGGGTCCATGGCGGCGGCGGCCCCCACCCCACCACCCCCGCCCCACACCCCTCGGCGCCCCGGTGTGAGGCCGAGCGGCGGGAGGTGGCGGCCCACCCCCACCCCCACCCCCCCCCACCCCCCACAAGGCACCGCGGCGGAAGGGGAAACTGAGGCACGGCCCACTGGGGACCCAGGCATCCGGGCGCTGCTCCACCCCCCCACCCCCCCAGTTTCGGGGACGGCGGGGGCACCGGTTTGAGAGCGGTGTGCCCTCCCAGTCTGGGCCCAGTATGATCCCAGTGTCGTCGTCCCCCAGTTTGATCCCAGTATCCCCCATAAAAGCCCCGTTTGGCCTCAGCGTGGCCCATCCGCCCCCCCCACCCCAGTGTACCCCGCTGTGTCCCAGGGTCTGACTCCAGTTTGGCCCAGTCCATCCCAGTGTGAGCCTCCCTCCACCCCCAGTTTGGCCCAGTCCATCCCAGCGTGAGCCTCCCCCCACCCCCAGTTTGGCCCAATCCATCCCAGTGTGAGCCCCCCTCCACCCCCAGTTTGGCCCAGTCCCACCCAGTATGACCCCCCCCCGTATTGATCCCCCCAGTGTGGGTGCGGTTTGGCCTAACGGTGGCCCCAGTCTAGCCCAGTTCGGCCCAGTCAGACCAGGCCGACAATCCACGCCTGTACTGGGAAGCGTGGCTGTGGGCGTGGCCCGGCTCGGTGGGCGTGGCCCGGTTGTGTGGGCGGGGCCTGTAGGTGTGGGCGGGACCATGGGGTATAACCCGCCTCGCCCCGCTCTCGGCTCCCGCTTTCTGCGCCTGCGCACCGCTCCTTCACACCCCACCCACCCGCGTTGAGTCCTCCACCATCCCGTCATGCCAGGCGAGCGCCCACGCCGGAAGCGGAAGTTGCCCCGACCGCCGGAGCCCGGTACCACTCTTCCGCTTCCGGCGGCACCGCGAGTCATGGCGCTCTTCGAGCAGATGCGGGCTAACGTGGGCAAACTGCTGCGGGGCATCGACCGGTACCGGCGGCGGGGGGAGAGCCCCGGGGGCGGGCGGGGAGCTTGGGGGGGGGGCGCGGGGGGCATCGGCCGGGACCGGCGGGGGGGGTAGGGGCCACGGGCCGGGACCGGAGGGCGGTTCACGGGCCGGTAATGGTGGGGGGACCGGTACCGGAGTGGGGGGGGGGGGGGGGGGCGCGGAGCGGGACCCCGGAGCGCTGAGGGGCACCCGAGAACGGGGTGTTGGGGGCGGCGGGGCTCGGTACCGGGCGCAGGGTGGATCGCGGGCCGGTAACGGGAGCGGGGGGGGTTGGGGTGTCCCGGTGGGGTGCGGCCCGCAGGTACAACCCCGAGAACCTGGCCACGCTGGAGCGCTACGTGGAGACGCAGGCCAAGGAGAACGCCTACGACCTGGAGGCCAACCTGGCCGTGCTGAAGCTGTGAGCGGGGCGGGGGGGGGGGCCGGGGGGGGGGGGGGAGGCAGGTCACGTCACACCCCTCCCCCCAACACCCCCTTTCTCCCCCCCCCCCCCCCCCCACAGGTACCAGTTCAACCCCGCCTTCTTCCAGACCACCGTCACCGCCCAGATCCTGCTGAAGGCCCTGACCAACCTCCCGCACACCGACTTCACCCTCTGCAAGTGCATGATCGACCAGGCCCACGTATCCGCCCCGCTGACGGGGGGGGGGGCGTGGGGAACTTTTGGGGACCAGTCCTGCCCCCCCACACACACACCAGCCCCCCCCAGCCCCCTCCGTGCCTCCCCGGCGGGGTGAGACGTGGCGGTTTTGCCCCGTGGGACCCCTCATCATCTGCCGTGTTGATCTGGAGACCCGAATTTAGGGACTTTTGGGGGGGGGGGGGGGGGCTGATTTGGGGGAGCAGCTGCGGTGGGGGCTCCGGGCCCCTCTCCCCACATTTCCCTTGACCCCCCCCGGCCCCAGCAGGAGGAAAGGCCCATCAGGCAGATCCTCTACCTGGGGGAGCTGCTGGAGACTTGCCACTTCCAGTCGTTCTGGGTGAGTCCTGCCAGGGGGAGGGGGGCACCCCAAATCTGGGAGGAGTTGGGGCGCTCCCCAGCGCTCGTTATCCGAGCTCCTCGGGGATGTTAACGACTGCCTTCCCCCCCCCCCACCCTGCTTCCACAGCAAGCTCTGGATGAGAACATGGAGCTGCTGGATGGGATCACCGGCTTCGAGGACTCCGTGAGGAAATGTGAGGGGGTTTGGGGGTGCACAGGGGGGTGTGGGGGTGCGGAGGGGGGGGCGCTGGCTGGCGGCTGACGTGGGGTCTCCTTCCGCAGTCATCTGCCACGTGGTGGGGATCACCTACCAGCACATCGACCGCTGGCTGCTGGCCGAAATGTTGGGGGACCTCTCGGGTAAGGGGGTGACAGGAGGGTTTGGGGAGGGGGTTGCAGGGGTGGGATGGGGGCTGAAGCCCCCCCATATTCCCCCCCCCCGCCTTCCAGAGGCTCAGCTGAAGGTTTGGATGAGCAAATACGGCTGGACGGAGCCAGAGCCCGGGCGGATCTTCATCTGCAACCAGGAGGAGAGCATCAAGCCCAAGAACATCGTGGAGAAGATCGACTTCGACAGTGGGTGTCGGGGACCGGGGAGAGACCCCCACAACCCCCCCTCAGCCCGGGGATCCCCCCCCCAGGCCCAGGGACACCCCCCTCACTCTCCTCCTTCTCCCGCAGGCGTCTCCAGCATCATGGCGTCCTCCCTCTGACCCCCCTCGTTTTACTGAAGACCCCCCCCCTCTCCTTTTAACTCTCGGCTCCACCAGTAAAGGAGAAGCCTCCACGGCGCTGTCATCCTTTTGGGGGGGCTCCTGGGGGGTGACACCCCCCCCGCGGCTGCAGCTCGGCCCCTCCTGGGGGGGTTTTGGGGGAACACAGGGGGAGGGGGGGGGAGATTCCCCCCTCCATGGGGCAGCCCTGGTCCTGGGGGGGGGGGAAAGCACCACTGTCTGGGGAGGCCACGCCCTCTCAATGCATAGCCACGCCCTTTCGTGTATGGCCACGCCCAGTCTATGAATATTAACGACCCCACTTCACGGTTCCTGGGGGAGTGGGTTAAGTCAAGTCTGACTTGCGTTAGCTGGCCTAACTGCGCCTGCTCGGGCGGTCATGAATATTAATGAGGGCGTCGGTCCCTGGGGGGTGTGGCTGCTCAAGGCGAGCAGTGTCGACGATATGAATATTAATGAGATTTCTCCGCCCGCTCGTTACATATTTAGGCCACGCCAAGTGGCTGGCGCACGCAGGGGGCGGGGTGTGGAGGCACGGTGGGCGTTTCTGAGCGCGGTGGGCGGGGCGTGGAGGCACAGTGGGCGTGACTCCTGACGGGGCGGGGCGTGAAGGCACGGTGGGCCGGGGGGGGGGTCGGTGAGGGGCGCGCCGCGCATGCGCGCCCGGCGGTGGGCGTGCCCCCGGGCGTGGCGGGCGGCGCATGCGCAGCGGCGGGGGGGGGGGCGCAGAGCCGGGCGGCGCGGTAAGGAGCGGAGCGGAGCGGAGCGATCGCAGCGGCCATGGTGGATTACCACAGCGCCGGGCAACCCTACCCCTACGGCGGCAACGGGCCCGGCCCCAATGGCGACTACATGGCCCAGGAGGACGACTGGGACCGCGACCTCCTCCTCGATCCCGCCTGGGAGAAGCAGCAGCGCAAGGTGGGCCTGGGGCGGGGGGGGCCCTGAGGGGTCAAGGCCTGGGGGGGGGGCGGAACTGTGGGGCCTGAGGGGTCAGGGCCTGGGGAGGGGGGGCTGTGGGGCCTGAGGGGTCCCCTGAGGGGTCAGGGCCTCGCGGGGCGGGGGGGGAGCTGTGGGGCCTGAGGAGTCCGGGGCTGGGGGGGGGGGGTGTCTCTGAGGTGAAGCAGGTGCTGGAGGCCCCGAGGGGTGCTGGGGGGGAGCCCCTGAGGAGGGGGCGGTGGGTCTGGAGAGAGGCGCTGGAGGGTAAGGGGGGGGCCCTGGGGAGGAGGAGGCCCTTCCCGAGGGGGCAGGAGGGGAGGGAGGTGGTGGGAGCTGGGGGGGGGGGTGGCACTGTGGCCTGGGTGCCGCAGACCCTGCGGTAGGAAATAAGGGTGCTGGGGGGGGGCTCTGAGAGGAGGAGGGGAGCGACGAGGCGGGGGGAGCCGTAGGGGAAAGGCAGGGGAGCTGTGGAGAAGGAGGGGGTGACGGGGACAGGGGATGCTTGGGGAGGGGGTGTCCCCAGGGGGGATACCTGGGGGTGCTGAGGAGGGGTGACGTGGGGCTGGGCACGTGGGGCTGGGCAAGGGGGGACATCTTGGGGGGACGCTGGCACGGACAGCCCAGCACGAAGCCTGGCTCTGAGGTGGTGCCGCCCTGGGGCGAGGCTGCTGTGCTGGAGCCCGGGGGGGGGCTGCGAAGGAAACAGCCTTCCCCCACGCTTGGCTTCAGAAAATCCCACATCCCCCTGTCCGGGGGGCAGCTTCGGCCAGAGCGTGGGCTTGCGGGGTGGCCAGAGGAGCCGAACGTGGCCGGAGCCAGGGTGTAAAAGCGTCCAGAGAGAAGGATCCGCTCCCTGGGAGAGGAATGGGGAAATAAGGGAGAGGATGAAAGGGCACTGGGGGAGAGGCGGCGGCGGGGAGGGGCAGGTCGAAAGGCACCGCGGGGAGAGGGCGACACTCCCGGCACGCTCAGCGCCTCGCCGGGGGTCTCGGTGGTGGTGCTGGTGGGGGGGGTGTCCACCTGTGCCGCACCCGAACGCCGGGACCCTCCGGTCTGCGCCGGGCATCGTGGCATGGCAAAGCCCGCTCGCCACGGCGAGGCTGGGACCCGTCCCTCCGGCAAGCGCCGGGAGCTCTGACCTGCAGCCGCCGCCTTCCTCCTGGTTAATAATTGGAGACCGTTTGCGGGAAGGCAGCGAGGTGGCTGTCTGCTGTTTTGGTTTAATTGCCTTAATTGCAGGTTATTTAGGAGGGAGCAGGGTTCGTGGAGGGGGTTTCAGACCCCACAGGCGAAGGAGATGGCCAAGGGAGGGGGGGGACACACGGCCGGCCGAAGGGCAGAGTCCCCCCCCCGGGCTGGGAGGAGCGGCGTGGGTCACCGTGCCGGTGCGGACACCTGTATAAACTCAGAAATGTGAACGCTGGGTTTCTGTTGTCATAGTTACGCAGGGGTTTTTGTTTTTTTTTTTTAAAAAAATCACAGCTAAATGGCATCGTTTTTGGCGAAGGAAGCGCGTGCCAGGCCTCCTCCTCCTCCTCCCTGGAACGGTGCTTCGGCCAGCCCCAACCCGCCGCTTCCCGGCAAGTCTGGGGCCGTAACGTACTTTTTAAATTTTGCTGTCAGCCTCAGTTTTAACGAGCTTTTCTGGGTCCCTTGGTGCTAAATGCCCGAGTTTCCCCACAGCGGGGCTGGACGCCGTGGCCGTGGGGGTCCGGAGGAGCCGGGGCCGAGCTGCCGGTGGGTTTCCCAGCCCTGCCCTGCCGCAGCCTCACATGGAGAAGGAGACACAATATTTAGAGAGGGTTTTGGCTGACGCGCGGCTCGGTAGAACCGTCGTGGAGCTGTTTAGTCTCGGAGGGGGGGTGAGGCTGGGGGAGCGAATCGCGCCGTGGCTCGCAGCCCGAGCTGCCGAGCGTGGGTGAGCCGGCACGCCGGCGGATGGATGAGGTTCGTGAGCCAGCGGTTATAAATTCCAGCTGGTTCAAAGGCAAGGCCTCGTTAGCTTCGGGCAGAGAGCTGGCTAATTAGAAGGCTGCAAACCCCCTCACCCTAATTCGGCACCCGGCCCATCGGAAGCATTCCCCGGGTCTGGCCATCCCCCTCTCCGTCCTCCCCTTCTCCGTCCACAGCGGCGGTGAGTTTGCCTCTGCAGCAGCTCTTCGTCTCCTCCTCCTCCTCCTCGGGCGAGGGGACAGGCATGGACGCGCTGCCTGGAGCAGAAAGCTGCCGGCTACTCCAGGAATTTGGGGATCTGGCTTCCCTGTACGTCCCTGCTTCCCCGAAGGCGAGGATGAGGCTCAAAGTCGGTCCTGATGCTCGGAGGAGGAATAGGCAGCGTTGGAAACGGTTCCTCTGCGGGTGTCGGAGGGACCAGCGCGCTCGTCTTCAAGTTAATTACTTGGTTTTGGAGTGGTTTTGTGTCTTTTTGATCTCGGGGGAAGCTGCCGGCTTGCCGAACGTCCCGCTCGGCCGGGGCTGACTTTGGAGAGGGAAGGAGGCGGCGAGCTTCAAGCCTCAGATCCCTTAAACATCTGCTGCGCCGAAATGGAAACGACCGAGGCCTCATCCTGTCCCTCGCAGGGCGGAAAGGCAGCCGGGGTGGAAGGACAGGGTCGTTCCCACTCGGAGCGTGCCGGTGCGGAGCCATCCCAACGGCTGCGGTTTTGCTGCTGGTATGTGTCCAGTCCCCGGGGTTTCTCCTCTGGAATCTCAGCTATGTGGCTGGAACAGCGGGGCACGATCTGCCAGCGTCCCTCCTTCCCAGCGTCCGTCCTTCCTGGCGTCCCTCCTTCCCGGCATCGGCAAACACGCCGGGAAAAAAAAAAGGGGGAAATCATTGCCAGCGCGTGGCCTTAAATAGACGTGCGCGCTCCCGGCTTCCGCCCGCTTCCGACGCTGGTGGTATTGGAAAAATAGCTTGGCGAAAATACAGCGTCCTTGAGGGCCCACAGGGCGATAACGAGCCCGCGGGGCGATAACGAACCCACGGAGCGATAACGAGCGCGGTTCGGGAGATGCTCGTCCCACGGAGTGAACGCCTGCTTCTCGCAGCATCGTCTCGTGCGCCGGAGTCATTAATCGTACCCGTTGCTGGCTTATCAGATTCGGGCTGCCCTGTGCTGCTTAACGACTTCGGCGTGCTAACGAGGCCGGGCTCGCGGCTGGGGCTGGTGTCTTGCCCACGGTGGGGATGAAGGGCGAGGACCGGCGGAAAGAGTCGCTCGTGGCTCGAGGGGTTTCGTGCCGAGCGGCGGGGGCTTCGCCTCCCCCGAGAGCACGGACGTGGTGGAGGAGCAGCCGCTTCTCCGCTGCCCGGCTGGATTCTTGGTTTCTCTCCAAAGACAAAACATCCGGCCCCAAGAGCCCTCCGCCTCCTCTCGGAAAACATCGCCGGCATCCTCGGCTCCCTCCGGCTCGTGCGCGGCGGTTTTCGGGCTCGTGCCCGGGGCGGGATTCGCATTTAAACCCTCCTTTGGAGGAAAACGCTCTCTGCATCCCCGCTTTCCTAGCCCTCGGCCTGTGGCCGGTGTTTTCCCGGTGTCGGAGATGGCTTTTCCGGAGCCTGGAGAAGCCCCTGCCTTGTGTTCACCCCTGATTTTTTTCCACGGGAGAGCTTGTATGTAAAAATCCCGCGGCGATTCCCGGTGCCATGGCATAAAGATTCTCATCCCTGTGGCTGGGGTCGGGCGCGTTTTTCTCCTGCGCTTAAGCCCCTTTCAGGCTTCTTGGCTCTCTTTTTTAAAAATAATCCGCCTGCTTAATCCTGCTGAGGCAATTTTTCAGTCCCAAGTTGGATCCTTGACGGCAGATTACTTACCTGGTCGCGGTGGCGGCACGTTAATGCCTGTTTAATGACGCAGACCTGCCGGGCAGGAGCCCCGGTTACGCAAAGAGCCGGGGAAATGCTGCGGCAGGGCTTTCCATGGCACCCAAACACGATGGCTCTTCCGAACGACGAGGACTGACGACCGGGGATTGGGAAACGAGGATTTTTGGACCCTGCGCTCCTCCCCGGAGCGGCTCTGGCAGTGCCAGGATAAGGGGTGCCGGTCGGTGGTATAAACGAGCGTTCATTCCTCCCTCTGGCCGTTTGGCTTGGTAATAGCTCTCTGCTTTTCTCTTTTTGGTGTTTTGGCATGTTTTGCAGGCCGTGCCTGAGCCTCGCCTCCCACCTCGGGCAGGGTAGCGGCAGCGCCTGGTTTTAGGGGAGGTTTTTAGGGAGGAAACTGGTGGATACAGCGAAGCCGGACCTGGCCGCGCTGGAGAGGACGGAGAAATTACCTGTCATTTCCCATGATCTAATGAGCTGAGCTCTTCCAGGAGCTCATACTTAGCCCTAGAAACGCGCTGCTGCAAAAACCTCCTGTAAAGCTCGTATGTGCCGAATATCCGGACGTGCCAAACTCCCGGCTGAGCCGGGCCGGAGCCGCTGCACGGCAGGCAACGCCCGGATCGAGGAGAGGTGTGCCGGCTCTCGGCGCGGAGCTCCGTGTAGGAATGCGGGTACGCCCGCCGGCCCTGACTCACCTGCGCCCTTATCTCCCTTAAAAACGGAGGCGCCGGAGCCAACGGCATCGCCCTGGCTCGGACCCAGCCCCGGAGCAAGAGGAATTTCACCTCTTTACCCCCACCCAGACCCTCAAAATTGGGGCAGCCTCCGGGCTGCGGCACGCCGGACCCCGGCGAGGGTTTGCCGCGGGGGGCCGTGCCTCCCCCGGCTGCTTCCTGCTGCCATCCTCCTCCGAGTTAGCTGCTTTCTCCCCAAACGGTCGAGCCGAGAGCCTAATAAGGGAAAAGAATGAGGAGAATCTCCGTGGTCCAGCCTCCCCCCGGCCCGTCCGGTAGCAGCAAATTAGAAAAAAACAGCCCAAAAACAACAAACCCACGACGGGGGAAACGATGAGCGACTGGAGACGCCCGGCAAGTCGGGAGCGGACCCGGGCTGTGCCGAGCCGGTGGCTGCCCACCCGTCCCAGCGTTTTGGGATGCTACGGTGGCATCGCCACCTCGAAAGGCAAAGCCCGGCTGTGGTCACCGGGCCCGGCCGGTAACGACGCCCTTCTAACGAAGGCAGGACCGAGGATGGGAGACGTTGCTCCTCGGCATCCCTTCTCTCCCCGTCCAGAGAGAAAATCCTCATTTCTCCTGATTTTTTTTTGTCATTTTTTCCCCTCTGCTTGAGCTCCGGAGCTGCCGCTCCTCAAAGGAAAAGCGGCTTCTGTGTCGAGCTGAGCCACTAGCGACTGTAATTACCGATCCTGCTAATTGCCAGCTGAGGCTGGGCTAATACAGACAGGTCCCTCGGCCGCCTTGGGAAATGCCTCCCTGTTTTTTCTCCAGAGCTTTGTTTAGTCTCCGCAACATCTTAAGAGCAGGCCGATAACTTGGAGCGCAGGAACGACTTCCTGCCCTAACGAGCTTCCCGTTGCCGGCCCTAACGAAGGGGAGGCGGCGCGGCCGACACGGCGGCTCTGCCCCGGTACGTTGGGCTCTGCCGGACCCACCGTTGCCCACCCAAGCCCTCGGTGGGCTCCCCCGGGGACTCGCTGCCCCTTTCCACGCACGTGGCTGTGTTCAGGCTGGCGACGCGTGCTCCCGGGCTGGATGGTTTTTTTGCTTAAAACCCTGGAAGTGAGACCAAAAGTGCCCGGCCGCTTGTGAGGGGTCTCGTCGCAACCCACGCCGGAGGAACCGGCGGCGTTATCGGGCTCGTCGCTCCACGGTCGCCTCGATTGAGGTCTCTCTTGCTGGGGAAAGTGCTCGTGGGCGAGCAGACACTTTTAAAATTAAGGACGCTATTTTAAAATTGGAAAAAAAAAAAAAAAGCGCTATTCCAGTAGATTTCTAAATAAAGATGCTTTTTTATTTTTTTAAGGACAGATTATGGTCGGCGGTGACCTAATGGAAAAATACCGATAGGGTTCTGCCCGTAAATTTCCCCGAGTAAACAAAAACGCTCAGCCTGTGCCACGGCCTCCGAGGACAGCAGAGAGGATTTCGGTCAGGTTTTCGAGTTGGTCTAAAGTCCGCGTCAGTGTTTGCCTTAAAAGGAAGGAAGGCAGGCTGCAAAAATCCGTCGGGATCGTTCCCGTCTGAGCCGGGCAGAGCCGATGCCGCCTGCTTCGCTCGTGGGCGACAGGTGAAAAATAAAACGTGTGTCCCCCCCCTCTCCGGCAAGCAGCCTCCCACCGGCAGCCCCCAGCCCGGCGTCTCGCTGGCAGGGCCGGCGACCGGCACCCCGATGGCTTTTCGAAGCCGAGTTTGGCTTGTATGGAAAGACGCGCTCAGGTGCGCCCCTCTCCCCCCCCCCCACACACACACACTCCCTGAAAGCCCCCCAAATTCGGGGCGGTTGGGAGGGGGGAAAGGCGAGGCGGGTTTCGCCCAGCGCGCTCCTCCCTTCCCCTGTTTTCTCAAGGCTTCCAGGTGTTGCGTAAAGTTGGAGGAAAACGGATCCTCCTTCCCCGAGCTGTGCCGGGGTCGGCTTTTCGGTGGGGTTGAGGGGAGGTCTCCCCCCAGCCGAGGAAGGTAGTGGTGGGGGGGTGTTTGGCTGGGGCTCGGCGCCCGGGGAAGGTGCGGGGCCACCTATTCCTCCCCGACAAAGGCGGCTTTGATACAATGCCTGGAAAGCGTTTCTCCAGCGCCTCCGTGGGAAGGAAATTCCAGAAGCATGTGCGGAATCTCCTTTTTTAGTAACTTTTATTCGTAACACATTGCTGCGGGAAAGCTGCTCTTTGCCCACCAACCGGTCCTTCGGCCGGCTTCGTTAGGCTCGGCTCATCTCCTCCGCCTAGGCTCGGCTCCTTCCCGAGGCTGCCCGATAACAGCGAGACGCGCTCACCCGAACCGCTTTTTGGGGTCAATTTGATGGGTTTTAGCTAGCGGGCTCCGAGCATCTCGGCGCTTGGAGGGTAAAAGCTTCAGCTCCGGGGGTGCAGGTAGCCCCAGTTGGGAGAGGGGGGACCCGGGGGCAGAGCGAGGGCTCAGCCCGGCAAACAGCACCCGGCTCGGTGCCACGGCTCTGCCGTGGCTGCCCGGTAGCCGTCGGAAAAGAAATTCACGGGACTTGGAAGAGATCTGTCATCTTTTGAGGAAACGAGCTTCTGGGGAGGTTTTGGGAGAGCTGGGAGGCTTTTTATTGCTTTCTGCAACTATTTTTAACTCCTTGGCTGTTTCCATAGCGTTTTGGAAACAAGCACGGGCTTTCGGCGCCGCCGCAGCGAGGTGGGGGGGGGGGGGACCTCGGCCGGGGCTGCGGACAAGCCCGGGGACTGCGGCACGTCGGCTCGGCACGCCGGGCGGCTTCAAAAAAACACCGGGGGAAGCCGCGTGCCGAAAGGCAGCCGTCCCCGCGGCCGGCTGTGACAGCTCCTTGGCCGGCAGCGGCAGCCTGATGTATCACGCAGCGGCTCGGCCCCGGCGCCGCATGGTTTAATATTTTTACACGGAACGGCGTCCTTGCAAAACCGGAGCCGTGCGAGCGAGCGCCTCGACGGGGCTGAATCGCTCCCAAATGTAAAGTGGAAAAATTCCTTCAGAGCTGGAGTTTTATTCCTGTTTTTACGCTTGGTTTTTCTTTTTTTTTTTTTTCCCCCCCCTTCTTTTTAGCAGCTGCGTACGGGTGGGTTCTGCCACGCCGGGCGTGATTCAGCTCTTGACTCGCCTTTTCCACGTGCCGGGGCTCGCTTCGCAGCTGGTCTCTCCATCGAGTTTCCCCCAGTCGGCATCGCGGCGCGCTCCGGCGAGCTCGCCTTGTTCGGCGACAACACCCGGGCACGCCTGGCAGAGGCATGCAGCGGCGTGTGACGGCTGTCATTGCTGAGCGGTTGTTCAGGGACGTTTGACGGGCGCGGGGTCCTGATAAGCAGCCCGGGAACGCCCTCGCCGGCTGCAGATTTACCTCTCTCCTGCCCTTATACGGCCATCTCCGCTCTCCTTGCCCGCCGGGGTGCCAAGGTAGCCACGCCACCGGCCCCGGGGCAAGTCACGGAGGTGACCTAGCACGCCTAAAATGCCAAATCATAAGGTGCCAGGGTAGGAAAGGTGACTTTTTCTGAGCTGCTGGGCTGTCTGGCACACTTTCGGTGCCATGGGGCCGCTCCTCCGTGGCGCAGGTGAGGTCGTCCAGGCCATCCCGGTCTCTCCGCTGGGACATGGGCTGCACAAACGGCTTTAACAAACAGAGCTGCTGCGTTTCCCCTGTGAAGGTGACCCCGCTTTCCTGTTTAAGGTCAATCCTGGCACATTTGTATTTCTGACGCCGCAAAGCCGGCGTCCGGCTCTGGTGAGAAGCGGGCCCAGATCCTGCGGCGTTCAGCTGCTTGGAGACAGCACCGCGGCGGCCGGAGGGTGTTTCTTCTCCTGAAATCCTGACCTAAAAGCAGATATTGAGGTGGAGCGAGCCCTGCTGCTGAAACGGCCGGCTCCGGGGGTCTCAGCACGGGATGGGCTCAGAGCCGCCTTCGGATTTGGTTCCCAGGCTGGTCTGGGTTTAACCAAAACCCAGCTTAGAGCGATTGTGCCGCCTGACCCCTTTGCAGCTGGCAGTGCTGCTCCCCAGCCGGGGGGAAACACTTCCCCCTGGTCCCGGTGGGATGAATGGCTGGTTAAAAGCTGTCACTGCAGCATTCCCCGGCCGTGAGCTCACCGCAGCCCACCAGCCGGCCTCAAACAATGCTCCCCGTTCACCCGCCCGGCTGTGCTGCGGCGGCAAGGAGATGGGGACCTGGGTCGCCCTCCCCGAGCTGGCAACGGGACCGTCCGAAACCGAACCGTGGCCAGCGGGTTCGCAACGGTCTTGGATTGCAGACGGAGGGAGCGGGAGTGATTGCAATTTCACGGCGTAAACTCTGCCGCTTGGTTAACGGTGGTTTATTTCCGCCCCCCCTCCCCGAGCGCGGCCGCTCCGTGGAGCCGAGGTGCCGGCAGCTACGAGCGCGAATCCGGAGCCTGAGCCTCCGGCTTTTTTTGCAATAAAAGCTGCAAGTTCAGGCCGTAATTTGGCAGCGCTAACGGCTCCAGGCGGAGCAGCAGGAAATATCTACTTTTTGTGTAATATTACCCGGGGCTGGGGTCTGCTGGGGAACCCCGGCTGCAAAGCGGGAGCGCTGGGAGCCGGCAGCACCTTTAACGTACGACGAATGCCCCGTCGCCTTCGGGGAATAGCGCCCTGCTCCCCACCGAGACGCGTCCCAAAGCCTCGGCGCAGGAATCTGCACTGTTTGCAGTTCGGCGTCTTGACCTTCGCCGGCCGCTGCCAGCAAATATTTGCTGCCGAGCATCCGAGCCGGGGGACGGAGCGGAAAAACCTCTCCCCTCGCTGGCAAAGGCGTTATTGCAAACCCCCCCCCCCCGCCTCCCCGGGCTCCTGGGGCGTGGGTGGGCAGGGCTGGCTGCCTGTTTTGCAGGCAGCTGCCAGCCGGGACATCCTTCCTCCTGCTTGCTTGGCAGAGTCCGGCAGCTTTCGCGGGGCAAACTCCCCCACGGGTCTCCAGCATCCCTGTGGCGAGCAGCCCGCCGGAAAGAAAGCGGAGCCGGGGATCCTCCGGTGCCGCGGGGTAGCTTTTGTTCCCGGCAGACGTCACGGCGTGCCGGCGGGGGGGTCCCTGTTTCCCTGTTTATTCTGCGAAATAATACACAAACCCTTAGTCCTGGGGTTTGATGACAGCGCGGGGGAGAGGTGGGCTCGGGGCGAGAGGTTGGAGATGGGGGACGAGCAGTGCCAGCCTGGGGGGACGCGGTGAGTACAGCCCCCGAAAAGGGGGAGAGTCGGTGCATCGGTTCACGGCGAGGGGTGGTCTCTCCGGAGCCTGGCGGTCCCCGGTCTGACCGTCCTCCTCCCTGCCTTGTCCTCGCAGACGTTCACGGCTTGGTGCAACTCCCACCTGCGGAAGGCTGGCACGCAGATAGAGAACATCGACGAGGATTTCCGCGACGGCCTCAAGCTCATGCTGCTTCTGGAGGTGATTTCAGGTCAGTCCCCGCTCCGTATTTTTGCCGGGCAGGACGCGTTGGTGCGACCTCCCGTCCCTCCTGCCTGTCGTCGTCGACGTCCCCAGTACCTGCGCTGTTCGTAACGCGCAGAAGAGTCCCTGTGAGGTTTATAAAGCGGCGCTTGAGGACGGTGGTGGGGGTTTTATTATTTCTTTTTTTAATGTGCAAATATACCTCAGAGCAAGTCTTCTGTCCCACGGCCTCACCTCTAAACCCTTGTCCTCCTCGATGTTCTTTCGCTGTTAACCTTAAACAAAAAACCTTAATCCCTCTGGCTTCTCCTTTCCAGGGGAACGATTGCCAAAACCGGAGCGGGGAAAGATGAGAGTGCATAAAATCAACAACGTGAACAAAGCCCTCGATTTCATCGCCAGCAAAGGCGTCAAGCTGGTCTCTATAGGAGCCGAAGGTGAGTCCGGACCTTTGGCACGTCTCGGTGGCCCAATCCAGGCCATGCCAGGACGCGGGAAGGCTTGCCGGCCGGCACCGGCTCCTCTGTGTCACCCGTGTGTCTGCCCGCTGCCCCGCAGCGTGACGCCGCCAGCTGGTGCGGGGACCTGGCGCTGGCACCCGAACGTCGTGCCGACAACGCCTGCCTGCCATTTGCCTGACTTAACGGCAGCGGGCACGGCGGGAGCCGGCATTTTGAAGGCGGTGTTACGTACCCTGGGCGGCGGGTGAGTCACGGTGCTGGGCGACCTACCCGCATCGCCGGCGTGGGTTTATCGCCGCGGCCGCTGACCGGTCGGCGGGGAGGCGCCGCCGGTCTCGCCGCCGCGGGGCGGTCCGTGCGCGGCGGTGCGGGAAGTGCCAGGCGAGCGCCGCTTCGCCGCCTGGGAGCTCGGAGGTTAAAGGCGGCGCGGGCTCCTTCTCCAAGGTTGCTGCTATTTCGGGGAAGCTGTTGCGCAACACGGTTTCGCTGGACTCGTCCAGGAAAGAGCGGCTCCTTCCAGCCGGCACCCCCAAGCCCGGATGAAGCGAGGCTTGCTAGGCAAGGCGTGAGCTCCGGACAGGCGGCGGGAGCCATCCCCAAGGTGTTACGGTTGATTTTTCAGCCTGCGGGCAAGGAGGTTTGACGATCAGTTGAAGGCTCGGCTTCCTCCAGGGCTCGTCGCCCTGCTGCTGCCTTGACTAATTGCCGTCGGTGATCGGGTCAAAAGAAAAAAAAAAAAAAAAAGAAATATCCAGAAAAGCCAAATATTTGCATCTGCGTCGTTCCAAGTCGTTCTGCCCGCTGTTCCCTTTGAGCCTCGCCCAGCGTTCGTACTGGCAGGAAAAGCGTCACGGTTTGAAAAACAAAATTCCTCCCATTAGGTGAGGATCTCTGATTTTCCTCAGTCGCGGGGTTCTCCGGGGCCAGGCCAGCTCCCGGCTCTGCCCCAGCTGGATCGGTTTGGCCCGTCCCCACGAAAAACAACCAGAAAAACGGAGCAGGAAAAAAAAAAAACAAAACCAAAAAACAACTTTGCTTCGGTTTTTCTCCGGTTGCGAATGAAGCGGAGCACGTCCTTTGCCTCGGGGAACGGGCCTGGCGTCGCCTTTGCACCGAACACATGGACGGGTTCGCGTTGCAAACGCCGGCTCGACGTGGGAAAGGACGCGGCGCCTCCTGCGAGCCGGGAGCCTGCCAGCGAAAGAGAAGCGGGTTAGACGCCGGATTTAATTCCCCCTCCGCCTTGCTCCGAGGTCTCCGTGCTCCTCCCCGGGGCTGGGGGAGAGGATTTCCCGGTCCGCGCAGCAGCTGGGACCTCTTGCCTTCGGATTTACTCGCCGCTGACGAAGCCCGAGGGCTGCCCCGGAGCTTCGGGGTGGTTTTTGCAGGGGACGGGGCCCCGTTTGGCAGCGGCTCACCTTGCAGAGCCAGTTTTTGAATAGGCTGGAAGACCGCGGCTCGCTCCGAGGTTACATCTTTGAAGTCTTGTCGGCTGGCGTCGCTTGCCTGCTGGGGAAGACTGCCTGTTCCCGAAACCGGTGCGTGTTCCGACTGGTGCCGCATTAAAATACAAGATGCGAGGGTGTGGTGGCGGTTACAACAGCCGTTTATCCACCGAAGTCTCCCACGCGTCAGCTGAACGGTCACTGCAGGCAACTCCTCTTTGTGTATCTTGACTTAATCCCTCAACCTCCCCCCAAAACAAGCGCTTGGGTTGCTCAAGACATGAGAAATGTCACATCTGCTTGTTCAAGGAGATACCTTCCAGCCTCCCCGGCCAGGGTGGGAGCCCGAGCTCCTCGGGAACCCTGGTTCGGTTCTCCTCGGTGGTTGAACGAGCTGTCCCATCAGCTTGGGACGCGGTGGGCTGCGGCAGGTCACCATCCGGACCCGCTGAAGGTGCGACCGGCACAAGGTCCGGCAGAGACGGAGCTGGGCATTAACACCACCATCGCGAAACTGGGTTTGGGAGCATTTGTTTTGGAGGACGCTTGCTCCGGTTCTGGACGTACTCGGTCACGAACGACGCGGGGCGAGGATCCGACGTGTCGTGGGCGAAGAGCGAGCCGCGCGTTACGGGATCGCCTCGTAGCCTCCGACGTAGCAGACGAACGCGAAATCAAAGCGTGGGGCGGGTTGGGTGGCGAGCCCAAACCTGGGCTCCGGGGTGCTGCTCCGGCAGCTCCTGCCTGTTCCTCCGCACCCGAAGGCAAAGCGGGGAGGGGAGGACGGAGCTCCTCGTGCTGCCTCCGCTCCTGAAGATCCGATGAGCTCCTGGCCTGCCCTTGCCAGCTCCGAAGCAGTCGTCGTCTCTCTGGATGTGCTGGAGGGGCAGTCCTAGGGTTCGGCTTCCCGACGAGGCGCTGGAGAGCCGCAGGCCTTCCCGGCTGGCTCCCGCATCTCCTGGAGTGACGCTGCAGGTGGGAAGGGACGCCGGCTGCCTCCGGCCGCGGGGGGCTGAACGCCTGGTTTTTCCCTTTGGCTTTCAGAGATCGTCGATGGCAACGCCAAGATGACGCTGGGCATGATCTGGACCATTATCCTCAGATTTGCCATTCAGGACATCTCGGTGGAAGGTAAGGGGCAGGGATACCGGCGCTGCAGGCGGCATCGCGCGCCGAGTCCGCTCACCGGTCCTGCTGGCACGGCTGCTGCGGCCGGTTCGTGAGCTGCCGCCTCTCTTTGCAGAGACCTCGGCGAAGGAGGGCTTGCTTCTCTGGTGCCAGAGGAAGACGGCTCCCTACAAGAACGTCAACGTGCAGAACTTCCACATCAGGTAACCCTCCTCGGCGGCCGCCTCGGCTCCGAGATCCGCTCCTTCGTGGGCTGCAGGAGGCGTTGGTGCCGCTCCCCTGGGCTTCGAGGCTTCGCCGAAATCCTCAGCGGCGAGGCTTTCAGCGCAGCGCGGCTGGAAAGGGAAAACGCAGCTCCTGCTATTTTTTTTTTTTTTTTTCCTTGCTGCGGTTACACCTGAAATCGTAGAATCATAGAACAGTTTGGGTTGGAAGGGACCTTTAAAGGTCATCTAGTCCAACCCCTCAATATCTGCCCCGTCTCTGGGCTGCCTTTCCAGGAGAGGTTTTCCAGGACCAGAGGCGGATGCACAATTCATCTTGGCCCTTCTCCTGTAAATTAGTGAATCGGGGAGGGGTGGGCGAGAGGGATGGCGGGGGACCCACGTGTGTGCATTTAAGCCCCGTGCTGGCGCAGGGATCTCACCCTCCCCTCTCCTCCTGCAGCTGGAAAGACGGCCTTGCTTTCAACGCCTTGATCCACAGACACAGGCCAGAGCTCATCGAATACGACAAACTCAGAAAGGTAAAACTCGGTGGTAGCACGGTCTCTTCTCTACTGCTTTTCTCGTCTTAAAACCGAGCTTTGAGCTGGCGGAGAAGCGTGGCTGTCCGTCTGTCCGGCCGTCTGCTTAACTGCCTCAGCAAGGCGCCAGCCCTCGGCCGCCAGCCCTCTTCGTTAGCTCGTCTCCTCTCTCTAGGATGACCCCGTGACGAATCTGAACAACGCCTTCGAAGTGGCGGAGAAGTACCTGGACATCCCCAAGATGCTGGATGCAGAGGGTAAGCTCTCCGGGGGCTTCGAGCTGTAACGCGCTGCCGAAGGGTGACGTTGTCCGGGTCCTTGATGGAAGATCCGCTCCTTCGGGCGCCAAGGAAGCGTGCCGGCGGCCAGCCTCGCTCGGAGCTGGGGAGGGGGGCGGTTTAACGCCGGGGGACTGTATTTAACACGCTCTTCTGCCCGTACAGGTATATTTATCTGGCTTTTAAGAGCTCCTTGTTTGTGGGATTCCAACCTAAAGAGGAGCTGGCTCCTCAGCACAGCGTGGAGGGCGAGCCTGGCTCGCGCCGGAGGTGGCCGGCGTCCCCCTCTCAGCCTAACCCTTGTTGTTCACTTGCAGACATTGTCAACACAGCTCGCCCCGACGAGAAAGCCATCATGACCTATGTGTCGAGCTTCTACCATGCCTTTTCTGGGGCTCAGAAGGTACCGGAGGCGGCTGTGTCCATCTCGCTGTAACATTTCCGACTGCAGCATCCTACACTCATGCGACTTCTCTTTCAGATGGCCGTTTTGTCTCTTGTTGGCTTGGGAACCAGACCTCAGCTCGTTCACATGGGTTTAAAAAAGCCGCTCGGCTTCCCCAAATCTGTCTGTAACGCGATGCCGGCGCGGCTGGGCCAAGGGCCTGGCAGAGCACCAGCCCGGCGCTTACCTGGGGCAGAAAGGAGCTTCCTGAAGCTGCCCGATGAGGCTTGGGAGCTCGGATATATCTCAAAACGAAGCCTCAGCACTTTGCAAGAGGCTGAGCTATTAAGCAGGGGAAGCACAGTGGCAAAAATAACCCCGTCAGCTAGCTCTGGTTTGGATCCCAGGCCCCAGCAAGCGCTTGTTCCCCTCCGCTGCATGCCCGAGGCGGGTCGAGGATTGCCATGCCGCTTCTTCACCCTCTCTCCTCCCTTTCTCTCTGCGCAGATATTGTAGGCACTCTCAGGCCCGATGAGAAGGCCATCATGACATACGTTTCCTGCTTCTACCACGCTTTCTCGGGTGCTCAGAAGGTGAGCTTTGCCGGGTGGAGCTGCGCGCTTGGGTCGAGCCGCTACTAACACCGGACCTTCGGTCTCCCGAGGGTCGTTGCACTGCTGCACGGCTTCTGGAAACGTGAAAACGGGGCCGGCTTTAGCTCCGCTTCACTCGGGAGAAGGGCAGAGCATAAGCCCCTGTCCGGGAGGAGAGCCGGGCTGGCTCCTGCGCTGGAGAAGTCTTTCCAGGCTTAGCGTAGCTGGGCTTTTGTCACCGTACGGGGCAGGAGGTACCGAGAAGAGCCCAAGTCCCGGTTTGCACCGCGACCCGCTGTTTCTGATGCATCTCTTCAGCGCAATCCGGGCTTGCGAGAGCTCGAGGCAACGTCTTAAATCAGCTTTACCCGAGGGCTTGGGGAGAGGGGGGCTGGCGTTCCCTCCAGCCCGGTCCGAGACCTTCGTTAGGGAGACTCGTTAGACCGGCGCTCGGAGCCAGGCATGAAATCTGTCGTCGTGTCAGGGCGCTGCCTGTCACTGTGGGGTGCCTGGGGGGGGCTCCTGCCCTACCTCCCCGCTCGGCACCGTCGCTCGGCTGCCCTTTCCTTTCCTCCTTTCCTAAACGCCTCGCGTCAGACCCGGCGCAGGGCTAGCTCGCAGCGCAGCAGCGGGGACGTTTTAAGAGGCTGTTTCGGGCAGATCAGCAATTACCGTTTTGTGCTAATCGGAGGGATTCGGGAAACGAATGAGCCTGTCGGACGGCTGGTGGCCGAGAAAAGCCGTCGGCCTGCCGAGAGCTGGGGGCTGAGCCTCAGCTTGTGCGGGAGCAAGCCGGGTCTTGGATCCGCACGGCCGAATCGTGGTCAGAGCTCCCCCCGCCCCGAGCGCGGCCGGCGCCGAGCTCTCGAGGACGGCTGCCCCTCGGCACGGGCTGCCGCTGCTGCCCTCAAAGGGGTAAACCCAAAAGGCAGAGCCCCCGTCCCTGCACGGCGCCGCCGCCGCCGGCTGCTCTGCCGAGGCCCGAGGTCCTTGCGCGGCTGCGGGATGGTTAATGAAGGTTGGCGTTAATTTACTGGCTGCGTGACCCCCCCGTGCAGCAGCAGCCTGCGTCTTGGAGGGCTGCGAATCCCAGCCTGGCCCGTGGTTTTTACTCTTGCTGGTCCGCTCCCGGCCGGCGTGCCCTCCTCGTCAGCTGGCCTCGATTAGCTCCGGGAACGCGTGCTGTTTTCTTCCGCGCCGTGCTCGGAGGCGGCAGCGCCTGGCTTCGGCGGGGAGCGTGGCTAACGCGGTTAAGCCGTACCCGGGGCAGCAGGAGGAGCAGCCCGGCGCCGCGTCCCGTCTCCCTCCTGCCTTTTCCTTGGGTCTCAGACCTCCAACGCCTCGCTTTTCTCTTTTTATTTATTTATTTTACTTTTCCCCCGTGGCGACTTGTTTTTCCTCTTCCCCATCCTTCTGTAGACCCTCTCCACTATTTCTGTTGATGTCTGGCTTTCAACTCCTCTTCTTGGACTCTTTCTGTGCTGCCTACCAAGGTACTCGATCCCCCAGGCTTATCTTTTCTGCCTCCTCCTCACCCTCCCACCCAGTGTAGAGAGGATCTGCCTTCATGGAAGAGCAGAAGACTGAAGGATGGTGCTTAGAGATGGGTAAAAAAAAACAAAAAACAAACCAAAAAATGAAAGAGGAGCAGCCTGGGTGTGATGGGCTTTCTCCTGCTCCGTGCAAAGCAGCGCCAGACCCCGGCAGGGCACCGCGCCTCCGGATAGAGAGCAGGGAAGGAAAAACACCGGGGCGGCGCGGGTCTCGCTCGTGATGGCGGCACGCTCGGCGTGGCCGCCGCGCGCTCCGGCGCTCGAAACCCGAGTTTGCCTTGTCCGCGAAGCCGTGGGTAAGGTTTGACCCGCGGCGCTCGTGCGGAGGGTGACGATGCCGGAGCTGTGCTGGAAGTCGCCCGGGATGGTTTTGGGGAGCTCGGCTTTCCTCAGCCTCGAGGCCAGGCTGCGTCTCCCCTGCACGGTGCCCGGAGATCCTCCGCACCCAGCCGAGCTGCCGGAGCCGGGGTGGGGGGGATGCTCTGCAGCTCCCAAATCCCCCAGGGCCGGTTGGAGCGTTGCTCCGGCAGAACGGGTCCGGTTGGGATGGGGACGTGCGGGTTGGGGCACCGCAGCCTTCCGCGGCTCTGAATCCCCCCCCCTTCTCGCCCTGCTCTTCCCCCTCCAGGCCGAGACTGCGGCGAACCGCATCTGCAAAGTGCTGGCCGTCAACCAGGAGAACGAGCACCTGATGGAAGACTACGAGAAGCTGGCTTCCGACGTAAGCTGCCCGGCCGCCCCGGCACCCCTAAAAACCCCTTCCCCCTAAAAGCGGCCTCCCTCCGCCGTTCCGCGCCTCCCACCCATCACATCCCATTCCCCCCGCAGCTCCTGGAGTGGATCAAGCGCACCATCCCTTGGCTGGAGGACCGCAGCCCGCAGAAGACCATACAGGAGATGCAGCAGAAGCTGGAAGACTTCCGCGACTACCGGCGTGTCCACAAGCCCCCCAAAGTGCAGGAGAAATGCCAGCTGGAGATCAACTTTAACACCCTGCAGACGAAGCTCCGGCTGAGCAACAGGCCTGCTTTCATGCCCTCCGAGGGGAAGATGGTCTCGGTGAGCAGCTCCTCGAGCGTCCTGCGCCGCGGGGAGTAGAGCTGGGAGACCCGGGGGGTGCTGAGGTCGGGGTGAGGTGCCCGCGCTGATGGGGTCCGCTTGTTCCGAACGCTGCGGTTGAGAGCGTGGAAGCTGGAGCTGCTCTCCTGCGCTCCCAGAGGGGTTGTGGGGGGTGGATTCCTCTTCAGCTGCTCCCAAAACCTGCGCCGATGTAAGACGGGGCTCCCAAAGGGGACAGAACAGCTTCAGAGGGGCACACGCCTCCGCTGCCATCAGCGTGGGGCGGAGGGGACCCCGCTGCCATCGGCGTGGGGCGGAGGGGACCCTGCTGCCATCGGCGTGGGGCGGAGGGGACCCCGCTGCCATCAGCTGTGGACGGGTGATGGGGAGGAGGTGGGGGAAGAGCGGCCGTTCCCACCCCGGCGGACCCCTGAGCCCAAGGCCCTCTGCCCTGTGTCCCCCAGGACATCAATAACGGCTGGCAGCACTTGGAGCAAGCCGAGAAGGGCTACGAGGAATGGCTGCTGAACGAGATCAGGCGGCTGGAGCGGCTCGACCACCTGGCTGAGAAGTTCCGGCAGAAGGCGTCCATCCACGAGGCCTGGACCGAAGGTGGCGGGTTGGGGGGGACACCTTTTGGTGGCGGGGGGACAGGGAGGGTTTGCCTCCGTCGCAGGCGGGGGTCACCCCGACAGCGACGAAGCCCTTGGAAAGCGGCTTGACCCTTCTAAAATCCGCGAGCCGCCCGCCCTGCTCCTCCGGGAGCAGGAGGGACCGTCCGTGCCGTGGACCGCAGCAGCGGGGCTGATGCAACCAGGGTCCCTGTCCCCTGTCCCGGCTCTAAGAGCAGCACATCTCAGAGATGCTTTTCATTGCTTCAGGGTTTCTGGATGCGATATAAGCTCGGGCAGAGGGGGAAGGCTGTTCGTTCGGGGTCCGTCTTCCGAGGAGATGCCACCCGGGTGGCCTCCTGCAAGCCGGAGGACTCGCCTCGGTGCCTCTCCTGGCGCATTCGGAGGGGGACGAAGTGTCGGGGCCCCGCCGGGGAGGTGACGGAACCTCGCTCCTCTGTCCCTAGGCAAGGAGGCCATGCTGAAGCAGAAGGACTACGAAACCGCCACCCTGTCGGACATCAAAGCCCTCATCAGGAAGCACGAAGCCTTCGAGAGCGACCTGGCGGCACACCAGGACCGCGTGGAGCAGATCGCGGCCATCGCGCAGGAGCTCAAGTACGTCTGCGCACCCCCGAACACCCCGGGGACCCCCCAAACACCCCGGGGACCCCCCAAACGCCCTGGGATGCACGCCGCCCTTCGGCTCCTTCCTCCCCTTGGCCCCTTCCTCCCCTGCTCTCTCAAAACCCTTCGTATCGGGGGGTCTCGCAGCAAAACCCGGGCCGCGGCTCACCTCCGAGCGCCGCGCCGGCGGCTGCCTCCTCCGCACAGTGCCCCTATTGTTCTGCCCGTCCCTTCCCCCTCCTGTTTTCTCCGCTGCTAGAATACGGTTATTGTAAGGCAGCCCGGGCAGCCTGGCTCTCTTTTTTTTCCCCCCAGTCAGATAAACTTGCACACAATTAGTACACTGAACGCCAAAGGCAGGGCCAAGCCATGAATGGAGCCCTTATTCCAGCGACTCGAGTCGCCGACAACCGGGAAACGGGGACACGCGGCTCGGGAGCGTTGCTTCATGGAAAACGCCGCGGCACAGGGCCGGGCGGGGGCCGAGGAGCCGCGACGGCTCAGGCCGGGGCCGGTCTTGCGCACGACGGGCTTGTAACGAGCCCCGGCGCCGCCGTCGGCGGAGCTCGCCCTTGCTCGCCGCCTCGGCGGGGACTCCGAAAGCTGCTGGAAGGGCCGCTCGTAGCCGAGCACGTCCCTGCGTCGGGATGCGGCCGGCCACGAGATGGAGCAGGGCGGGAGTGACGCGGGGGAGCTTAGCCCGTCCCGAAGCGGCTCTCGGGGTCCCTTCCAGCCCCAACTTCTGCTCCCCCCGCCCCATATCCTCACCCCGCTGCGTTTCTTCCCCCTGCTAAAGCGAGCTGGATTACTACGACTCGCCCAGCGTGAACGCTCGGTGCCAGAAGATCTGCGACCAGTGGGATGTTCTGGGCTCCCTGACCCACAGCAGGAGGGAGGCTCTCGAGGTGAGCGCAACCCGTCTCCTTGCTGGCTCCCTGCCCCGGGTGGGGACGGAGGGGACAGGGCCACCGTGGTGGAGGCGGGGGGTTCCTCCGCTCCTAACTCCTCCCGGCCACGTGCAGAAAACAGAGAAGCAGCTGGAAACGATCGACGAGCTGCACTTGGAGTACGCGAAGAGGGCGGCCCCCTTCAACAACTGGATGGAGAGCGCCATGGAAGACCTTCAGGACATGTTCATCGTCCACACCATCGAGGAGATCGAGGTGGGAGGCCGCGGGAGGAGAGGCGCGAAGGCTCTGTAGCCTCCGGCTTTCTTGCAGACACGTTTGTCTCCTGTTTTGAGATGGCTTCTTGGCCGTTTCTCACGCGAGCTCTGGGGTCTGCAAGACCCGGGGAGCTTCTCTTGGGGGGGAAGGATGAGCTGGTACAAAACCACTCGCGAAGCAGCTCCCCAAACCTGGCCCCAGGCTCTAACCCGGATCCCGTCTCCTGCAGGGACTCATCGCTGCTCACGACCAGTTCAAATCCACCCTGCCCGACGCCGACAAGGAACGCGAGGCCATCCTGGGCATCCAGAGGGAAGCGCAACGGATCGCGGACTTCAACAGCATCAAGCTCTCTGGGAACAACCCCTACACCTCTGTCACCCCGCAGATCATCAACTCCAAGTGGGAACGGGTAAGTGCCTCCTCCAGCATCGGCACCCCTTGTAGCCGAAGCGCCCACGAGGCCGTCTGTTCGCGTGCCGGCAAGTAATAACGAAGGGATCGTCTGTGGGGCCGTAGCTCCTGCTCCCTCCGCAGCCGGGTGCTCCACCAGCTCCTTCCCGTTGTGCCTGGAGCACCGTGGGTTTCACGGCTGTGCCTTTCCGTAGCCGCCTTTCCGAAATACCTCGATCCCCCGCAGCCCTGGCAAGGGTTTGTCCCCGCTGCCACGTGCGCCCGTGGGTCTTCCAGCGCCGTCCCCTTCTCCTCGCAGGTCCAGCAGCTGGTGCCGAAGAGGGACCATGCCTTGCTCGACGAGCAGAGCAAGCAGCAATCCAACGAGCATTTACGTCGGCAGTTCGCCAGCCAGGCCAACATCGTGGGGCCCTGGATCCAAACCAAGATGGAGGTGAGGGCTCGGCCGACGCCGGAGGGGTGGCTGGCGGTGGTTATCCCGGCGGCTGGTGGGCTCCGCCGGAGCTGGAGTGCCATCTGCCGTCCAGAGGGCTGGGGAAGGCAGAGCCACAGCTCTGGAACCTCACTTCGGAGCGGCAGCTGCCCCATGTCTGCGTTGCCCCGGCTCCAAAAAGGACGGAAAGCGGCGAAGCCGTTAATAAAATCAGCCTGGTGCATGCCGGGGCTCGTGCTCGCGCTTGCTGGCGCCCGTCGGCGCCTCGTGTCAGCCGCGGGCGGACGGATGGGTTCGTTCGGAGCTCGCGGCGTCGCTCCTCGCGTGCCCGACCCTGATCTGGCCCCGCTGGGGTTGTTTTCCCCCCCGCACACACACCTCCAGGAGATCGGGCGCATCTCCATCGAGATGAACGGCACGCTGGAGGACCAGCTCAACCACCTCAAGCAGTACGAGCAGAGCATCGTGGACTACAAACCCAACATCGACCTGCTCGAGCAGCAGCACCAGCTCATTCAGGAGGCCCTGATCTTCGACAACAAGCACACCAACTACACCATGGAGGTGGGTGCCCTTCGCCCGCCCGGGCTCGAGGATGGCGAAAGGGAGAGGCTTGACCCTTGCAGAGCTCAGCCAGGCTTCGGCTCTCTCCTCCGGGCGCCGGGGTGTGCCCAGAGGGTTGGGTGACACCTGAAGGTGCCCGGTCCCTTCTAGTTAGAGCCTTGCAAAGCCTGGGCTCGGGAGCCAGCAGGAGTCGGGGCGCTGGCGCATCACCGGTAGCTGCTTCCCATCCAGCGGCTCCTGCTCCCCTGACCGCCTTAAGCAAGAGTCACCGTCACACGCCGGCGTGCCTCGACTCGGCAGCCGGGGCGTCCCTTCCCCGCGACCCTCACCTCTCCTCTCCCCCCCCTCCAGCACATCCGTGTGGGCTGGGAGCAGCTCCTCACCACCATCGCCCGCACCATCAACGAGGTGGAGAACCAAATCCTCACCCGCGACGCCAAGGGCATCAGCCAGGAGCAGATGCAGGAGTTCAGGGCCTCCTTCAACCACTTCGACAAGGTACCGGGCCACCTCGAGCGCGCCGGGGCGGTGCTGCCGAAACCTGCCTTCGCGTCTCGGCTGTCGGCTTCCCCTCGGGGGGGGGGGTGCAGAGGGGGCTGACGCCCCGATCTTCGTGCCTGTCCCCCAAAGCCGCTGCTGCTCTTTTGGAGGAGCAAGACCCACGGGATTATTTCCCCCGCCTCCTCCGGTGCCGGCACGCAGCCTCCTCGGGGAGCGCAGCCCCGGGACGCGGTGGGGATGGAGGAGCCCTGCTTCCAGCCTCCTCCGGGCAGCAAAGCCAGCGTGCCTTCCACTAACGGCGTGTCTTTTCCCCCCTTCCCGCCCCCCCCCGCCCCGGCGCATGTCTCCGGCCCCCCGTTTCCCCCCCTCACCTCTCCTCCCCGCCTCCGCTGTCGTCCGACGGCCGGCGCGGCTCCCACCGTGCCGCGGCGCAGGACCACGGCGGTGCCCTGGGACCGGAGGAGTTCAAAGCCTGCCTCATCAGCTTGGGATACGATGTGGAGAATGACCGACAGGTACCCAGCCTCGCCGCCCCGCGGCCGGAGACGCGATTAACCTCTCTCCTTTCTCTCTTCCTCCCCGTCCCGTGGTCTTCCTCCCCTTCCACGCTCCTCCGCCCGCCTCCATGCTGGATTTCCCCCCACCGCCTCCCTCCCGTCGACTGCCGAAACGCCCTCCTTTAACTGAATCTCTGCCTCTCTCTCTCCTCCCTTCCTCCCTGCCCTTCCCGGGTTTTCCTTCCTCTTCCTCTCCGTCTCTGCATGCGCTCTCTGCCCTCTGCGGCCGGCTCTCTCTCCTCTTCCTCCTCTTCACCCTCTCGGAGTAGAAGCGCACGGGAAGCATGGACACCGATGACTTCCGAGCTCTCCTTATCTCCACGGGATACAGCCTGGTATGCTATCTGCTATTTCTCCCCTTTTTTCCCCCCCCCTGCCACTTTTTTTTCCCTTTCCGATCTTCTTTTCGTCGCTGCGAACCTCCGGGGCTGGCGCTCGCCGCGGGGTGGGGGGGAGCGGGAGAGGGCTGGGGGCAGGAGGGGATGGTGCCGGAGACTGGGAACGACGCCGGGCGCCTCGTTTGTGCCGCGACGATCCCCGAGGACTCGGGAGACTCCCTTCCCGTGCGGCTGAGACGGCGGAGGGGTCTCACCGGGGGCCGTCTCCCGGCAAGCGAGGGGAATTAGGCGCTGCCGGGGAGCCCGGCAAAGGTCCGGCGTGCGCTCCTCTCACCGCAGCCCCCCCCTCCCTCCAGGGTGACGCCGAATTCAACCGGATAATGAGCGTCGTCGATCCCAACAACAGCGGGATCGTCACCTTCCAAGCCTTCATCGACTTCATGTCCCGGGAGACCACCGACACGGACACAGCCGACCAAGTCATCGCCTCCTTCAAAGTCCTGGCCGGGGACAAGGTGAGGCACGGCGGGGAGGCCGGGAGCCGCTCCCTGCGGATCAGCCGTGCCCGCTTTTTGGGAAGGGCACGGAGCGATCCGGCGATAACGGGGTGGGGGGTCCGCCGGGGTTCTCATCTCTTATTTTTTTTCTTTTTATCCCCCCCGCGTACCCCAGAACTACATCACGGCCGAGGAGCTGCGGCGAGAGCTGCCCCCCGACCAGGCGGAGTACTGCATCGCCCGCATGGCCCCCTACCAGGGCCCCGACGCCGTCCCCGGAGCCCTGGACTACAAGTCCTTCTCCACGGCGCTCTACGGCGAGAGCGACCTCTGAGCCCCGCCGCGGCGGCGGCGGCACCAAGCGCTGGCGCTTCCCGGCAGGAGCCAAGCCCCCGTTTCTTTTCTTTCTTTGGGTTTTTTTGTTTTTTGGGGTTTTTTTGTTGGTTTTTTTTTTTTTTCAGTGCTCTGCATCCACACTCACACACGCACCGGCTGTCTCTCCTCCCCGGGGGAGCATCACCGAAAAAGCCACAGCCGCCCCACCGCCATCCGGTTATTGCGCATTATACCGACCGCGTACCTATGCAACGATTTATTTTGGGGTGTTTTGGGGGGTTTTTTTTTTCCCCCCCCACTGTGCGGGGAGGGCGGGCTGCGAGCGGGGTTGGGGGGGGAGGTTCTCGCCTTTCGGTCGCTTGGGGTTTCTCGGCAGGGGAGCGGGGAGCCTCGGCGCGCCCGGCAGCTCTGGCTCAGATGGTTATTTTTTTTAATATAAACCCCTTCTATTTTTTCAACTGACACCCAGGACGGCCGCCGGTTCGCAGGGAGCCCCCTCCTCCTCCTGCCCTGCCTCTGCCCTCTTTAATTTATGCCTCTCCGGAGCAGAAAAGCCGAACGGGGTCTTTGCGGAGCCAGCGCCGGCCCCTCTGCCCCGGGGAGGGGAGGGGAGGGAGGGGGGGGTCCTCGCCCCAGCGCAGCCCCCTCCCCAGCACAGCACGTTCCCTCCAGCCTTGGAGCAGGTTTTTCTGAGGACCAAAAATTTAAAAAAAAAAAAAAAAAAAAAAAAAGAAAGCAAAAAAGCAAAAAAAAAAAAAAAAAAAGCCTGATCTTTTAAAATTTAAATGAAAGCCAGAAGGTTCCTATTTACTTTATTAACTTACGGATTTATTATATAAATATATATTCACCTAGCAGCATATATTACCGGTTTTCTTTGTCATGTAATTAAAATATTGCTGATAACTGTTAACGACGGAGACTGTACCGTTCCTCACCGCTGTCGTCCCTCCTGTCCTGGGCCCGGGGAACCCCCCCGCCCCGGCACGGCCGGGACCCCCCCCCGGGCACGGCCGGGCACGCCGCCGGCTTCGCCCGCCTCGGCACGAGCCTGCTCGCAGGGCAATAAAAGGTGTCGGATCTTTAGGGGCGATGCGCTGCGTCTCTCTCCTTCTGGGGGGCTCTGCTGGGGGGGGGCACGAGGCGGGGGGTGTCCGGCCCCTTATAGCCCCTTTGGGGACCTCATCTATGTCCTGGGAGCCCTTACATGCCTCTTTGGGACCCCATATACCCCCCGTGCTCATATATCCCCCTTTGGGACCCCATATACTGCTTGTGCACCCGTATGTCCTCTTTTGGGACCCCATATATGCCCTCTGAGCCCATATATTCCCCCCTTGGGACACCTTATATCCTCTTGGGACCCCATATACTGCCTCTGAGCCCATATATCCCCCTTTGGGACCCCAAATACCCTCTTTGGGACCCCATATATGCCCTCTGAGCCCATATATCCCCCTTTGGAACACCTTATATCCTCTTTGGGACCCCATGCAGCCCCTTGGGGACCCCATATCCCACCTGTAAGCCCTTATATCCCCTTTGGGGACCCCATATATGCCCTGTGAGCCCTTTTATCCCCTTTGGGGACCCCATATATGCCCTGTGAGCCTATATATCCCCCTTTGGGACACATTATATCCCATTTAGAACCCATATATGCCCTGTGAGCCCTTATATCCCCTTTGGGACCCCATATACGCCCGTGTGCTTATATATCCCCCTTTGGGACCCATATACTGCCTGTGTGCCCATATATACTCTTTTGGGACCCCATATATGCCCTCTGAGCCCATATATCCCCCTTTGGGACCCCTTATATCCCATTTAGAACCCCATATACACCCTCTGAGCCCTTACATCACCTTTGGGACCCCATATACGCCCGTGTGCTTATATATCCCCCTTTGGGACCCATATACTGCCTGTGTGCCCATATATACTCTTTTGGGACCCCTTATATGCCCTCTGAGGCCTTATATCCCCCTTTGGGACCCCATATACCCCCTCTGAGCCCTTATATCCCCTTTGGGACCCTATATATACCCTCTGAGCCCATATATCCCTCTTTGGGACCCCTCATATCCCCTTTAGAACCCCATACACCCCCTTGGGGACCCCATATACCACCCGGGAGCCCTTATATCCACTTTAGGAACCCTCTATATGCCCTGTAAGCACTTACATCCCTCTTTGGGACCCCATATACCCCCATGTGCTCATATATCCCCCTTTGGGACCCGAATACCGCCTGTGTGCCCATATGTCCTCTTCTGGGACCCCATGTATGCCCTGTGAGCCCATATATCCCCCTTTGGGATCCCATATACCATCTGGGAGCCCTTTTATCCCCTTTGGGGATCTCATATATGGCCTCTGAGCCTATATATCCCCCTTTGGGACCCATATACCCTCTGTATGCACATATATCTCCCTTGGACTCTCCATATACCCCCTTGTGACCCCATATATACCCTCTGAGCCCATATATTCCCCTTGGGGAACCCATATACCCCCTGTATGTGCACATACATTCCCCTTTGGGTCTCTGTATACCCGCTGTGTGCCTATATATCCCTCACTGGAACCTCCATATACCACTGTGTGCCCGTATACCCCGCTTTGGGACCCCATATACTCCCTGCGTGCCCATACATCCCCTTCATTGCATTTTGAAGCCCCAGATATCCCCTGTGTGCCTGTATAGCCTCCGTGTGTGCCCATGTAGCTCCCTCTTTGGGACCCCATATGCCGCCTGGGAGCCCTTATATCCCCTTTGGGACCCTATATATGTCTTCTGAGCCCATATATCCCCCTTTGGGACACCTTATATCCCCCTTAGAGCCCCATACACCCCCTTGGGGACCCCATATACCACCTGGGAACCCTTATATCCCCTTTGGGGACCTCATATATGCCCTGAGGAGCCCTTATATTCTTCTTTGGCACCCCATATACCCCCGTGTGCTCGTATATCCCCCTTTGGGACCCCATACACCCCCTTTGGGACCCCATATACAACCTGGGAGCCCTTATATCCACTTTAGGAACCCTATATATGCCCTGTAAGCCCTTATATCCCTCTCTGGGACCCCACATACCCCCATGTGCTCATATATCCCCCTTTGGGACCCGTATAGTGCCTGTGTGCCCGTATGTCCTCTTCTGGGACCCCATACACCCCCTTTGGGACCCCATATACAACCTGGGAGCCCTTATATCCACTTTAGGAACCCTATATATGCCCTGTAAGCCCTTATATCCCTCTCTGGGACCCCACATACCCCCATGTGCTCATATATCCCCCTTTGGGACCCGTATAGTGCCTGTGTGCCCGTATGTCCTCTTCTGGGACCCCATACACCCCCTTTGGGACCCCATATACAACCTGGGAGCCCTTATATCCACTTTAGGAACCCTATATATGCCCTGTAAGCCCTTATATCCCTCTCTGGGACCCCACATACCCCCATGTGCTCATATATCCCCCTTTGGGACCCGTATAGTGCCTGTGTGCCCGTATGTCCTCTTCTGGGACCCCATACACCCCCTTTGGGACCCCATATACAACCTGGGAGCCCTTATATCCACTTTAGGAACCCTATATATGACCTGTAAGCCCTTATATCCCTCTTTGGGATGTCACATACCCCCATGTGCTCATATATCCCCCTTTGGGACCCATATACTGCCTGTGTGCCCATATGTCCTCTTTTGGGATGCCATATATGCCCTCTGAGCCCTTATCTCCCCTTTGGGACCCCATATGTGCCCTCTGAGCCCATATATCCCCCTTTGGGACACCTTATATCCCCTTTGGGACACCATATACCCCCTGTGAGCCCTTATATCCCCATTGGGGACCCCATATATGCCCTCTGAGCCCATATATCCCCCTTGGGGACCCTAAACACCCCCTCGAGGACTCCATATACCACCTGTGAGCCCTTATATCCCCTTTGGGACCCTATATATGGCCTCTAAGCCCATATCTCCCCCTTTGGGACCCCATATACCACCTGTCAGCCCTTATATCCCCTTTGGGGACCTCATATATGCCCACTGAGCCCATATATCTCTCTTTGGGACACCTTATATCCCCTTTGGGACCCCATACACCCACTGGGGACCCCGTATACCACCCGGGAGCCCATATGTCCCCTTTTGGGACCCCATATAAGCCATGTGTGCACATATCTCCCTCCTTGGACCCCATATATCACCTGCAGGCACACATACCCTGCTTTGAGACTCCGTATCCCCCTTCTGGGACCCCATATATGCCCTCTGAGCCCATATATCCCCCTTTGGGACACCTTATATCCCCCTTAGAGCCCCATATACCCCCTTGGGGACCCCATATACCACCTGGGAGCCCTTATATCCCCTTTGGGGACCTCATATATGCCCTGAGGAGCCCTTATATTCTTCTTTGGGATCCCATATACCCCCGTGTGCTCATATATCCCCCTTTGGGACTCCATATACTGCCTGTGTGCCCATATATCCCCCTTTGGACCCCATATATGCCATGTGTGCACATATCTCCCTCCTTGGGACCCCATATATCACCTGCAGGCACACATACCCTGCTTTGAGACGCCGTATCCCCCTTCTGGGACCCCATATATGCCCTCTGAGCCCATATATCCCCCTTTGGGACACCTTGTATCCCCTTTGGGACCCCATATACCCCCTGTGAGCCCTTATATCCCCTTTGGGACCCCATATACGCCCGTGTGCTTATATATCCCCCTTTGGGACCCATATACTGCCTGTGTGCCCATATGTACTCTTTTGGGACCCCATATATGCCCTCTGAGCCCATATATCCACCTTTGGGACACCTTATATCCCATTTAGAACCCCATATACCCCCTCTGAGCCCTTATATCACCTTTGGGACTCCATATACGCCCGTGTGCTTGTATATCCCCCTTTGGGACCCATATACTGCCTGTGTGCCCATATATACTCTTTTGGGACCCCATATATGCCCTCTGAGCCCATATATCCACCTTTGGGACCCCATATACCATCTGGGAGCCCTTTTATCCCCTTTGGGGATCTCATATATGGCCTCTGAGCGTATATATCCCCTTGGGACACTTTATATCCCATTTAGAACCCATATATGCCCTGTGAGCCCTTATATCCCCTTTGGTGACCTCATATACGCCCGTGTGCTTATATATCCCCCTTTGTGACCCATATCCTGCCTGTGTGCCCATATATCCCCTTTGGGACCCCATATATGCCCTCTGAGCCCACATATCTCCCTTTGGGACACCTTATATCCCCTTTAGAACCCATATACCCCCTTTGGGACTCCATATACCACCTGGGAGCCCTTATATCCACTTTAGGAACCCTATATATACCCTGTGTGCCCATATGTACTCTTTGGGACCCCATATGCCATCTGGGAGCTCTTTTATCCCCTTTGGGGATCTCATATATGGCCTCTGAGCCTATATATCCCCCTTTGGGACCCCGTATACCCTCTGTATGCACATATATCTCCCTTGAACACCCCATATAGCCCCTTGGGACCCCATATACACCCTCTGAGCCCATATATCCCCCTTGGGGAACCCATATACCCCCTGTATGTGCATATACATTCCACTTTGGGTCTCTTTATACCCGCTGTGTGCCTATATATCCCTCACTGGAACCTCCATATACCACTGTGTGCCCGTATACCCCGCTTTGGGACCCCATATACTCCCTGCGTGCCCATACATCCCCTTCATCACATTTTGAAGCCCCAGATATCCCCTGTGTGCCCATATAGCCTCCGTGTGTGCCCATGTAGCTCCCTCTTTGGGACCCCATATGCCGCCTGGGAGCCCTTATATCCCCTTTGGGACCCCATACATGCCCTCTGAGCCCATATATCCCCCTTTGGGACACCTTATATCCCCCTTAGGGACACCTTATATCCCCCTTAGAGCCGCATACACGCCCTTGGGGACCCCATATAGGACCTGGGAGCCCTTATATCCCCTTTGGGACCCTATATATGCCCTCTGAGCCCATATATTCCCCTTTGGGACACCTTGTATCCCCTTTGGGACCCCATATACCCCCTGTGAGCCCTTATATCCCCTTTGGGACCCCATATACGCCCGTGTGCTTATATATCGCCCTTTGGGACCCATATACTGCCTGTGTGCCCATATGTACTCTTTTGGGACCCCATATATGCCCTCTGAGCCCATATATCCACCTTTGAGACACATTATATCCCCTTTGGGACCCCATATACCCCCTCTGAGCCCTTATATCCCCTTTGGGGACCTCATATATGCCCATGTGCTTATATATCCCCCTTTGGGACCCATATACTGCCTGTGTGCCCATATATACTCTTTTGGGACCCCATATATGCCCTCTGAGCCCATATATCCCCCTTTGGGACACCTTGTATCCCCTTTGGGACCCCATATACCCCCTGTGAGCCCTTATATCCCCTTTGGGGACCCCCTATACCCTCTGTATCCACATATATCCCCCTTGGACACCCCATATACCCCCTTGGGGACCCCATATATGCCCTGTGAGGGCACAGCCCCCCCCATCTGTCCCCCATCCCCCCAGGCTGTGCCCGTGTCCCCCCATGTCCCCTCCATGTCCCCCATAACCCCTCCGTGTCCCCTCATGTGTCCCCAGTGTCCCCCCGTGTCCCCCATATCCACCTGTGTCGGGGGGGGGCACGAGGTGAGCAGGGGGCCTTACAAATGACGCTCTGGGCCCCTCGGATGAGTCTTGGAACCTTAAAAGCAGGGCTTGGAACTTAAAAATGAGGGTCCCAGGGTGGGGTCCGGACTTTGACCCCCACTCCGGGGGGGGAGGGTGGGAACTTGCCCGAGGTGGCGACACCCCGGACTCTGCCCTGTGCCGGGGGGGGGGGACGGACACCCAGGCGTCCGGGTGTCGGTTGGGGCCAGGAGGGGCCCGGCTGTGCCGCGGGGCCGGGGACGCGTTGGCCTCGGTCCCCGACCCCGTCCTGGCACCCTGGGGGGGCCCCCGGCTCCATCGCGGCACCGCGGGGATCCCCATCACCGATCCCTGGGGATATGGGGACCCCTCATCCCCATTGTAACACCCCTGGGGGGGACCCCCCCTCCCGGACCCATGGCAGCACCCTGGGGTCCCCCCTCAAACCCACGGCAGCACCCTGGGTCCCGTCCCTCCCCACGCTGCAGAGAAACGAGGGCGGACGGGGGCTGTGGGGACACCTGGGTTTATTGGGGGGACGACTGTGGGGACAGCCGGGTTTATTGGGGGGGGACACACCGTGGGGACAGCCAGGTTTATTGTGGGGGGGGCCGCGGTGGCCCTACAGCTTGGCGAAGGGGACGCCCTCGGGGCTCTTCTTCTCCATCGCCGCCTGCACCAACTTGAGGATGTCCTCGGTCTGCAGCATGCTCATGTTCCAGGTGGCCTGGGGACGAGCGCGGGGACAGGGATGGGGACGGGGACGGGACACCCTCGGGGACGGGGACGGGACACCCCCGGGGACGAGCACAGGGACAGGGATGCGACGGGGACAGGGATTGCACAGGGACGGGGACGGGACGCCCTTGGGGACGGGGACAGAACGCCGTTGGGAACGGGGATGGGGACGGGACGCCCTCAGGGATGGGTACGGGACACCCTCGGGGACGAGCACAGGGACAGGGACATCACGGGGACAGGGATGGGACGGGGACTGGATGCCCTCGGGGACAGGGACAGAACGCCGTTGGGAACGGGGACGGGGACAGGACGCCCTCAGGGATGGGGACGGGACACCCTCGGGGACGAGCGCAGGGACAGGGACATCATGGGGACAGGGATGGCACAGGGACGGGGACGGGACGCCCTCAGGGACGGGGACAGAACGCCGTTGGGAACGGGGACGGGGACGGGACGCCCTCGGGGACAAAGACGGGCGCGGGGATGACCACAGCATGGGGACGGGGACATCGTCGCGGTCAGGGAGGGGGAACAGGGACGACGCAGCCGCCGGTGTTTCGGGGACAGGGAGCACGGCGTTTTGGGGAGGGGGTCCCCGGCGTTTCGGGGAGGGGGCCGCTCACCACGTAGCGGAGGCTCTCGGAGACGGGGTGGTCCCGCGAGTAGACCAGGTTCACCTTGGTGCCCTGCACGGCCACGGGGCTCCGGGCCGCGATGGCGGTGGCCACGTCCAGGGCTCCCTGCAGCAGCGTCGCCTTGTCGGGGAACACCCGGCTGTGGGCGAGAGGGGCTGCCAGCGGGGACGGGCACCCCGAGGGGACCCCCCGGGGAACCGGGGACGGCCCCGGGGACGGGGTCCCCTCCCGGCAGGGGCTGGGGGGGCCGCAGTACCTCACCAAGCCGGAGCTGTGCGCTTCGGGGGCCATCATCTTGCGGGCGGTGAAGGCCAGTTCGTTGACGAGGCTGTGGGGGTGTTCGTGGGGTGAGACGGGGTCCCCCTGAAGTCCCCTCCCCTGCCACCAGCGCCCCCCCCCCCCCCCCCCCCGGCATCCGCCCACCCACCTCTGGCTGCCCACGATCTTCGGGAGACGCTGCAGGGTGCCCACGTCGGCCGCCAGCCCAATGTCCACCTCCTGCGGGCACGGGGACACGTGAGGGGACACAGGGATGTAAGAGGGGCCACGGGGACGGCCGAGGGGCTCCAGGGACATCCGAGGAGTCCCAGGGACATCCGTAAGGTCACAGGGATGTCTGAGGAGCCACGGGGACATCCGAGGAGCCACCGGGACATCTGAGGGGTCTCAGGGACATCCCAGGAGCCATAGGGACATCCAAGGAGCCACCAGGACATCTGACGGGTCTCGGGGACATCCGAGAGCCATGGGGACATCCAAGGAGCCAGGGGGACATCCAAGGAGCCACAGGGACATCTGAGGGGTCTCAGGGACATCCAAGGAGCCAGGGGGACATCCAAGGAGCCACAGGGACATCTGAGGGGTCTCAGGGACATCCAAGGAGCCACAGGGACATCCAAGGAGCCACAGGGACATCCAAGGAGCCACAGAGACATCTGAGGGGTCTCAGGGACATCAAGGAGCCACCAGGACATCCAAGGAGCCACAGAGACATCTGAGGGGTCTCAGGGACATCCAAGGAGCCACAGGGACATCCAAGGAGCCACCAGGACATCCAAGGAGCCACGGGGACATCTGAGGGGTCTCGGGGACATCCGAGAGCCATGGGGACATCCAAGGAGCCAGGGGGACATCCAAGGAGCCACAGGGACATCTGAGGGGTCTCGGGGATGCCCGAGGAGCCACGGGGATGCCCGAGGGTCCCCAGGGCCACCCCAGGGTGCCCCCACCCACCTACCTTCACCTGGAACCAGGCGTCCTGGGTGCAGTAGCGGATGTCGCAGGCAGAGATGAGGTCGACGCCTGTCGGGAGAAGACCCTGAGCCAGTGGGAGGGGGGGGGACCCCACCTCACCCCACCCCGGCCCCAGCTCACCCGCGCCGATGCAGGCGCCGTGCACCGCCGCGATCACCGGCTTCGGGCACTGCAGGAGAGACGGGCGTCAGGGGGAGTTGGGGAACGGGGTGTGTGTGTCCCCCCCCCCGCCTCCGTCCGTCCGTCCGTCCGTCCGTCCATCCGACCTTCTCCAGCACCGAGAAGGTCTCCTGGTACTCGCAGATCTTCCGCCGCAGGTTCCAGGCCTTCCTGGCCACGTCCTCGCCCTCCACCATCATGAACTCGCTGCCCATCTCCATCAGGTCGATCCCTGCCCGCGGCCGTGCCGTCACCGGCTGTCCCCGGTTCCTGGCTGGGGGGGGGGGCAAGACCCCCCCTGCCCCCCGGCCCCCCCCAGCCAGGGCTGAGACACCCCCCGTCCTCCTGGTGATGCTGAGATGCCCCTGATCTCCCCCGGCTAGGGGAAAGGTACCCCAAATTCCCCCCAGAGAGGGCAAAGGTACCCCCAATCCCCACCCCAGCTAGGGCAAAGTTACCCCAAATCCCCCCTAGTTTGGGTAAAGGTACCCCAAATCCCCCTGCTTTGGATAAAGTTACCCCAAATCCCCCCTAGTTTGGGTAAAGGTACCCCAAATCCCCCTGCTTTGGATAAAGTTACCCCAAATCCCCCCTAGTTTGGGTAAAGGTACCCCAAATCCCCCTGCTTTGGGTAAAAGTACCCCAAATCCCCCCTGGCTTGGGTAAAGTTACCCTAAATCCCCCTGGTTTGGGTAAAGGTACCCTAAATCGCCCCTGATTTGGGTAAACTTACCCCAAATCCCCCCTGGCTTGGGTAACGGTACCCTAAATCGCCCCTGATTTGGGTAAACTTACCCCAAATCCCCCCTGGCTTGGGTAAAAGTACCCCAAATCCCCCCTGGCTTGGGTAGAGGTACCCCCAGTTCCACCCAGCTGGTACCAAGACGCTCCCAGTCCCTCCCAGATGGGCCAAGATCCCCCCCAGTTTCCCCTACTGGGGCTGAAACATTCCCCCCCCCAGTTCTGAGATCCCCCCGAAAATGAGCCAAAGTCCCCCCGACCCCGCCAGGCACGGGGGTGCTGCCGGGAGGGGAACCCCCGGGCAGCCCTCACCAGCCGTGAAGATCTTCCCGGCGCCCGAGATGACGACGGCGCGGCAGGACGGGTCCTGGCCGATGTCCTGGAAGCACTCCACCATCTCCCTGCGGGGACAGGGACAGCGGGGACAGCGGGGACAGTGGGGAGGGGGTCCGGGGGGGGTCCTGGGGAGAGGGGTGTCCCCCCCGTTACCTCCAGAACGCCACGTTCATGGCATTCCTCTTCTCGGGGCGGTGGAGCTCCACGTGCAGGACGTGGTCCCGCTCCGGCGTCACCCGCAGCGTCTCGAAGCTGCGGCCGGGCGAGCGCCGCTCCGCCGCCTCCGCCGACATCAGCCGGGCCGGCACCCGCAGCGCTGCGGCACCCGGCCCGTCACTGGGGCGCTGGGACCCGCTGGGGAAGGACTGGGAGTCCCTGGGGAGGGGCTGGGACCCATTGGAGAAGGGCTGGGGGCACTGGGACACGCTGCAGAGGTGCTGGGACACACTGGGGAGGGGCTGGGACCCGTTGGAGAAGGGCTGGGGGCACTGGGACACACTGGAGAAGGGCTGGGGGCACTGGGACACACTGGGGAGGCACTGGGACACACTGAAGAAGGGCTGGGGGCACTGGGACACACTGGGGAGGCACTAGGACCCACTGGAGAAGGGCTGGGGGCACTGGGACACACTGGAGAAGGGCTGGGGGCACTGGGACACACTGGGGAGGCACTGGGACACACTGGAGAAGGGCTGGGGGCACTGGGACACACTGGGGAGGCACTAGGACCCACTGGAGAAGGGCTGGGGGCACTGGGGCACACTGGGGAGGGACTGAGACCCACTAGAGAAGGACTGGGAACACCTAGGGAGGAACTGGGACCCACTGGGGAGGGACTGGGACCCATTGGAGAAGGGGTGGGAGCACCGAGATGCACTGGAGAGGGACTGGGAGATGCTAGGGAGGGACTGGGACTTGTTGGAGAACAGCTGGGGGCACTGGGACACACTGGGGAGGGGCTGGGACCCATCGGAGAAGGACTGGGAGCCCCTAGGGAGGGACTGGGACCCACTGGGGAGGGGCTGCGGGCACTGGGACACAGTGGGGGACTGGGACCCACTGGGGAAGGACTGGGACTCACTGGGGAAGGACTAGGGGCTCTGGGACCCACTGGGGAGGAACTGGGACCCATTGGGGAAGGGCTGGGGACCACTGGGATGCGCTGGGGAAGGGCTGGGGAGCACTGGCAACTGCTGTAACACACTAGGGAACAGTGGGGGGGTACGGGGACCCACTGGGAAAGGGCTGGGACCCACTGGAGGCACAGGGGAAGGACTGGGAGACACCGGAACGGGACTGGGACTCACTGGGCTGCACTAAGGAAGGACTGGGGACCACGGGGGGTACTGGGGAAGGACTAGAAACCACCAGAAAACTACTGGGACATACTGGGAGCCACTGGGGGAAAGACTTGGACTTGAGAGTCGTGGGCAAGGGTGGGGAAAAACTGGGGGCACTGGGGAAGGACTGGGATCCACTGGGGAAGGGCTGGGATCCGCTGGGATCCCCCAGGACAGGCTCGTCAGCCTCGTTAACTGCCAGCCCCCCCACAGCCCAAGGAGAGTGAAGGTCAGGGTGGGGGCACCCAGGCGTCCGGGGGGGGCATCGGGGGGTGGGGGGGGCCTGGGGGGGGCCTGGGGGGACACCAAGGGGGGGGGCTCGGAGTAATGGGGGACCCCAGAGGTCAGGGCAGGGAGCGCAAAAAGGGGGGACACGGGGGGGGGGCGGGGGCTTGGAGGTCAAGTGGAGGTCAAGGTGAGGCTGGGGGTCACGGGGGGGCTCTAGGCCAGGCCGGGGGTCACCACGGGGGGGGCTAAGGTTAGGCCGGGGGTCCGGGGCCTGCCGTGGGGTCGGGTCCCCCCCACTCACGTCTCCCCAGCAGCCCCCGCAGCCCCGCAGCCACCGCCGCCATCGGCTCCCTCACGGTCCTTCGCAGGGCGAGGACACCGAGGGCGGCGGCCAGAGCGCCTCCCCTTCCCGCCACGTGACCCGCCCGCAAGGGGGGCGGCGACTTCCGTTCCCCCACCGAGGCGGAAGCACCACCCTCCCTCCTCCCTACCGAGGCGGAAGTGCCCCCCTTCCCCTCCCTACCGAGGCGGAAGTGCCCCCCTTCCTCCTCCCTGCCGAGGAACCGGAGAAGACCCCGGTGCTTGGGGGTGGGTATGGGGGGAGGAACAGAGGCCCCCCCCCCCCAGCCCCGGTGCTGGGGACAAGGCCGCGGTTTAAGCTGCCCCACAACCACACCAAAAACCATACCCCGCCATTGCCCACTATCCCCCCAAGTCCCCCCAAAACGGGGGACACCCCCTCCTCAGCCCCAAACCGCCGGCTTTGTTTCCCAAACGAGTTTATTGAAAGGCGGGAGGGCAGCGGGGAGGGAGGGGGGGACGGGGGGACCGAGCACATGTACAATCATTCTCCTTAAAAATGGGGGGGGGGGGGGGACGGGGGACAAGATGGGGGGTGTCGCCGGGCGGTCACTACTGAACGTCAGCCTTTAAAAAAACAGGGGGTTTTAGGGGAAAAAAAACCACCGGGTGCCCCCGCGGGGTGGGGGTTCCCGGTTAGGAGGCGTGCTGGGCGGTGGAGAAGCAGAGTTTCAGCGTGTAGGGGTACGGCCCGTCTGGGGGGGGGAAAAAAAGAGAGGGGGGGTTAGCGGGGTGCAGGGGGGGGGGGAGTGCGGGTCTGGGGGTGCCCCCCACCGCCCCGCGACTTACTGGGGTTCTTCATCTGGTAGTGGTTGAGGAAGCCGAGGGTCTCCAGGGCGTCGCTCTTGGAGTCCCACTCCAGCAGCCCCGAGGAGCTGCGCTCGCCTGCGGGGGGGTGTCCCTTCCTCAGCCCGGCGGCTGCGGCGCCCGTGCCGCCCTGCCCCCCCGCGCCCCCCCCGGGGCAGGGAGCACCCCCCGGGCGGCCGCTCCCTGCCCCCCCGCACTTACTCTTCCCCGAGAAGACCTTGACCGAGGAAGGTCGCTTCACCCCCAGCTCGTCGCAGATCTGGGGAGGGGGGAGGAAAAAAAAAAAGGGTGAGAGGGGGCTGGCGGCTGACACGGAGGAGGAAGAGGAGGAGGAAAGGAGAAGGAAAAAGCAAAGGAGAGAAGAAGGAAAAAGCAAGGAGAAGGAGGAGGAGGAGAAGGAAAGGAGCAGAGGAAGAGGAGGAGGAAGTGAGAGGAGAAGGAAAAAGCAAAGGAGAGAAGAAGGAAAAAGCAAGGAGAAGGAGGAGGAGGAAGGAGGAAAAGGAAGCAGTGAGGAAGAGGAGGAGGAAGTGAGAGAAGAAGGAAAAAGCAAAGGAGAAGGAGGAGGAGGAGGAAGTGAGAGGAGGAGAAGGAAAAAGCAAAGGAGAGAAGAAGGAAAAAGCAAGGAGAAGGAGGAGGAAGAAGGAAAAGGAAGCAGTGAGGAGAAGGAAAAAGAGAAGGAGAAAGAAAAAGCAGCAAGGAGGAGGAGAAAGAAAAGCAAGGAGAAGGAGGAGGAAGAGAAGAAAAAGGGAGACGGAAAAAGGAGAGAAGAAGGAAGACGAAAAGGAAGAAGTGAGAAGGAGAAGGAAAAAGAGAAGGAAAAAGAGAGAAGGAAGAGGATAAGGAGGAGGAGAGAAGGAAGAAGTGAGGAGAAGCAGAAAAAAGGGGAGGAGGAGGAGGAAGAAAAGGAAGAAGTGAGAAGGAAAAAGAGAAGGAGAGAAGAAGGAAGACGTGAGGAGAAGCAGAAAGAAAAAGGGAGGAGGAGGGGGGAAAGGAAGAGAAAAAGGAAGAAGGGAGGAGGAAAAGGAAGGGGAAAAGAAGGAAAAAGAAGAGAAGGAAAAGGAAGAAGCGAGGAGGAGGAGGCAAAGGGCAGGTGGGGGTGCCCCCCGTACCTCGTAGAAGTTGTCCTCGGTCACCTCCAAGGGAGCGTTGAAGAAGTGGAGGACGTTGCTGGGGTGCTGGATCCTGTTCTTGGCCGCCTGCTCGGGGGTGGAGAAGCGGTTGTTGCGGGAGCCGCTGAAGTCCTTGTAGCTACAGGATCCGTCCTCCAGCCCGTAGGACTGCCCGGGCATGATGGCCTGCTGCTTGGAGACGCTGCCAGGGGCGGGCAGGGGCTCAGCACGGCGGGCAGGGCTGCCCACGGCGGGCAGGGCTGCCCGCCGCTGCCCCCACCCCGGCCAAAACCTACCAGACGTTGAGCTTCTGCCCGAACATGAAGTTGTTGTTGAGGTGGGTGATGGCCCGGTCCACGGCGTAGCCGTCCGCCATCTCCACCATGGCTGCCCCCGGCTTGCTCTTCATGAACTTCACCTGGAAGGGGAAGCGGTGGAACGGAGACCCCCTCGGAGACCCCCGCCCAGGGAAGCCCCCCCCCCCCACCCCTCCCCATTTACCTTCTCCACGTTTCCGTAGAGGCAGAAGATGTTGAAGACGCGGTCGCAGTTCATCTTGGACTGATCCAAGCCGTAGACCATGAGGACGGGGCTGTCGGCGTGGGGGCCGTACTCCGGCGGCGGCGGGGGCGGCGGCGGGTGCCCGTACTGGGGGCCGTACCGGCTGGGTCCCCGGCGGTGCCCCCCCACCGGAGGGCCCATCCTTCTCCCTTCGTAGTGGGGCGGCGGGGGGCCGTAGCCCTCGTCGTGGTAGTGCCCGTGGTATCCGCCGTGGGGTCCTCCTGCGCGGGGAGAAGGTTGGAGACCGCCCCGGCGTCACCCGTGTCCCCCCCCCCCCATCACGAGGAGCGCCGTACCGTACTCCGCAGGGTGGTCTCCCAGGAGCGGGGGCTGCCGCTGGCGCTTGTTGGGATTGCCGCCCGGGTCTCCTGCGGGCGGAAGGAGAGGTTAGGGTGGTCTCAGGGAGGGAGGGGAACCGCTCCCCAGGGCGCCGGGGGCCCCTCCGGTCCCCGACGCCCGAGCCTGGCCCCCGGGGAGGCTTTGGGGATCCCCCAGCTACCCCAGGAGGGCGACGGCGGGGCTGGCTCCGAACCCCTGCGTCCCGCTCCCAACCGGGACCCTCGCGTCTCCTCCCCAGCAGGGACGGAGAGCCCCGGCCGGAGCGAGGGGGCCGATCCCGGGAGCCCCCCCCCGCCTTTCCCCTCCCACCCCCCCCAGGGACCAGCCCTGGCCCCCCCCCTAAGCTGACTAGGAGGGAGGTGCGGCGAGGGGAGCGCCCCACTCCGTGCCCCCCGGCCTCCGGGACGCTGCTAGTTTCTACACAGCCATTTTAAAAAAAAAAAAAAAATTAATGTACAGAAAGGAAAAATAAAAATATAAATTAAATAATAATAAAAAGTGGCAAGACATCTCCCCGCCCCGACAAAACGGGAGAGGGAGCGAGACTGGTACAGGCAGCAAAGCAACAGCAGTAACAGGTTAAAACGAGCCATCACGTACAAGGCATAAACACGCTCATGTCACCGTACAGTTGCTCTTCTCTTCCCTTTACACGACCGGGTTTCGTACAGGTTTATTCCGAGTCGATTACAAAGATTGAAAAGGGCTACTTACAGCGGGAGTACAAAGTACAATGTCCATTGTCATATAAAAATTCTGTATTTCTCTTACCATTGGACGCTTCAAGAGTGAGTTAGCACAGTTCTGAAAGATGGCGTCCCATCAAACATACACTGCGACCCTGCATCACATGGTTTCAGAGTCATAAACACAGGTCAAAGGCACAAAACCGCTACAATTTTTCTTTAAAAAAAAAAAAAGTAAAATCTTTTTTTTAAAAAAAAGGTCTCACAGATGTTTTGTCCTCAGAAGATACCGAGAGAGAGGACATAAAGGTGTGATAAATGAGAGTGTTCCTCCGTGTTTCACCTCCTGCAATTTGTGTTGTGCTGTAACAAAATGGTGCTTCTGGCTCTGTGTAGCTCTTTCCCGTGTGCGTGTCTCCTCTGTAATGGAAATGTGTCTCGGCTCGAGCGCCGGCCTGCGCCAGACCCGCACGGCCCCGGCTACGGCCTCCTAGGGACCTGTGTGCCCTTGGGGTTGGGTTGCTTTGTGTTGGTTGGTTTGGTGTTTTTTTTTTGGTTTGGTCTGGTTTGTTTTTGGCTTTTTGGTTTGGTTTGGTTTGTTTTTTTTTTTTTCTCCGCTTGGCGCCGATATGGTGGCAGTTGAGGACCGCAGGAGAAACAGCGTAAAGCAAAGGAACTGCCCTCCCAAACCAAACCGTGCTGAGAGCAATCCTAAGGTCTTGGAGGGCCTCAGATCTACTCCGGTCTCCGGTAAGAGCGCTGCTGGGCTTGTTTTGAGGACCCTCTGGGCTGTGTTTTCTAGTTCTGTGTACATTCGTGGGTTCGCTTTGGTCTGGTTTTGGTAAGTAAAGGTAAATGTCTGCTGTGGCATGCTGCGCCTCTTTCTCTCTCTGTGCTGTAGATAGTCCTTGGGCCACGGTGTTGTGTCCTTGATGTAATGAGCTCAAGCTGCTGCTTGTTTCTGGATGCTGCGTGTTTTCTCCAGTAAAGGTTTCTACACTGTGTGGTGTGAGGAATGTGCAGAGGCAGGTCACGGCCCATTCGGGACTTCCGCTGTAGTACGGTCCCCGGGGTTATGTGCAAATGACTGCTCGGAGCTGGGAAAGGCCACGTTACCGCACCCCCCGCCCCGCTTCCCAGCGAGCCCCTCTCGCCCCTGCGGCTCTGCACATCTTCTACGTATGTACCTGGGAGGAGAGCTCTGCCCCTGCCCCTCGCTAAGTCATGTAATGCCATTGCTTGCGTCAGCACCTGAACGGCTCTGCAGCTTTGAAAAGCGGGGGTGTCCGGCAGACGGTGGCTCGGCTGCTCCCGCAAGCGAATCCCACACCCCACCCGCCCGCCCACCCACCCCAAACCCCGTCCCCGACGCCCCCTCCAAATCCCGTCCCCGCTTCGAGCGGCCGAGGCCGCCCGGCGCCGACACCCCGGCTTTAAAACATGAAGCGTTTGACTTCAAAAAAAAAAGAAAACACCAAAAACCCAACAACCCCAAAACGGAGCATCGCCGAGCTCGTCGTGCGGGGCTGACCCTGCGCAGCCCGACACGGGGGGCGTCAACGGCCGCCCCGGCATCCAGCTGGGAGTGGGAGATGTCCGCTCCCATGAGCGCAGGGTTTTGGGGGCGGGGGGCCCTCTTTTCCCCCCCCCCCAAGCTCAAGGGAGCTGGCATCTCCCCTTTGGTTTTACAGACAGGCCGGGTGGCCCCCCCCCACCAGGCCAGGGGCGTTTCCAACTCGCCCCTCGGCTCCGGGAGGGTGCCACAGCCCCGATTTGGTCAATCCAGTTCAGAAGATGAGGCACGCAAAGAGCCGGCAGCAGGGCAGACACAAGAAAGCAATGGCACTTACCCCCCACCCCGCCCCGAACCACCAGAAACTCATTAAATATAAAAAAAAACAACCGCGTATCGCTGGTGCAGAGACTCCCCCTCGCTTCACGCGCCTGACACCGATGCTCCCCGACAAGCAATGCGCAGAACAAACCGCCGAGAGAAACCCCCGGCCATCACCACTCGGTTTTTCGACTTAATTCGCCCCCCCCCGCCCCTCCCCGTCCCCCCTCCGAGCCCTCTCCCCGTCGAGCCCACGCCAGCTCCGGCTGAAGGTACGGGCAGGCGAATGGCATTACATATTGTGGGTCGGTATGAGAGTGCTGTGCCCGACCGTGTGCGTAGGTACATTCATCGGAGATTACCTTGTCCGCTGAGGTTGGGGTTGGTGTAGTCCCAGGTATCCTGGTCGTTCTTGAAGACGTGAGGCGCGTGGGCTGCGAGAGACAGCCGGAGAAGCGTCAGGCGTCGGCCGGCGTCACCCCGCGAGGGGCGTGCGGTGCCGGCGGGGACGCTTACCTTGGCGTATTCGATCTTCAGCGTGCAGCACCCGGAGTAAATGTCGGCCCCGTTGAGGGACGCCTTGGCTCGCTGGGCGCTCTGCACCGAGTCAAACGTTGGCGGCGTTAAGGACGTTTACGGAAGCAAAAGCGTTTTTAGGGCGGGTTTCGCGGCCTGGAGGATGGATCCGACCACGCCGCGTGTCAGGCGTCGCTCCCGGAGCGCGCAGGTAATTTGGGAAACCCTCAGCCCCCCTCCCCGTAGCTGGCCAGGAACCGCCAGAGTGCGGCCGAGGCAACCGGTCAGAGGCAGAGCCAAACCAACCCACAGCATTAAAAAGACTAGAAGGGTAAGCCCGGGCTCTCGGCGCACGGAAGGATATTCCACCATGGCCTGGACACCGTTTTTCCTGAAGATAACGATCCTCGCACGGGCCGCAGGGGTTGCAGATGGTGTAGAGCACGTCCTGCGGGACAGGAGAGGGGAGAAGGCGTGAGGGACCTGGCTGAGGCACGGCGGCAGCCCCCCAGAACCCCCCCCGAGCCCCCCACAAAGCAGGGGCGTGCCAGGGCCGGGAGAGATCCGTGCGCCCCGCTCCACGTTCCCAAAACCCTCGGGTTCTCCCGGCGCGTCACCCACCGTCGTGATGGAGTAGATGGGGTTGAGGATGGTGAAGAGCAGGACGTTGTTCACCCCCTGGAATCGTCCGTGTCCCCGGGCGGGATATCTTCTGGCTGGTGGAGTAGTTGACGAAGGCGGGGTGACCGGCGATGTAGATCTGGTTGTCGGCCGCGTAATTAACAGCGTTGCAGGCGCCGAGGATGTCCTCGAACTCCACCAAGGCTTGTCTCTTCTTGGGCATCACCACCACGTAGCTGGGACAGCGAGGGCCACGGTCAGACCGACGCCGCGTGCCACCGCCCGCGCCGCGCGCGTGCGTCCCCCAACGCGTCTCCCCTCACCTGATGGGGCCAAACTCCTGCAGGGCCTCCACGAGATCGGCCTCCACGACGCCGTCGATCAGCCCCCGAATGTGCACACCGGGGAGGCGGGCGTCTTGTGGGGGTCATCGTAGTTCTCCTGGCGGGAGAGAAGGGGTCGGCTCACGGCGGCGCCCACCCAGAGCCACCGAGGCCTCTTTATTCCCCCCAAATTATCCACATCTGGGGCACTACCAAGAAAGACCGCTCCGGGTAAGGTCTCGACCGCCGCTGCGGGAGTCCCAGCCCTCCCTCCGCCTTCACCGTAGCCGAGGGTCCCGTCTTGGCGGTTAAGGAGCGGTTTTGAACTTGGTGCGACCCAAGAGCTCCCGGTGCTGCTGGGGGATGCGGGCAAAGACCCTGCAGGGCCCTGCTCCCCCAAACCTGTTCCCAGATGCTCTGCAGGCCTCGGGGTCCAGCCCTGGCCCTCAAAAGACGTTTTCCCCTCTCCCTGATGGTACCGACCGCTCCGTGGCCTGACCAGGGCAGACCTTGTGTGTCCCCCCATCCCTGACCTGAGCCCCCCCCAAGGTCTTGGCCTACCCCATGCTGCCTCCAGGCAGTCCCTAGCCCCCTAAACATCCCCCACACCCTCTCCCCGTCCCCCAGGCCGACCCATGCCCCCATTTCCAGCCCTCTCAGGCCCAGCCTGCCCCTGCTTTGACCCCCCCCCCCCTCAGGCCCCCATCCGCCCCCACAAGCCCTGCCTCCCCCCCCCCCATATTTAACCCCCCTCCAAGGAGCACATTTTGCCCACGAGCTCCCCTCCTCCGCTCCTCACCATCCTCCCCCCAGCCCTGCCTCGCCTCCCGCCTCAGGCCCCGCCATGATGCCCACCCCACCCCTCCAAGGGCCCCACCGCCCCCCGGCCTCCCCCCGACCCGGCTCACCGCTCCGGCAGCGCCGGGCCCGCCGCCCCGGCCCCCCCCCGGCCCGCCAGGCCCGTGCGGCGGCGGCTCCGCGTTGTCCGTCTTCTGGCGCTTGGGAGCGCGGCCGCCCTCACCGCCCCCGCCGCCCCCACCGTAGTAGCGGCCCGAGCCGCCCCCGCCGCCGCCGCCCCGCCGCCATCTTCCCCATCTCGCCCCCGCGGCCGCTGCCTTCCGCGCTCTGCGGGCCCCGCCACCGCCGCCGCGACATGGCGCCTCACTCCGCCGCGCCGCCTCCGCCACGCCCCTATTGGCCCGCCCCTCCGCCACTCAAGGCGGGGCTCCGGGCCCATTGGCTCGCGGCGCTGCCCCTCCGCCGCCGGCCCCGCCCTCCGCCGCCATTGGGCCCGACGGCCCGCCAGCCCCGCGTCCATTCGCCCGCGCTTCTGCCCGTCAACGGCACCGCCGCCTTCCACTGGCCGCAGTTCGCGTCCGTCCGCCCGCCCACCGAGCTGGTTGGCCGGAGTGGCTGCCTGTCTGAACGGGCCCCGCCCTTCTTCTTGGCCCTTGCACTCAGACTCCGCCTTCGTCTGCCGCCTCTCCGGGTGCTCCCAGAGGTCCTTTCGGCAGCGGCTCGCCAGGCTATTGGTCAAAGGCAACGCCAATCAACCACCCTGGGCTCTGATTAGATCCTCTCATGCCCTTCGCAACCTCTTCAGCCTCTCCCGCCAGGACAGCCCCCACCCATTGGCTAACTCTCCCGCCTATCAACCCCCGCGCCTGCCGCCCCGCGCTCTGATTGACCGCCTCCCTCAGCCTTCACTTCGGATTGGCCCGCGCCCATTGGCGCTGGCCCTGCCCACCGCGCCCCCTCAGGTAGGGACCCCGGGACCCGGAGCCGGGCAGGGCCCCCCCAGGACCCCAGACCAGGCAGGGACCCCCCCCCAGCGCCGAGCAAGGCCCCCCCCAGGACCCCAAACCGGGCAGGGACCCCTCCCCGGGCCAAGCAGGGCCCCCCCGGGCCCCCAAACCCGGCAGGGACCCCCCAGCGCCGGAGCAGGGCCCCCCCAGGGCCCCCAAACCGGGCAGAGGGCCCCACAAGGCCGGCCAGGACGCAGCCAGGTTTTAGAAATAAACTGCTTTATTGCACAAATATCGGGAGAAGGCAATAAAATGGGGGTTCACGGTCTCCATGGTGACAGTGGGGGTCCAGGGGAGCCCCCCCCAGGCTGTGTGCTGCTGGCAGGGACGGCCCCAGCACGCCCCTGTATCCCAGTTCCCCCTGTACCCAGCCCCATTACACCCCAGTACGCCAGTTCCCATCCCCATTACCCCACAACCCTGGGGACCCCCTACACCACTGCCCCCCAGTAACCAGGAACCCCCATCCCATTACCCCCCAGTAACTGGAAATTCCCCACACCAGTAAGCCCCCAGTAACTAGGGACCCCTGCTCCAGTTCCCCCTGGTTCCTGGCCCCAGTACCCCCCAGTGACTGGGGACACCCCCATGCCAGTATCCCCTGGTAACCAAGGACCCCCCACACCAGTACCCCCGGCATCCATACCTGCCTGTTCCTGCCCCCTCCCTGCTCCCTGGCGGGGGACATGGAGGGGGCCCAAACCACCCCCCTCCCACCCAAACCCATTGCCCCCCCCCCCCAGCACCCCCAGGTCCCCCAACCGCCCCCTCCCACCCAAACCCTGTCCCCCCCCAGCCCCCAGAAGGGAACAGACGAGGCCGATAACTTGCCTCTGCAGCCATTTAATGTCACGGCCCCCCCATGCTACGGCGTGGGGTCCCGGCTGCCCCCCTGGCGCTGGCTGGCGTCCCCGGGGGTCTCGCCATCGCCCCCCCGGGCCTTCCCCTCGCCCCCCCGGGCCTTGCCCTTGCCCTCGCCCTCCCGGGCGGCCTTGGCATCGATGGCGGCGTGCTCCCTCTTCACCAGCTCCTCCAGCTCCTTCTGCAGGGACAGGGATGGTGAGTGAGGCGGGGGGGGCGTTGCAGCTGGGATGGGGGGGGGGGCGCAGAGGCCAGGGACCCCCCCCCCAAATTGGTGGGAGGGGGGGGCGGGAGGTACCTTCCAGCCCAGCAGCTCGGCCAGTGCCAGGCAGCCGGCGTCGCACTCCCCCAGCCAGGCCACGTCCCTGTGGGGACAGAGGGACCCGTGGGAGGGGGTGTCCCCAAAACCACCTTGGGGGGGTCCTCGACCCCCCAGCACCCCCTCTACAGGGTACAGACCTGGGGGTGCTGGCCCCCCCCCCCGGAAGCCAGGCATCCCAGCCCCCCGGGGGTCCTCCAGTCCTCCCCCATGCCCCCCGTCCCCCCCAAACCCCACCACGCACCCCTCGACCCCCTCAACCCCCCCCCCCGACCCCCTGCCTGTAAGCCTTGTCCGAATCGAAGTCCATGCCGCAGCCAAAGCCCATGAGGGACATGAGGGGGTCGCTCTGGGGCGGGGGGAAACAAGGGTGAGGAGGAGGGGGCAGCAGCACCTGCCCCCCAATCCCATTTGCCCCCCCCCCCTCCCCGCTTTAGCAGCCCCCCCCCCCAACCCCTGATGCCCCCCTGCTCCTCACCTGCCCTGTCTTCTCCTTGTTGATGAGGAGCCGGGGGGTGTTGGTGGGGACCCTGGGGGGGGGGGGGGGAAGAGAGAGAAGGGAGGGGACAGTCACGGGGGGCAGCAGGGATCGGGGGGGGTCCTGGGGAGCTGGGGGGGGTCCGACCTGCTGACGAGGGAGGCGAAGGGCTGGACCTGCAGCGAGGTGCCCATGATGAGGAGCAGGTCGACCTTCTGGAAGTCCTGGGGGGAGAGGGGACGTCACCGCAGGGTCACTGGTGTGTGCGTTGTGTCCCCCCCCCCCAGCCCGATCCGGGAAGGGGGGGGAGGGGGAGCTGCAGGGCCCCCCCCACAAACCCACTCACCGATTGCAGGAGGGTGAAGAAGCGCGAGGGGAGGCTCTCCCCGAAAAAAACGATATCTGGAGGGGGGTGTGTGGGGGGCGGGAAGTGAGCGGAGGGGCTGAGGGGGGGCCCCATGCGCCCCCCCCCCCAAACTCACCGGGTTTCACCACGCTCTGGCACTTCTCGCATTTGGGGACGAGGGACGAGAAAATCCTTTCTGGAAGAGACGGGGACGGGAGAGCTCAGGTGGGGGGGGGGGGCTTGGGGGGGACACAGAGGGATGGGGGGGGACACACAGAGGGACATGGGGGGGGACACACAGAGGGACATGGGGGGGGACGCTGGGGGAGAGCAAGCTCCCGTTAGGACCCCATCCCAGAGGATGGGGACCCCCTGCCCGCCCTGGAGCCATCCCCTTGCCCAGCCCAGGGACACACTGCCACCCCCCAGCCTCAGTGGCGCCCCGGGGGGGGTCCCACGGCCCGGCCCCCCCCCCCCGTACCCTTCATCCACTGGAGGCCCGTAGGGCTGCCGGCAGGAGGGGCGCAGGCAGTGCGAGGTGAAGAAGGTGCCGTGAGCCTCCACCAGCAGCTCGGGCTCCAGCCCCGCCACCCGCTCCAGCGTGTCGATGTTCTGCCGGGGTGGGGGGGGTCAGGGGCACCCCGACAACCCCCCCCAGGACCCCCCCCCCTTCCCCGACTCCCCCCACCCGGGACGGGGGGTCCCTACCTGGGTGTAACAGCGCAGCAGCAGCCCCTTCTCCTGCAGCAGCCGCATGAAATAGTGACACACCGTAGGCTGGGGAGGGGGGGACACGGACAGAGCAGGGGTCAGTTTGGGGGGGCAGCGGGGTGGGGAAGCCCCCAGGGACTTTTTTTGGGGGGGGGGGGCTGCAGCAAGAGGAAACTGAGGCCGGGGAGGGTCTTACCTTGAACTGCCCTGGGTAGAGCTCCCGCGCCAGGGCGAAGAAGGGCTCAGGGTGTTGCTGCGGGGACAGACCGCTCTCAGGGGATGGAGGGGGCTCTGAGCCCCCCCGGGAGGGCCGGGACCACCCCCCCCCCCCCAGCAGGGCTGGGACCCCCCCCCCCAATGTTTCAGGGGCTTACCTTGAAGAAGCTGATCTCGAAGATGGCCTCGGGGTAGGGCAGGTCGTAGCTCTGCAGGTTGGCATAGAGCCCGGTGCCGGGCGAGCGGAAGTCGGGGATCCCGGCGGCTGCGGGGTAGGGGGGGGCGTCAGGACCCCCCTGCCGTGCTGCCGGCACCCCCCCCCCCCCCCAAAACCATACTCACAGGTGGAGATCCCAGCGCCCACCATGCACACGACGTTCTTACCTGGGAGAGAGGAGATGGGGTGCTGAGGGGGGCACCCCAAAAGCGCCCCCCCCCCCCCCCAAACTCCCCCCCCCGGCCCCGTACATCTCTCGCTCCGCAGGAACCGGCTCACTCCCTCCAGCGTCAGCTCGTCCAGCACCTTCTCCGGCTTCTCCCCGCCCAGCCCCAGCGTCCGGGACAGGAGGCTCCGCAGCAGCTCCACTGCACCGGGGGGGGAGAGGAGGATCAGCCACCGGGGCCCCCCCCGCCGCCGCTGCCGCCGCCCGCCCGGGCCGGGCCGGGCCATCGACCCGCCACCGTCCCCGCACCTACTTTCAGAGTCGCCCGAAGCGCCGGACTCGGTATCGGAGGCCTGCGGGAGACCGGAGGGGGATCAGCCAGTGATGGCGGGGGGGGCCTCCACCCCGGAGAGGCCTGACCGGGGCCATGGCCACCGGTACGGGGAGGGGGGGGACGCGCACCGCCGGGCACTCACCGGCGACTCCGCGTCCCGCTCGGCCTCGTCCCCGCGGGCACCGGGAGCTGGGGGAGAAGGAGAAGGGGGGGGATAAGCTAGCGGGCGCGGGGGGGGGGGGGGGGGGGGGGGGGGGGTGTCCCGCCACTGTCCCCAGTCCCGCCGCCCCCCGTTACCGTCCGGCTCGGCCATGGGCGCCGGCGGCTGCCCGGGCCACACCTCCCGGCGTGCCCCACGCCTCACAGCCACACCTCCCGGCGTGCACCGCGGGCGGCGCTGATAGGCGGGAGAGCGCCGCACCTTCCGGCGTGCGCCGTGCCGCCCGTCCCACCGCTGCGGCCACACCTCCCGGCGTGCACCGCGGGCGGCGCTGATAGGCGGGAGAGCGCCGCGCTTCCTGGCGTGCCCCGCGCGCACTGCCCCGGAAGTGGTGTGAGGACTACGGGTCCCGGCAGGCCCCGCGCGGCCGCCATCGCCGGGCCCGGCGGGGATTTCCCGGGACGGCGGCGGCGGCCCCATGGCGGCGCGGGCCTGAGCGCGGCCCAGCCCGGCGGCCCGGCATGGCGGCCGCGGAGGCGGCGGCGCCGGCGCTCCCCGGTGAGGTGAAGCGGCCCGAGGGCGATGAGTGGTGCGACAGCGGCCTGGGCTCGCTGGGCGAGGGGCAGCTGGGGCCGCTGCCCGCCAGCCCCGGGCCCGCCAGCCCCGGGCCCGAGCAGCCCGGCCCGGCCCTGGGCCCTGTCACGGCGGCCGTAGGTGCCGTCCGCCTCGCTGAGCCCCCCGAGGAAGTGGCGGCGGCCGCCGTGGACCCCGCGGCCTGGCTGCGGCACGTCCTGGGCTTCCTGACCGAGGACGGCGACACGTGAGTGCGGGCGGGGGCCGGGCGGACACGGGACCCCCCCCACACACACACACACCCCCCCCCAGGGACGGAGGACCCCCCCCGCCCGGTGGGGAGACCCCCCCCCGCCTGGTGAGAGGGGATCCCCCTGCCCCGGGGCGGTGCAGGGGACACCCCGCTCCCGGGAGGGCTCTGACAGCGGGTCCTGCCCCCCTGGGGTCCCCATCGACCCCCCCCCCCCCCCCCGGGCACACATGAGGCTATGCTGGACCCCGGGGAGGGGTGCCCCCCCCCCCCCAGCTCTGCTCTTGCCCTCTCTCATTGGGGGACCCCCGCGTGGGGCTGGGGGTGGTGGGACCCCCCCCATAACACTGCCCCCCCTCCAGGGCCCTGCACTTGGCCGTCATCCACGAACACGAGGCCTTCCTGGACTCCATCCTGCAGTACCACGGGGGGCACCGAGTACCTGGACCTGCAGAACGACCTGGGGCAGGTACGGAGAAGGCGGGGGGGGGGGGGGGGGGCGGGCAGGCAGGTTGAGGGGCGCCCCTCAGCCTCCGCGCTGGCCTGGGGGGGGCTCCCCGCACCCCCCACCCCCTGAGGGGTCTCTCTCCCCGCAGACGGCGCTGCACATCGCCGTCATCCTGGGCCTGTCGGGCTTCGTGCGGAAGCTGCGGGCGGCGGGCGCGGGCTGTGCGTGCAGGAGCGGGGGGCCACACGGCGCTGCACCTCGCCTGCCGCGAGGGCCGCCGGGGTTGCGCCCGTCACCTGCTGGGGCCCCCCCGGACCCCCCCGGCGCCCCGCGACGAGGAGGCGCGCGCCCAGCTCGACAGCGTCAACTACGACGGTGCGGGGCGAAAGGGGACGGGACGCGGCGTGGGGTGGGGGGACACGGAGGAGGGTGGGGGGGGACGCTGTGGGGCTGTGGCATGGGGGGGGGACGCGGCTGTGGGGGGGGGGGCGATGCTGTGGGGATGCAGCAGAGGGTGGGGGGGGACGCCGTGGGGCTGCAGTGCGAGGCCGTGTGGGAAGATGGGGGGGGCCCATGCTGTGGCACGGGGACATGGGCTGGGGAACCCCCCCCTATGGGGCTGGGGATCCCCTATGGGGCTGGGGGGGGGGGCTGCAGCGATGCCCCCCCTCCCCTCCCCGGCAGGTTACACCCCCCTCCACGTCGCCGTCCTCCGCAAGGACCTGGAGATGGTGGAGTTGCTGCTGAGCGCCGGCGCCGACCTCAACAAGGCGGTGAGCGCCGCCCCGGGCGGGGGTCTGGGGGGAACATGGGGGTCCCCCGCACCCCCTGACCCCCCCCCCCCCCGTTTCTCTTCCCCCCCCCCCCCCCCCCCCCCCAAGGAGCCCAGCTGCGGCCGCAGCCCCCTGCACCTGGCGGTGGAGGCGCAGAGCCCCGAGGTGGCCGAGTGCCTGCTGCGCGCCGGCGCCGACCCCGCCGCCCGCATGTACGTGGGGTACACCCCCCTCTACAGCGCCCGCCACCGCCCCGACCCCCGCCTGCCCCAGCTGCTGCGGGATTTCGGGGCGCAGGAGCCCCCCGGCGACTCCGAGGACAGCCCCGACGAGGGCGAGGGCGACAACAGCGACGTAAGTGCCCCCCCCGCAACCCAGTGCGCACCCCGAAATTCCCTCAGCTCCTCCATTATGTTGATGACGGGGTGCTTACCCCGCTCCCGGCAGCCCCCCTGAAACTTGGGGGGGGGGCTGTGCTGAGTGCTGGGTGTGTTTTCCCCCCCCCCCCCAGGAGGAATACGATGATATCGTCATCAACAGCGGGCGCTGCGTGGACTGACGGGCCCCCCGCTGCCCCCCACCCCCTCAAGTCTCCCCCTATTTATCCGGGGGCTCCCGATGCCGTTGGCTGGACTTTGGGGGAGCCCCCGCTCCCCCCCCACCCCAACCCTGCCACCCACACCCCACAGCCCCCCTCCCCCCCCCATCCCGGTTGTAGCGTAGAGAATTTATATTGGTTGTTGTAAAATAAAGAGGTGTTCGGCCACCGCGCAGCCCCCCCCTTCCACCCCCCTCCTCCTCCTCTTCCTCCCAGTGCCAGCACCAGGCAGGGGTCACAGCCCGCTCCCCCCCACCCCTCACCGGGGTCCCTGTTGTGTCCCCCCCCTTCCCAGTGTCCCCCCAGCAACCTCCCAGTTTCTCCTCTGGGCGCTGCTCTCACGTGGGCAATGACGCGGTTACGGGGCACACACGCGTGTGCAAACGCACGTGGAGCGCACGTATGTGCGAAAGCACGGAGGAACACACGCGTGCCCGCGGGCTGCAGCTCTCGGTGGGGGGGCGAAGGTGGCGTTTATTGCAGGGGCTCGTTAACGCGTCCGTCTGTCCCTGTGGGATGCGTGTCCCGTGTCCGTGTGTCCCGCGTCCCCGTCCTTGCAGTCGTCCATCTTCTTTCCCGCAGCACCCACGTCCCTTCTCCTGCCCCTGTGTCCCGCCCGGCGTGGGGGCCACCTCAAGTGTCCCCCCCACCCCGTGCTCGGGGTGCCTCGTGGGGACGCTGGGGTGTCTCCCCGGGCTTGGGGTGCAATGTGGGGGCCACCCCGGGGTCCGTGTCCCGTTCCCCCCCCCCCCCCCCAGCCCCGGCTCAGGGCACCTCGCGGCCCCCCCGGGGCTGGTTGGGGCCGATGTAGCGCAGGAGCGGGGCCGGGGGCCGGGCGAGCACGGCCTGGCCGACGAGGGGCTGCAGGGCGGGGGGCACGCGGACACGGCCGTCCTGGGGGGTGCAGGGCAGGGTGAGCCCCCCCCGCTCTGTACCCCCTCAGCACCCTGGGGTGCCCCCAGTCCCCCCCCAGCACGCACCGGCAGCTGGTTGCACTCCAGGAGAGCGATGAGCATCCGGGAGACAGCACAGGCGGTGCCGTTCACCTGCAGAGGGGCCTGGGGGGGTTAGTGGGGGGCGGAGGGGCTCGGGGACCCCCCAAGGAGGGGGCGGGGGGTGGGGGGGGGTTGGCCCCCCCCCCAAGCACCCACCGTGTGTGCGTGCCGCAGCCGCCCGGCCCCGTCGCTGTACATGATGTTCAGGCGCCGGCTCTGGTAGTCGGTGCAGTTGGAGGCGCTGGAGATCTGAGTGGGGGGGGCAAAGGGGGTTTGCAGGCATTTGGGGACACCCCCACCCCCCCCACCTCGACTTCAGGGACCCCCACACCAAGGGTTCACCCACAATGGGGCAATTCCCCCTCCCAATTGCCCAGCAAACCCCAAAATGGGGGGGGGGGTGACCCCCTTAGCGGGGCGGATCTGCCCTCAGGCTACTGGTGGAGCCTGTAATGGGGGGGATGACCCTGTGCAGACCCCAAACTGGGGGGGGTTTGCCCCCCACCCCAGGGGATTTGCCCCCCCCCCCCGTCGCCCTCACCTCCCCGTATTTGCCCCGTCCGGGCATCCAGGCTTCGATATCGAACTTGCGGTAGGCGGGGAGCCCCAGCTCCTGCGTGGGCATGTCGAGGACGCTGCGGGGAGCGGGGCTGTCAGCGAGGGCGATGCTGACGATGCCCTGGGGGGGGCATGCGGGGACGACCCCCCCCTGCCCTCACCGGTAATGCAGTCCCAGCTCGGAGAAGATCTCCTTCTGCAGAGCCAGGAACTCGGCCAGCAGCGCCTCGCTCTCGGCCCCGCTCTCCGCCGCCGTCACCCCGAACATCTCCACCTGCGGGGACAGAGTGATGTGCCCCCCCCCCCCCCCCCCCCCCCGCCCGGACACCGGGGTCCTTCCCCCCCAGTTTCCCCAGTACCTTGGTGAACTGGTGGACACGGTAGAGCCCCCACGGCTCCCGGCCCGTGTCGGTCTCAGCCCGGTAGCAGGTACTGGAGCAGACAACCCTGGCCGGGGCGAGGGGGTGAGGACCCCCCTGGATGCCTCGGTCCCCCCGGTAGGGGGTCCCCAGGGTGTCCCCCCCCAGCGAGGAAGGGTCCTGGGAAGGGGGGGGACACTGGGGACCCTGTACCTGATGGGCAAGTCCTCCAGCCGCACAGCGTGGTCCATGAAGTACCCTGGAGCGGAGGGATGGGGCTGGGGGGGGCGGGCAGCGGGGCTCCTGGAGCACGCCCCCCCCGCCCCCAGACACACGGCCCCCGTTTTCCCCCTGTTTTGCCCCGTTTTTTCCTCACCTGCGATCCCCACCTCGGAGGTGCCGGCCAGGCAGAGGTCCTCGAAGCGGGAGGGGTCGATGTTGTAGACGGGCGAGGGGGTGGCGTTGGGCTGCATGCCGCAGCCCTCCTGCAAAGGGGGGGGGGGGGGGTACGGTGGCAGGGGGGGTCACGGGGCTGCCAGGGGTGGGGGGGACACACCGGGACAGGGGTGGCACTCACAAAAACGGCGCCTCGCAGCAGGTCGGGGACCGTCATGGGCAGGAAGCCCTGGGGAGAAAGGTGTCAGGGGGGGTGTGGGCCCCCCCAGACCCTCCTGAGCCCCCCCAGACCCTCCTGGGCCCCCCCCAGACCCCCCCCCCCACGTACCTTGGGCAGCAGCTTGGCCAGGGCGAAGCGCACGAGCGCGTGCTGCAGCAGCGCGCCGGCCCCGCACAGGTAGTAGGAGCGGTGCCCCGAGACGTGCGACAGGCGCCTGCGTCATGGGACACACACGCACACACACGTCTGTGTCACGGGGGACGCATGTCACGCCCGGGTTGTCCCCGCCCCGGCACCCATGGGTGCTCACCGCTGGCGGATGATGTCCAGCCCCTCGCCCAGCTCCAGGTGTCCCTTCGGCTTGAAGTCAAACGCTGTGGGGACAGAAGCGTGGGGAGCCTTCCTCGCCTTGGGCACCCTCCTCTTCCTCCCCAAAGTCTTCCTCATCCCCAGGACCCTCCTCTGTCCCCCCAAGCCTTCCTCACCCCAGGGACCCTTCTTCTTCCCCCCCTAGAGCCTTCCTCCTCCCCAGGGAACCTGCATCCTCGCTCCCCCCAGAACTCCCCATCACTTGGAGGAACCCTCCTCCTCCTCCTCACCCCCCTTTGAGCCTCTCTCGGCTCCAGAGGACCCTCCTTGCCCCCCCCCCCAGTCACCACAGGGAAACTGAGGCACAGCTCCCCCGCCGCCGTACCTGGCTTCTCTCCCACCACCTCCAGCACACGGGCCTGGCTCTCGTCCCCGACGGGCTGGGGGAAGAGGGGGTGTCAGGGGGTGTGGGGGGATGCGGTGAGCGCCCCCCCCCCCCCCCCAGGTGCTGCCCCCCCCCTGCCCCAGCTCACCGCCTCGGGGTGGGTGCAGTTGGGGAGCTGCAGGGCCTTGAGGTAGAAGCTCTCGTCCAGGGCGGCCTCCTCGGCCAGCAGCGCCTGCAGCTGCAGCCGGACCTGGCGGCCGCGGGCCCGCAGCGCCGCGTACGCGGGGAGCTGCGGGACACCGGGCTAGGGGTGGGGGGTGGGGTACACGCACACCCCCCCCTCCACCCGAGCACCGCCCCCCCCCCACCGGGGAGCTGGGACCCCCTCCCTCCCTCCCTGCCCCGGGTCCCTACCGCCTCCGCCGTCTCCTTGTCGTGGGCTGCCTGCGGGAGGAGAGTGGGTGGGACGGGGGTGGGGGGGACCCCGGGGGGGTTGGGGGGCGGGGGGGCGTCCTCACCATCAGGGCCCGCACGCCCCGGGCCACCTCCCCCTTCTCGGCCTCCAGGCGGGCGATGCTGGCCCGCACCTCCCCCAGGCGGGACCACGTCTGCACCTGGGTGGGGTGGGGTGTGGCCGGCGTGGGCGGGGCTGCCGATGGGCCCGCCCCCTCCCGCGCACAAGCCCCGCCCCATCGATCCACACAGCCCTTCTGCATAGCTTTCAGCCTCTCCACAAGCCCCGCCTATTTGTGCTGGGCTCCACCCCTTCTCCTTTAAGCCCCGCCTGCACCCTCTAGGCCCCGCCCACCCCAGCCAAACCCCACCTACCACGAGCCCCCGCCCCCGATCCTAGGCAGACCCCGCCCACCCCTAGACAGACCGCGCTCCCCCAAGGCCCCGCCCCTCCCCAGCCAGACCGCGCTCCCCCAAGGCCCCGCCCCTCCCCAGCCAGACCTGCCCCCTCTTCGCAGACTCCGCCCACCCCGAGACTCCGCCCCTCTCCGGTCCCCAGCCCCGTCGGACCCGCCCGCCCTCCCGGCGGCCCCCGCCCACCGCAGGCAGGCCCCGCCCCCCAGGCCCCGCCCCGCTCACGATCTCGCGGAGGTCTCCCGCCCGCAGCGGCCCCCGCCGCCGCTCCAGCTCCCGCTCGCTCAGCGCCGCCACGTCCAGCTGCGGCCGCGCGCTCAGGCCCTCGCGCACGTGCTCGTACAGGCGGCTCCGCCCCGGCCCGGCCCCGCCGCCCGCCCCGCGCCACCCCCGCGCCGCCGCCCGCCGCGCCGCCGCCAGCGCCCTGGGCGCCGCCATCTTGGACGCCGGCGCGGGTCTGACGAGCGTCACGTGGCGGAAGGGGCGGGGCACAGCGCCGTCACGCTCCCGGAGCGCTCTGGCCACGCCCCCTTCCCGGCTCCTACCCCGAGCGCGCTGTCCGGCGTCCCCAGCTCCCCCCCAGTGTCACCAGTGCGCTCAGGCCCTCCCCAGTGTCCCCAGCTCCCCCCCAGGCCCCTTCTCAGTGCCTCCAGATCACCCCCCAGTGTCCCCAGGTCCTCCTCAGGCTCCTTCCCAGTGTCCCCAGGTCCCCCCCAGGCTCTTTCCCAGTGTCCCCAGATCAACCCCCAATATCCCGTGGTCCCCCCCAGGCCCCCAACCGCATCCCAAATGTCCCCCAGTGTCCCCCCAGACCTCTTCCCAGTGCCCCCAACTGCACCCCCAATGTCCCCCCAGACCTCTTCCCAGTGCCTCCACCTCCCACCCCGTGTCCCCAAGCCCCTTCCCAATGTCCCCAGGTCCCCCCCAGTACCCCCAGGTACTCCCATGTCCCCCCCAGGCCCCTTCCCAGTGCCCCCAAGCCCCTTCCCAATGTCCCCAGGTCCCCCCAGGTCCTCCCATGTCCCCCCCCAGGCCCCTTCCCAGTGCTCCCAGGCTCCTTCCCAATGTCCCCAGGTCCCCCCAGCACCCCCAGCTCCTCCCATGTCCCCCCCCAGGCCCCTTCCCAGTGCCCCCAGGCTCCTTCCCAATGTCCCCAGCCCCCCTCAGTGCCCACCAGCTCCCCCAACAGCACTCCGCAGCGCTTCCCGCACAGCCACAACCTTTAATGGGTGCAGCGAAGGAACAGCACGCTCCCCCCCCCCGCCCCGGGGCCACCGGCACGGCGTCCCCGCGCAGAGGGGGCCCGTCCCCGCTCCCCCCCCCCCCCTCACTTCTTCTTCTGGACGTGGGCGCAGTCGTACTTGCCCCGCACGATGGTGAGCTTCACCCCCGGCAGGTCCTGGGTGCGGCCGCCCTGCACCAGCACGACGTGGTGCTCCTGCAGGTTGTGGCCCTCGCCGGGGATGAAGCACACCACCTCCTTCCCGTTGCTCAGCCGCACCCGCGCGCATTTGCGGTTGGCCGAGTTGGGCTTCTTGGGCTTCCGGATCAGGTTCTTGATCACCACCCCCTTGATCTGGGGGCGGCCGAAGGTGGCCCCCACCTTGGGAGGGGGCGGCTTGGGCCGGCCCTGCCGGTGCATCTGGTTCAGGGTGGCCATGCCGCCGGCCTGCTGCGGGCACGGGGGCACCGGCCGCCTCCCGGGCACGGCGGCGGGCGGCAGCGCCCCGGCACCTGCGGAGGAGGACAGAGAGAGGAAGGGGTCAGCGGCCGCGGGGCGGCTCGAGGAGCCGCGGGCGGGGGACGGGGAGCGAGGCGGGATACGCACCGCAGCCGCGCAGCGAGGCCGCGGCCCTCAGCAGAGCGCGGAGCGGCATCCTACGGGCCGGCAGCACCGCGACCGGCGGGGCCTGAGGGGGGAAACGCCCGGTTAGGGCTGCCCGGGGGGCGGCAGCCGCGTCCCCGCCCCACCAGGGCCCCTGCTGGGGCCACGTCCCGCACCGGAGACCGGCGGGGGAGGCGCCTGCGCGACGCCGGTGACAGCGGCAGCGGCACCGCCGCGCTCACCTCACACCGCCGCCATGTTACCGCGCTTCCCGCCGCGGCGCGCTCTGATTGGGCAGCGGGAGCGCCAATCACCCTCCCTTCGCTCTGTGATTGGCCACACTCCCCTTTAGCCCTCCCTGGCCGCGACGGCTTCTACGGGTGCGCGGCGGGGTCAAACGCTCTGCGGGCCCCGCCTTCTCCGCCCGAGGCCCCGCCTTCTCCGCCTGAAAGCCCGCCTTCTCCGCCCGAGGCCCCGCCCGAGGGGGCGGTGCCTGTTGCCGGGGGAACGCGGGTAGGGCGGGTGCCCGGATGCGGCTTCGATCGCAACATGGCGGCGGCCGAGTGAGCGGAGCGGGGAGCGGCAGCGCTGGGCTCGTCGTGAGGGGTGAGCGGGGGCCGAGGGGGAGGCGAGGGCCTGGAGGGGACGTGGAGGAGCCTGAGGGGAAGGGGAGGCTGGAGGGGGCTCGGGGGGCGCTCAGCGGAAGGGGACTTCGGGGGCTTGAGGGGAGACGGAGAGGCCTGAGAGGAGATGGAGGGGGTGAGAGGAAAGGGGGAGACTGGGGCTGGGAGGCTGAGGGGGAGAGGAGATGGGGGGGATAGGAGGGTGGGGGGTGTGGGGAGGGAGGGTGCTGAGTGGGTGGGGGGGTTTGGGGGGCCTGAGGGGAAAGGCGGGGTTTGGGTGTGAGGGGCTGAGTGGCGCAGGGGGAAGGTGATGTGAAGGACTGAGGGCCCTGGGGGAAGGGGGCAGTGGGGGTGCTGGAGGGGGGGGGGAGAGGCTGGGGGAGCCCTGGGCTGGAGGAGGTGGGGGTGAGGGAGGTGGTGGGCTGGGGGGAGGGGGGGTCTTGGGGAGAAGGGGAGGGTGAGGGAGTGTGGAGCTGGGTTTGGGGGGGCTCCTTGGTGGGAGCCGGGCCAGGGGCCGGTGAGCGGAGGGACGAGAGAGCTGCGTGGTCTCAGGGAAAGCGGCGAAACCGGGGAGGGGGATGTGGGGCCTGCCCAAAGCCTTGGGGCTGGCGGGGCGAGCGGCAGGAGGGCTGGAGGGGAGCGCAGGCAAGGGCGGGTGGGTTGAGCCCAGGCGCGGAGAGGAGCCCTGGAATTCGAGGCGAGGCAGGAGGGGTGCGGGCAGCAGGCGGGGTGGCCGAGGGAAGGGTAGGGACAAGGCTCTGCCTTCCTCCGAACCCTCCCCGGCCTAAAAATAGTCAAAACTGTGGGTTACGGGGTGTTGCAGTCTAGGCACCGTGCTGGGCCGCGTGTCAGGGAGCCTTACGGAAATCTCTTGTTCTCATGCAGTGTCTTTCACCGGAGGGTCCCGGTATGCTTAGCTGAGTCGGAGAAGAGTTTTCCCTTCCTCGCAGGTAGGAAACAGAGACAAAATAATTTGCCTGGAGAAGCCCTTTCTCCCCAGGGCTCCCGTCACCGCGCGTCGCTCTTCAGAAGTCCTTATTCTGCGTGTGTGCTTTGCGATCCGATATCGGAGAAGGGTCTTTCTGTGCTAGAGTGTGTCTGATGCTCTTCCAGAAAAGCCGTTGGAGCCCTCCTCGGCTCTCTGGGGCGTGGAAATCGGATCAGCCGTCTCCCCACATGCTCATTAACACGCTGGGTCCAGCTGAGTGGGAGCGGGTTGCAGGAAGCACAGAAAAACATCCAAGAATTGTTTTTTTTCTGGTGTCTTTTGTCTGCGTTCTCAGCTCTGTGTGGTTTTGTGCACCCATCAGTGTTCACAGGGTGCTTCTCTCCCCGGTAGCGAGGCGAGTTAACGGCCGGTTGAGCTGCAGAGCCCTGGGGTAGACTTTTCCAGGGTCTTGTGCGACTTTGGGCCAGGCGTTCGGAGGCAGCCAGGTGCCGTCGCGCAGGAGCCGGCGTCCTTCGGGGCTGCCGTAACTCCCCTGTCTCGCCCTGAACCCCTCGAAAATGGGGTTCAGCCGAAAACGGCTCCCATGGCTGTAAACATGAGGTAGCGGTGCCGCGCCGGTCCCCATACCGGCCAAAACTCTGCCGGTGCCGGTAGTGCCTGGGTAAGTTGTTAGTGGGGACGGAGAATCGACAGGCAGGAGCGCAGGCAGCGCGTGCCCAACGCAGGTACAGTTGTCGGGCCCTGAAATTATTAATTTGCGTAACTGTACAGTTGTCGGGCCCTGAAATTATTAATTTGTGTAACTCCTTTCCCTGTGCCCACGTGCTGGCTCAACTGAAGGTATCCGCAGCTGGAGATAAGTGCCCTGCGCTTTGTTTTCTGTGTGTTCCCGTCGCCGTTGGCGCTTTGTTTGTCGAGGGGAAATGAAAACAAAAAGAGAAGAGTTTCAGGATTTGTTTTGAGTTGTGTTTTCCCTGTAATTTACTGAGTTTTGCAGCAATTAACCGGGTGGGCTGCAGGGTTGCAGAGGGACTCTGACAACGCCCGACGCAGTAGGCTCGTAAATAACTGCAAAATGGATTTCCTGAGAATACCCAGCTGTGGAGCGCGCCGGTGGGGAAGATGCAACCGACCTTAGGAGAGCTGTGGAAAAAAAAAAAACCCCGAAGGTTTTAAATAAAGCCCCGAAGTTTGAACAGTGGCCAAAGAATTAGCTGCTGGCTGCCAGTACAAACATTAACTAATCCTGGCAGCCTTTTAAGGCAAGTATCTTTAGTTCTGGTTAAGAAATAAACCTGTTGGATGTATGGGTTGTCCCCGGCGCAGGTTGAGGGAGGTTTTCTGGGAACCGCGGATAAACGCCACGTAGGAACAGGACTGTGAAACGTGGTACCCGGCGAGGGTGTAACATGAGGCTGCGCGGATCCGTGGCCGGTGTCGCACGGAGTCGTCTTGCAGCCGCTATAACCACCTTCAGAAAGATCCCTCGGAAACCTCCTGGCTCTGCTCAGGGGTTACCACCCTGAGATTCCCAAAGAAAGGTAATTAATTGGAACGTATTTGGGCGTTGAAATAGTGGCAGAAGTTTCCAGGGAAGATGCCGATGGGATAACGATGGCTCAGGTTGCATTTCACCTCCGCCGAGTGGAAACTTCTCTGCTCCCCCTCCCGTGTCGTTCCGAGTTCCCAGATGTTTTCCAGATACCGGTTATCTTTATTTACGTTTGCGGAGGTGACATTTATTTTACCAGCGCTTATCAAATCTGCCAGAAGGAAGCCGTTTTTATAAAAATAGAAAAAAAAGAATCACAGGGTTTTGCTCCGAACCATTCAATGCGCTTTGTTGCCGCGTTGGTGACTCGTTTATTGACGCGTGGGCTCTGCGAGCTGTGGGTTTGCACGTCCGTCTCCGTTTAAAAGGTGGAGATTTCGTCGCTGACGTCTCGCTAATTGCCGTCCACCTCGCTGGGGGTGAGCAGAGCAAATCAGCGCAGCCCGAAATCTGGACGCCGTGCGCTCGGGAGCTGTCGGAGCGGCGAGGAGGGGAAAGCAGCGCCAGAGCAGATCGGGTCTGGAAGGGACGAGGTTTGGGATGGGGCAGGCCCGGAGCACGTTTGTGGAACGTCCCTGCGACGCGCTTTTCGCCTTGCAGGCTCGGATCCTCCGCGCTTGACTTTTCCGATGAATAATTTAGGAATTTGTGGGTGTTAGGCACAGGGGAGGAGGGGGAAAGCGTAATTTTACATCGCGGCTGGTGGTTACAGCTTACGTAGAGCCTTCGTGGCCGATTTAGCACTGCCGGAGAAGAAACGTTTCCCTCCGAACGTCGACGGGGTGTTTCCCTGGCGCTGCAGGGAACCGACATGCTGCCGTGCTCGCGTCCTGGCATGGAAAAGAGCAGCCTTTATCGCACTGTGTGCTTTTCCCCCTGACTCCGGAGGGATTTCCCAACTGCGCTGCCAGGTTTGATGTCCTTTTCCCAGCCAAAACAAGTGTCCGGAAAACGAGGAGCGGGGCTGACGTGCCTGCGTGTCCCAGCTCCGCGGCGAGCTTTGCCTCCCCGTCGAGATCGCTTGCTTTGGGGCCGCATCCTCAGCGCTCGGAGGGAAGGACACGTCCCCCAAAGTCCCGCCTGGCTCGGGGAGAAATCCCAGGGACGTTTTCACGGCTTCCCTGCAGCCTAATTACAGCCGCGTCATTTTTATTTAATAAAACCCGATTTCTCCTGAGCTTAGGGGAGGAAGGGAGGAATATTTGCCGTCGGCCTGGCGAATCGAGCCGCGGTAGGTTTAGTGTTTTCAGAGGCAGCTCTGCCTGGCGCAGGCGCGGCTCGCGTTTGCAAACCGGCTTCCTGAAGGATCTGCTGGTTTCATAGGTTTTGATTAACTGGCAATTGGATAATTTCTGATTAAGTCCTCAGCCCTTCGCGTGCTCTTTCTGCAGCTTTAAACCAAACCCTTCAAAGCTGCTTCTCCCCGAGTAGGTGATTCGGGGCGCGAGTTTCTTGCTCGGTTTTCAGGTGCTTGCGTTGCAGGCAGAGGACGTTTAAGTAACGATTATTTTCTCTAATAAAGTTGGACGTAATGAAAGTGTAATTCTTTTGAACTGTGCTCGCTCCGCTCTTCCTTTCCGTGTGTCGTGCACTTACACGGTGCAAATAAGCTATAATTTCTGTAAATGATGTAAGGGGCTAATTAAAGGTTTTACTCGACTAATCAGCTTGCACTTTAATTAGCACCAAATGGTAATCACTTGCTGAAACATAAATTGACTTCTCGGCTGCCTGTTACGGGAGCATCCAGCCCGCTCTGGCAGGGCTGTCGGAAAAGGGGCGCAGGGGTGCTCTGCCTCCCGTCGAGGGAGCCCGGCTTCGTTAACCCCAGCGCCGCCGTGGAAGTTAACGAGTTGTTGCCAAAGATGTCAACTCGTGGTTTCACCTTCCTACCGGGCAGCGTGCTCCGCCTGGGTAGGTGGCACCAAATCGGGTCGTTAAAATCTCTTGGCCTGACGAAGGGGGGAGCGTCGGCCGGCGCGGTACCTGCTCGGAGCTTTTCTTTCCCTGTTTTCTGAGGCTGGGTGTGTGAAGCTGACTCGGCTGCCTGCCCGGGAGCGGTGGCTGCCTGCCCGCAGCGCCGCACAGCCACGCGTTGTGCAAACGTGACGGGGTTTTTACCGTCTCTAATGCCACATCGGGGCCTTTGCAGCAACCAGAGAGGGAGCTGAGCACCGGTTGCTCTCTAAATACACCTCAAAATCGTCTCCTGACGCCGATGTCTCATCACCCTGCCGTGCCGGAGCCTCCCGGCTCGTCAAGAGCACGTGTAATTAATGCGCCGTGGGGGGGGAAGAGCTGGAGATGGCCGTGTCAGTCTCGGTTCGCATTCTTGGCGTGCCTCGCTCCCCTGACCCTGCAGCTTCTGGCTCGGAAAAAACCTTGTGCTCAAAAAGCCGAGCCCAGCCAGAAATTTGCGCTCCGTGGAGCGTATTTGGGTCCGGTGGCGTCGGAGAATTGTGCCAAAAGGTGTCGGTCACCGTCCGCGTGCACTGTGACGAAGCACGACTGTCCCCAGCGAGGACACGGAGGTATGCGAGGGCTCAGAAGCGTCTCCAGCTCATTAATGCTGAAGGGGAGGCCCTGGGGTTTGTGCCTGTGATCGTGTGTAGGGGTGTCTTCCACCCCCCCCGCCCTTTTTCCTCCCTGAAACAAATACTTGAGCTGATTAAAATGTTCTCGCCTTACAAACTGCCTCCGAGGTGACTCCTCCTCTTTCTTTTGAGAGCAGGTTCCTGCAGAATAGCTGCTGCGGCCGGAGGTGGATTTAACAAGCGCTGGGGTAGGGCTCCAGCGCTCCTCCTGCGTCCCTGGCCGATCGCCTCCCCCCTCTCCCGGAGCTTCCTAACGGTCTTTCGCTAACGAAGAGCGATGCGGTAATGTGGCAAGCCAGCTTTGGTGTCCTGCTGGTGCCCTAAGAGGCTGCGGTGTCTTAACCCCACCGAGAAACCCCCCCCTTTTCCAGTGCCTTCCCCACCAGGAATATCCGCGGTGTCGGATCGGTGGAGGAACAGCCCGGGCGAAGGTGGGGATGTCGGCAGCCACGAGGTGAAGGCCAGGCTGATGCTGGGGGAGCCCGGGGCCAGCTGCAGGGCATCCTTCCTTCACCTCCCGCTCTGTGCCCGTGATTTAACGAGTTCCCTTGCAGTCGCATGAGAGGGACGTGGCAGATTTAGGAGCCTGGCACATTTGGGCTGGTGGTCCCCGCTCGGTGCGTCAGGACTCCGACTCCAGCAGAGCTGTCGAGGGTTTGTGCAGGGACCTCTCTGCCCTCGGAGTAGAGAGGGAGTGAGAAGGGGAGGTTGCCCACCCCACGTCTTTCTTGCTCGATAAGGATTTTTAAGCCCAAACCGTGTTTAGAAGTACAATCCGCTGCCAGGTTGCATTAAAATCATCATTACAAGTAATTCCCCTCCGAGGCTGCTGGGACGGCGAGACTGGTTGCGCACAAATGGAAGGGACTTTGGCTTCCTTGGTGCTTGTTTATCATCTGAAGCTTTCCATCGCCTATCGACCCGCTCCCAGGTCAGGCGGCGTCCCCGTGAGCTCTTGTCCCGATGCAGATTACCGACCTTTTGCTGCTGCTGGGGTTATCTGGTTTCGATAAATAATAATAGAATGAAAACGACACGGTCTCAGCCATCTCCCTCTCGCACAGCCTCTCCTCCGGCAGCCTCAAACCTGTGCCATCCCCTCGGCAGGAGTCAGGTGCGTGGGGGACCCCAGCCCGCGTTTCGGGGTGCTGGCGTCGCTGTGGGATACGCAGCCGACCGAGGGCTCCCGTCCTCCGCGAAGGAGCCCCGAGAGGTAAATCCGGAGCGCGGTGGCTCCGAGCCTCCCGAAGGCTAATCGGGTTTTGTTACTAAGCCCAAGGTCGAGCCTGTGCTCAGTTTTCTCGTTTCTTTTTTCTTTTTATCCATTGCTGACAAGCCGGAGCATCTGAATTAAACAAATGGGGGAACCTTGGATGGTTTTGTTTACTTCCCTGGTGGCTTAACGCCTTGTTCAGCCGTCGGAATAAAGATATCGGCTACAGATCGAGTTCCTCTCCTCCACCCTTGACCAAAGGGATCCTCTGCATGCGGAGGAACCTGTTTGTCCTGGCCAGGATGGGTGGGAGGAGAAGATGCCAGATATAAACTGGGAGACTCTTTTCTTCTTTTTTAAATCAGTTTGGAACTTTCTCTTGGAATCGCACTCGAGGGTTTGGTTAACCCCGCTGCAAGCGGGGTCCTTGGCTGGGTCGGCAGTTGTTCCTGATCCCCTGTCCCAAAACAGTCTGTCTTTCCGAGGTTTTCCGCACCAGTTCTTAAACTGTTTCTGCTTCCAGAACAGATACCCCAAAACCAGCATGCAATTTGCATTTCTTGACGTCCTTGGAATTAAAAGCGCCTGCTTTCTGCATTGCCAGGTACGTAGTAGGATGGGGTTTCCTTAGTTTTGGATCTTTTAGGCTGGATTTTGCTCGAGGATTGTCGCTGTTGTTCGAAAAGTTGCACTTTTGCCCGATGCCGCTTTGCTGGGAGAGCAGCCGTGCGCGGAGCTGGTCCTTGGGGCCGAGCTGCCGGGGCTCTTTGCTAATTAAAACCGACGTACGTACCCAAGCGCAGATTTAGATCTTGGCTCGAGGCCCTTGTCTGTGCTCCTGGCTGGCGTAGGTGTAGGTCTGCAGGGTTTTGAGGAAAGATTTTGGGTCAGGACAGCAGCTCACAGCTCCTGGAGGAGCCTGGGCTCGAGCATTTCCAGTCCTCCCACCCCTCTGGCACATCCAGCCGGAGATGCCTTGGGTCCACGTACGGACGTTAGGCCCAGATAAAACCCAAGCGTGTGAAAGCTGCTCAGGTAGCTGCCACGGGCCTCACGCCTCCGCTGCCTCGCAGGGCTTCAGCACATCATCTCGGCTCAGAAACGAGCTCCACGCATCCCTCCTGGCTGGCTCCCTATTTAATTTCCGCGCTAATTATTTTCTGGTGCCCTGGGGTGCAGTCCTCTTGCCCTCCCCACAGCAGTCAGGCACCGGAGCGCTTCCGCTCAGAGATTAAATGAACGAAGACTTTCCCAGCGTCCGCCAGCTCGGGGAGGAATGTTGTTTGAATGTAATGGTGGGGAAAGCGGAGGTGAGCAAGCGGAGTGAGTTTTGTGTGACGTCCTGCATCGAAGGGTCGCCTGGTGAAGCGGAGAAGAGCCAGAGGATCAATTTGGGTCTGGAGCTGATTTTGGAAAGTGATTTCCCAAAGTGCCCCGAGATTCCATCTCCTGTGTGTCCGTGCGTGCAGCTAATTCTGCTTTAAAGGGAGAAATTCGGTCCGCTGCACTTCTGCCTGTATCTCTGGAAACAGAGATAAGGGTAATTGGAGCTCATGCTGCCAGGCACAAATTGTGTCTGCGGGGAATGGGAGGACCGGCCCGTTTCTGGTGCAATATTGTGCCACGGTGTTTTAAGGGAGAGTTTCTGGGTGCTGGGTGGCTTTGTCTGACGGGGGGGGATTGCACCGGTCCCGTGAAGCTTTAGAGAATAAGGTAGAATTCAGCGTTAGCTCAATCAAAGCTGGTGGATTTGATTTTTGGCCAGAGCTCTCGGTGGGTTCACCAAAACTCAGGTGTACCCCGTTTCTTTTTGTGCAAAATATTCCAGTAGTTTCGGAAAAATCCCATCACCTTCATTGTTGTTTCTTCCTCTCACGCTGTTTTTCTTTGAGCGTGGTAGCTGGTTGCGTGAGGGACGCGAATCCTTTTCTGAAGCTTGCCGCCGTCGGCGGCGTCTGCTGTTCTCTAGCACCTCTTCTCTGAAGACCTCGGAGCTCTTCGTAATCATCTTCTGCTCGGAGAAGCCGGTATTATCCTGCCCTATTGAAGGGGAAACCGAAGTGCCTGGAGGTGACTCACTCCCTGTTGCGGAGCAAGTCAGGAGAAGAGCCGTGAACGGACTCCCAGAAACCTGCCTTTTGGCGTTAAAGCAGGAAAGGGACTCGAGTTGTGGCAGGGCGATGACTCTGGAGTGGATGGAAAACGGCAAAAATTAAAATTAGTTTCTCACTCGAAGCCTAAGCTTTCGGCCACAAAGAAAATGCCTAGCTAGGCTGGTTTTTGTGCGTGCTGGTAACTGTTTCGGACCTGGCATTGCTTTGCCACTGCCCTGTGGAGCATCAAATGCAGATGGAAATAGCAAGGCCTCGTGTTTGCGCAGCTCTGAAACAATATTTTGATTTTCTGGCTTAACCCTCGCTCCACCGACGCTGGGCTTTGCCAAAACAATTACTCTCTCACAGCTGTTCACAGCAATACCCTGCGGTATCAAGGCAATTGTACCGGTATAAATAAATTGGGAGATTAATCCAGATGCAAAATAACCTGTCGAAAGCTCCCCTCTGTTTTCTAGCAGGTAGTTCCCCGATTTTGGATCGCGAGGTGTCTGTACCAAGAGCTGTGCCCACGCAGACACGGAGGTGCTGCAGCCATTCCCAATTTCAGCCGGCGGCGTTGCCGGCCACGTCGCAGTCTCAAATGGTCGCTCGCTGTCGCAAGCTCTGCTGAATCCAAACGGATTTATGCCTTAAAAACAACCCCAACAAAACAACCTCCTGCAATTGTTTCCCTTCCCGTTCGTGGCGGGCGATGGGATTAAGGTTTAACCTCTCTCCGCCTGGTCTGCGGGTGGCTTCGGAGGGAGCTCGGCAGGCACTTGCCTTCCCTCCCCGCAAGCCCCGACTTGTCGAGGTCCGCAGGCTCCGGCACCTGAAACTTCTGCGCAAGCATTTTCCTCGCGCTCGGGGCGGGAGCGGCGATGTCTCATCGTGGGATGCCGCTGAACTCCATGGTGGGGGTCACGTAGCCACGGCCCTACTCGGTGCCACCGACTCGGTGGTCCAGCACCTGGACCTCTAATGCGTTGGGCTCACTTTTTCACCCCTGCTTCCCGGCACGGTCAGAGCCGTCGTGCCAGGGTGGTGGGATGGCACTGGGGTGTCCCGCTCTGCGACTCGGTGCCCCCCCAAGCAGGACAGAGGAGACGTGGCCTCGCAAAAGCCTCCTCTTCGGCAGCAAACGTCTCGCCGTGGCCGCAGGTAAAACACGCAGTGTGCCACGCGGGTCAAGCTCAAGCCCCGCTGGAGATGCCGGGATGTGCACCGAGCACCGGCGGTCAAGCAGGGCTTTGATGTACCGGTTCCCTGTGCCGCCGCGTCCTGCAGGCCGGAAGTTTTGCTTTGGGACAACAGGATTAAAGAAAATTAATCCCCTTTGATCGAGCTTTTGAGGCTGCGTTTGGGGAGGTGCGTTGCCTCCGAAACCAGGAGGATCCTTGCAGGGGTTACTGAGTACTTCAGATGCTTTGAATTCCAGGATTACGATTCCGCTCCATCGTCTGCCTGGAGATACCGGGTTCGTTTAAGCGGTAATCCTTCGTTTAATCTGTCCCAGGTACCGCGCCATCACCCCGCCGTGCTCTCCCGCCGCCGGCATGCTCCGGCAGCCTCGACCAGGTCCCTGTTTTTGGCCGCTCGTCTTCCTCGAGCGGCCCGGCGCAGGGCTGGAAGGCTGACACCTCTCCTCCTCTTTGAAGGTTGCCGCTCCCAGCGCGGGACGGTTCCCTCCTCGCTTGTGCAAAGCCAGCCGGGCCAGTTCAACCCGCCCTCGCCGGCAGGTTAAACAAACCCCAGCAAAGCGTTACGCTTCCGCCGTCTCGGCAAAGCAGACGTCGACGTCCTCGGCTGGAAGAGGACGCCCGTCTCTGCCGCTTCGCTTCAGGTTTGTCCTTCGAGATCTTCCATCCTCGGAGAATGTGATACCGTCGAGGAAATCCCGGGTTTCCAGCTGAGCTGCTGGTGGCACTTCTAGTACAAGGTGATTTATCAGCAGGTACGAAATCCCCTTGGCGCAGTCCTCGCTGTGCAAATACCGAGCTGTCGATCGGGGTTTTTAAAGCAAAATGTGAGAACAAAGGCTGGAGCAATATCAGCTTGAAGCTGCGTGAGAAGTTTATTGCCAAATAAAAGGCGATAGCGGGGCTGAGTCTGTACCGTACAGGCCGTGGGGAGGATGAAGTCTCTGTAATAGCTGATACATCACTTTTTTTCCACTGATATTTTGAAACTTTGTTGTGCGAGTGAAGCCTGCTTCCTCTTCTGGTAGGGTCGAGTTGCAAGTGGAGTTAATTTTGGAGACGAGCTTTTCTTCTGGGGCTCTGAGGCGCTACCGGGATGTGCTTACACGGTGGGAAGGGACTAATTAGGTGGTACCGAGCAGGCAAGTGTGCAGCGGGTTCAGGAAACATCAGGATCGTCTGCAAGGCAAGGATTAGGAAGACGTGCGCTTTCGCTAATTTTGTTCGAATTCTGAAAGATTTGGGGGCTAGAACTATTTCTTTGATGGGCTTTTATCTTTCTACGAATTAATGAGTGTGTTTCACAAGGCTCTCAAATTGATGCTGGGGGCTCTTTGTGCTCTTGGCAGCTGAAGAGAGCAGCTGGTGAATTTTTGTAGTCGCAGCAGCTTTTGAAGACGTGCGAATCGGAGGTTTTTAAGCCTCTGCTTGTTCGTACTGACACAAGAGAAGTAACTTTCCAGAAGGACAAATGGGTCTTGCCTCCTGCGTTAACAGAGACGCCGTGGCTCGAGTTCTTCCCCGTTCTCCGCTGCTGTTTTTCTCCTTCCCAAACAGATAAAACGAGGAACCCGTGAACGCTAAAATGTAAACGCAAGCCCATTCTGAAGCTCCTGGGGAGCTTGGGATGAATTCAGTGCTTTTCACCGAGCTGGGTGACATCTTAAATCGCTGTGGCTGCGACTCTCTGTAAAGGTTTTATGCGAACCACCTTCTCCCTCCGAGCATGTGCGCGGCTCTCACATCCCGAAAGGCTCCGGCGCCGACGGATCCAGGCTCACAAATACGCTCAGCGCGGGTGTCTGCCCGTGGAGCTGCCGTTTGAGACCCCCCCCTCGAGCGATGCGGCAGCGCCGGGATCCTCCGTCCTGGTGATGCCGGGAACACCCTGCTTGGGCTGCACCGAAACACTCTCCTTCACCACCTCCTCCGAACACCCGTGGCAGTCCGGTACCTTCTCCAGCCGAGTGGTGTGAGGTTGTAACTTGTGAAAGTGGGAGAGGTTAGTTTTCATCTGATGATCTTTTTTTATTCCCCCCCCCCCCCGCCCCCCCGGATGCCACATCCTTCTGATGTGATTCTAGGAAAGCTTCCAAGCGCCAATTAGCAGTCCGATGGTGGTGCAGAAGATATTTTGATCCATGAATATTCTGAAAGAGAATAAATACGAGGAAAATTAGCGCAAATGGGAAGTGAGCAATCTCGTTGTAAACCATGATAGATGATTAACATTCCCGACTGTGGTTTTTTTTTTAACCCCCCCCCCGTACTTGTAAAAGGCATTTGAATAAAAATAAGACCTTCTCAGCTGCGAGACATCATCGGGCTCCGTCAGATGGAGTTGGCAGAGGCGCAGCCGTGGTGGCTCGACTCTTTTCACCCGCCGGTGCCTGCTGCTCTCCTCTGTCTCGCCCTCGCTGCCCGGTTCGTGGTCTGGCACCTTCCCGGCAAAGGCCGATGGGGTGGACCTTGTACGGCGGAGGCTCGGAGCCGCTCGGGTGCTTGGCACAGCAGGCTGCCGTCAATTTGCGACGCCAGGCAAACCTCCCAAGTTCGTCTGTGAGATTTGCCGGCTCATCGGGCCGATTCGAGAGTGTTTCCTTTGAGGAAGCACGGAAGGGAAGAAAAGAGAGGAGCGAAATGCGCACGCTGACATCAAAGTCTTGCTTTTCTGTGCCGGAGAGGGCTCAGACACCGTTCCTCCTCGCAGGGAGCGAGACGGAGAGTGCGCACCACCTCATGGGACCCACCAATTAGTGCCGCTTTCATTTAGAAAACGGCATCGCTTTCGTTCAGCTGGAAGACTGAGGAAGAGGCAGAGGCTTTAGGCAGCAGAGTTGTGATCCTCACCCTTAGGTGAGGAGCTCCTCGGCTCATCCTCGTGCAGAGGGTCCGGATCGCACCTAGCGTGCCCTGGCCAGGCTTCGGGGGTCACGTATCTTAATAAGGGGTCTTAAAACCGGCAAAACCCACAGGAGCCGGGGCTGCAGGTCGGCGGCCCTGGCCGTGAGGGGTTTGGTTACTGCAGCACCAGCGTGTGCCGGCAGTCCCCGCCGATGGGCGCGCTTTGCCGGCGTGCTCTCTGCCCGTGCTCCCGGGACATGGGTGTGCTTTTAGGGGCTCTCGAGGAAGCTGGATGAAAGCACCGAGGGGACGCACAGGGGGAGGAAGGCACATTGGAAGCGTGGCGTGGCAAAGGGCTGCTGCCCTGACCGGGAAATACCCGGGCGAGCCGGGCTGGGAGGGCCGGTTCTTCCTGCCGGGATAGCCGGCGGGTTTTCTGCCGGCTCTCGCCTGCCCTTTCCCTCTCCTTCCTTCCCCTTCTCTTGATCCCCAGCCACCCGGAGGGGCACTTGACTGGCTGCTTTGTTTCAAATGTTGCTGCCTCATTGGTTCCCGGCTCAAATCTCCTCTATTCCTGCTCCGCTTCTCGCAAGCTTCGTCTTTAACCCCTCCGAGCCTCGCGGCGGCCGCGCTGCCATCTCCTCTCCCGGCTATTCCTCCCTCCGCGCCCTCCTGACGGATTACCGGCCTCGCGGCGTGGGCGAGAGTTCAACGGCGGCGGCGCTCCCAGTCCTGGAAAATGGTAATAATGCCGGTTAAATCGCGGGACCGTAGCGCCGGCGTTAGTCACCGTGTCGGACGCACGGAGATGGTGGGAAGCTGTTATTTCGGTCGCTGACTTCGGAGCGGGACTCGCCGCTGCGGGAAGCGAGCCAGGACGGGCTTTGCTTGGCAAGCAGCTTCGCCTCCCCGGATCCCCTTTGGGGTACACCGGGGTTAACCGCGCTGCTCTCCCCTGTGCTGATCCGTCCCCGGCATCTGACCGCTGGAGGATGAAGGAGAGGAAAGTCCGGCCATCCCGGTGCGAGCCGGGAGCCCACGGGAGCCCAGCGGCAGGAGCATCTGCCTGCGAAACCGGTTCTGGAGTGTGATAAGAGCAGGTTGGGAAGTACGTGAAGCTAGGAAAGTCAGCACCGCGGCGGGGAGGGGGAGAAAACGCCGGTGGGGAGAGCTGTGTGCCAGGACCACCGCGTTGGCCGGGTCCTCTGTAGGCAGCGATCGTGTCCCTGCCATGGGGCTGAGAGCGGCCGTCGGGGTCCGGGAACCAGGTGGGGGTCCAGGAGCGTGGACCCCGGCCGGCTTGGGGAGCTGATGGTGGATCGCCCCGATCTGTAGGTCTCCCCACATCCCGGCCCCGGTGAGGACGGGGATGCCGCGACCCCAGTCCTGCGCTCGTCCGCCCATCGCTCGCCGGTGCTGGGGGAGGCGCTTTGGAGTTTGCAGCGTCAGGAGTCGGGAGCGCTGCCGACGACCGGGAGCGTTGGGCCGGAGCTGCCAGCCTCCGGCGCGAGCTGTGACCCCCCCCAGCCCCCTTTGCCCCCCAAGGGGCCACCCCTGCGTGGTTTTGGCGGGGTTCCTCGGTCCCTGTGCCCCTCTCGGGGCGAGGGCTTGGGGCGATCTTCTCTCCCTCCTCCCCCTCTGGCTTGCAGGAAGCAGGAGGATGGTGAAGGTGAGTAATGCAGGGTCTGGCTGATTTTTACGTTTGGTTTTTTTTAATGAGTTTTAACCAGGGTGTTTTGGGAGGGGGGAGCACTGAGGGGAGGCTCTCGGAGGAGGTTTATTCCCTTTCCGAGCCCGAGCCGGGAAGGGCGGCTGTCGGAAACGCGTGAAGCAACAGGGGATCTCTCCATCTTGCCGGCTGAAGCAGGTCTGTTGTTCGTTAGCGGCACTACGAGGTGAGGCCGGTGTTTCGGGGGGAAACGGAGTTATTTCTGGCAAGGAGGAGGGGAGGGACTCTTGTTTTCCCTGCACGGAGCAGGGAAGCCTGTTTGCATGGGAAGGAAAAAGGGGAAAAATTGAAAACCCAGGAAGCAGGGGAAGGCTGAACCCCACATCTGTGCCTCACGCGGGATTTGGACTTTAAAAACTGGATATCCCTTTGGCACGGGCGTCCTACTTGGCCGCAGCTGGCGTACGGGTTAATGGCGTGGAAGGGTGGGTTGCCGGCTAACGCTTCCCAGCTGGTGGCAAGCGAAAGGCTGTTCTTGCCTGGAAGGAAGCAGGGATAGATAATGTCACCTGGAGCCAGCTGCCTGCTGTCACGGTGGGAACGAGGCTTTGGGGGCTTGTAAGACCCCCTAAAAACCCTCGTGTCCGAGCCTGACCTGGCCTGAGGAGGAGACCTGAACGCCGGAGTCGGTTGTGAACCGGTGTGGTGGGTGACGGCGCTGGCACCCGGGGGGGTTCCCCTTGCTCTCGGGGGTCCCGCGGGCTCCTCCACCCTCAGAGGAGGCTCCCGGAGAGCTGAGCCGATGCCGGGGGGGCAGCCGGGACTCCAGAGCCCGCTCTGTGTGTTTTTGTTTGGTTTGGTTCCGCCCCCCCCCCCCCCCCCCTCGAGCACCAGGTAATTCCTCCAACTTCTGAGCGCCCTCAACTAAAATTGTGTCTCGAAATCCAAACTTTGCCTGCGTCAGGCAGAAGGTCTCCTTGCGGAGCCTGGGGTAGGGAGAGCAGCTCCGGGATGCGAACGCGGTGCAGCTGCAGGACGAGCAGCCCCTTTCTGCTGCTCCGGGGTGCAGCGGCGGCCGGACCAGATGTTTGTTTTGCTGGGCCCGATGTGTTTGAAGAGCAGGCGAGCGTGTGAACCACGTACAGCTGCACCAGAGATTTATTCTTAGGCACAGGGACAAACGGGACGCTGCTTCTGGATCCTGCCGGGGGTCTCTTAAATCTGTTTGCCATTTGTCTGCGCTAATGGCAGGACACTCTCCTGCCAATGAACGTTCAAATCTATCAGTTTCAGATTTTATGCAGAGGAGCAAATTGCTTGCGTGCACCTTTGTCATCTTCCCCCCCCCTTTATTTTTCATTTGAAAGCTGCTAGCAAACTCCCCGCCAGCGATAGCGTAGGTTTCGGGGTGTTTGTCAGCAATGGAGAATATTCTGCCCTGTTTTGTTTACTCAGGGCTGCTAGAAGCATTAGTTAATGGCTGACTAATTAAACAAAGCGGAGATAAAGGGAATCTGACCTGGGCTAGGACAGGGCTGAGGAATGTGCATAGCTCTGGTGGAGGCAGTATCTAGCCAAGAGGGGGGAACGTGGGGGAGATGTTCACCCGCTCTTAACCCCTTCCTCCTGCTGCAGAGAGCCCCGTCCCACCATCCAGAGCTGCTCCAGGCTCGGCTCTGCCCCCCTGCCCCTTTGCTCTGCCTGTTTTCCCCCTGCCAGCCCCAAAAGGGGTTTTTTTTTTTTTTTGCAAAGCCAAGGTAGATTTGGAGGCTGATTAGCTTAACTAGCAGTGTCCCGAGGCACTCGGATGTGCGGGTTGACGTATATCCTCCAGGTATATTTTCCTTAGACTTCCCTGCAGTTAAACGCAAAGCGAGTGGTTTTTAAACATCCCCCTCAAAGTTTAGCGATTATCTCCCAAAACCAGGAGACCCTTTGCCATCCAGAACCGGGACTTCTGTCCATGCGGCAATTCTCTGCAAAGGCTCTTGCGTGCGAGGAAGGATCCCGTGCGAAGGAAGGTGGCGTTTGGGAGCCACCGGTGCAGGTGAAAGGAGGGGCCAGCCTTGGTTTTCCTTTTGGGCACGGTCCTGCCACGGGGATGGTGTGAAACGCCCATTCCTCCCCAAAACGGCGGCGGTCTGCCTGGGCCAGAAGCTACGGGAAGCCGGCGTAATGCTCGCCGTGGCGGTAAAAGGATGAACCAAACAAAAGCCCCCGTGCCGGGGTGACTTTTTAGCTATCGGGGTCTGCAAGGTAAAGTTTTCCTGGCTCGGGAACCCCATGAACCTGCTGGCTGCACACTCACACCTTCGTTTACTCCTAATTAATGAGTTTGCCCATGCACAGTGCGGTTCAGGATTCGACCCAGCCCAAGCTGGCGCTGGGTTGTGCTGCAGACGGCCAGAGAGCAGCTGTGTCAGACCCCCGGGGTGAGCAGGTAACGTGGGGGATCCCAAATATACGGGATTCCCCCTGTTTTTTAAAAGGGGACCAGGACAGAGGTGGAGACATCCAGGCAGAGAAAAACTTTGCTAATGGATGGGCGGTTTATTCAGAAAATCTCAAAGACTGGGGAAGCTGGAGAGGAGGGAGCGCCTTTGTGGACGCCTTGGACGCAGCGGGATGCCGGAGCACCGGAGTTGGGATTTCCTGCGTGGAGAAAGGGATTGTCTCGGGAGCTGTTGAGTTTCGCGCCGGGCAGCCTGTCGGAAGCAGATTCAGGAGACTAAAATGGAAGGAAACGGCCACAATCGCCACCCGAAGGCAGTGAAAGTGGGAAAAACGGATCCGCCCCGCGGCAGCCCCGGCTCTGCCGCTCTCCCTGTGCCCGCCGCAGGATTTCGGCGTTGTCCCTGAGTCCCCGTGTGTCCCAGGATCGTCCCCTTCTGCAGGACGGAGACGGCGTGCGTGGTGCCGGGGGTGTCACCCGGCTCCCCAAGAATTCAGCCTCTTGACTCGACCGACTTCAGTCCCCTTCCGAAACTGGAGAAACGAGGGAGTTAAGTAAACAAACCTTAAATAGTGGCCTAAAACGCCGGGCTTCCTTGCGTTTGTTTTACTCGGCTGCCTCCACGTCCCCGATCCCGTGTGGGAGGGGTGTGCTTCCTCCCAGCCGCCTGCTTTTACTAACAAACAAATAAAAACTGGTTTTTCCTCTGCCGACGGGCTTTTGCCAGAGAGACGGCAGGGCTGGAGCTGGACATGGCAAGAGGCTCACACCACCATGGCTTGGTGGGCTAGTCCCCGCGGTGGCATTCCCCCGGCACCGGCGCTCTGTGTCCCTGGAGAGGGGTTTTTCTGGTGCTTTTTTTGATGTTTTAAAGCCCGAGCTGCTTCTCAAGTGAAAGCGTCAACCTGCTTGTTGTTTCAGGCGAGTTAAAGGTGGGTTAATTTGCAGCTTCGTCCTCTTCTCTCCCTGGGGGTTGCCCCCAAGGTGAGGGGCGTTGGTGTATGGGACACCGGGGTTCACGCTTGAGCAGGAGCCTATTTAAAAGCATCGTCTGACCCCCATTAATTGCAGCACCTCCCAGACCGCAGCTCGCCGGGCGCCGGCAGATCCCCGGCAGTGGCCGTGAACCGAGTTCTGTTGTCCACTGAGTCCAGAACAAGCCGGTAGTTACGGAGATCAGCTGGTTTTGCCAACTGCCGGCGGACTTGGCAGCTCTCGGTGCCGGTGCCAGCGTTGCCGACAGTAGCCAGAGTGCTGAGGCGGAAATACCCGGTGCTACCAGTCTTTCCAGGCTGTGGTGAGGGCGTTTCGGCAAGGGGATGTTTGCCTCGCTCACCCCTCAATCTGCATCCGCTGCACCAACCACCGGGACCCCACGTGTACGGGGCTGGACCTGGAGGATGCTCGGCGCGTATTTAATGGGGGAAAAAGGTCGGAGTTTAAGGTCATTAAGCTGCTTTAGGAGCATTTTGAGTCGCTAATCTTTCCCCTCGACTCACGCTGGTGTTTAATAGGGTCCGATAGCTCCAACCTGTTTCTCTCTGGCTCTCATCCCGGTCGGGATATCGGCTGAGCCACGATGCACGAGAGCGAGTGCTCGCTCTCGAGTGCGCATGCTTTAGCCCTGGGCGTGGTGGTATCTGTCTAAAGCTTGATTTTTTTTTTTTTTTTTTTTCCCCTACCCCAACCCAGAAATTTCTTCCTTTCCCCTCCCACTGCCAGGTCGGGAGGAGCAGGAACGTGCCTGTTGGAGATCACGCTGACTTCCCGCAGCTGCTCCGCTGCAGAAACTATTGAAACAATTAAAAAAAAAACAACCTGAAATTGTTGATTTAGGGGCGGCTTGCCAGTGCTCCTGGCTCCCGCTGGGCAGGATCGATGGTGTACCTTTGGGCTTGGAAGGATGCGGGCGTTTGGATGGCGTAAACAAGCCTCTATTGTGCCTGGCTGCGGGTGTTTACACCAGGAAAATCGGTGTCCGGGTCCACCCTGGGGCCAGGCTTCCTCCGCAGCCGGGGCTCTTCATCCTGGGAGACTGAGATGCGTTCAGGGATAGTCTCAAATACGCCGTAAATGAACAAAACTGGTAAATAAACGAACAAAACTGGCTGCATCGGGTGGCTTTGTCTTTGCAGCCTGCAAAGGGAAACGTATAACTTGTCAGGCCAAAACTGGGTTTGAATTTCATGCTGAAAACGTGCTGGCCGCGCTGCTAAGTTTAGTTTCAGCAGCCTTGACTTGTATTTTAGGCTCCTCGACCTGTATTTAAGCGCCTGAGTAAACAGTCTGTTGTTCTTGCTCAGGCTGAGCATCTGTGTGCCCAGCTTTTTGCAGGTCAGGCTGTTTTTCTTGCCAGTTTATTCAGCTTGTAACTTAAAACGCTGCCTTAAAACCACGCTTAAACATGGTTTCAAATGACACCCTTTAGGTAAAAGGCTTAAGGAGCAGCGTTAGTCACCCACGTCCAGCGAAATGACCTTTTCCCGGGTGTCGCTGGACCGCCCGGGCTTGCATTCACTACCGAGCTGCTTTCCTCGTCGCACCTTGCGGGGTTTTTTTTTAAAAAAAACAAAAACAACTCTTAGCTTTTAATTGTGGGAGGGTTTTTTTTTTGCTTAGTTTTTAAATTTAGGAGCATTACATCAAAGGGAGGAGGGATGCAGCAAAATGTCTGCAGGACTGGGGCTCCCAAAACATCCCTTCTCCTGGAAGAAAAATAATCCCTGTGCGAGTTACGCTGGGGAGGAAGAGAAGACAAGCGGAAAGAAGCAGGATTATCCCAGAGGGGAGAAGACTCCCCCTCCTGCCACCCCTTTATGGCTTCAGGAAGACAACCAGAGCCGTTGCGGAGAGCAGAGGGACATCCCCGACCGTCTCGGTGGGTCGCGTGAGCTGCCGGATCCCCGGCAGCAGTGTTATCTCACCTCCGGGACTGGCAAAAGCTCGGCAGTTGTGGTGGAAGGAAGCAGAGCCCAGCCCCAGCTGGGTTTGGAAATGCCTTTGCGGTGAGGACAGGCGTTAGTAAGTAATCCAAGCCTGCGTTGTCCTGTGATTCACGGAGGCGACGGTGCTTCCCGGGGCTGAGCTGGGTCGCGTGGCCCCCACGGAGGCTCCGAGGAAACTTGCTTGCTGCTTTAGTGTCCCACCAAAAGCACCCCAGACCCCTCTGATACCTCTCAGAGAGGGGCTGCATGCCGCTGGCTTTCCTTTGATGGAGGAGAGCTCTGCAGGATCAGTCATTGGGGGCCAAAACAGGACCTCCATCTGGAAGACGGTAATCGTAACCGAAGCTTGTTCCGCGATGCACGTTAACACCACCATCCCCGTCTTGGCAACGCGTCCCACGTGCTTGAGAAAACACCTTTAATTAGGGAGATTTTGCTCGAGGTCCCGGCCAGGCACCCGTCCACCTGCCCGCTGGGCTCGGGCAGACCTCCGCGCCGCTCCCTATCCGACCGGTTCCCCGTCACTTCGGGGCAGCTGGCGATGGGGAGCCGGGAGGAGACGCTGGAAGGGGTTGCTTTGGCTTCGTCCGTGGTCGGCTAATGAGCCCAGAGGAGCGCAGGGTCGGTGTTTTACCCATAGGCGTGTGTTCAGCTGCTAGTGTTTAACTTCAGTATAACGACAAATATCTGCTGATTCCCGTGCGTGTCTGGGTGGGTGTTTTCTGCCCCGAGGAGGCTGCAACGTGTCGGTTGAAGCCCTTGCGGGGGACAGTTGCCAAACTCTGGCTCCAAACTAGCGCAAGAGTAATCGCAGTGCTGCGAAACGCTTGCGAGATCAGCCCTAAATGCCTGGGTGCGGGGACACAGCGTGTCGGGGGAAGCCGCTCGTGAAAGGGCTGGAAGGAGAAGAGCCGAGGAAATTGCCCACCCGGGTGGTGACGAAGAGGGACGGCGGGTTGAGGAGCCGAAGCTCAGGCGGGGAATTTTCTCGTGCGCTGTACGGGCGGGCAGCCCGGAGCCCCAAAAGGCTCCCTCGCTTGCGGTTGCTGCCTTCACATTAAAAAAATAACGGCGGGAGGGACCTGCAAATGCATCTTCAAACACACAGCAGAAAAAAATGGGGGATAAGCAGGACCGGTGGGGGGACCAGAAACGCAGCTGCGAGGTCGGGTGGGCTATAAAAACCCGCCGGGATGGGGAGCAGCCTAACGAAGCACGGGGCTTGCAGTCACTCAAGGTGTTTCCTTTTTGGCACACGTGCGGCCAGTAATTATTTTGCCAGAGAGCGAGGTCAGTTTCTAATGAAGGGGCTGTTCGTTTTACGGCTTGCTTGCTGAGGACCCCGGTGCGCTGCCCGCCTCTCCCTCTTCCTCCAGGCTTCATTTTTGTCCCTCTTCTTTGCCCCCCCCCAGGTCTTCTAGCCGGCCTCACCATGTTCAGCAAGAAGAAGAAACGCATCGAGATCTCTGCTCCCTCCAACTTCGAGCACCGTGTCCACACCGGCTACGACCAGCAAGAGCAGAAATTCACGGGGCTGCCGCGGCAATGGCAAGGCATCATCGAGGAGTCGGCCAAGCGCCCCAAGCCGCTGGTGGACCCCGTCTGCATCACCGCCATCCAGCACGGCTCGCAGAAGGTAGGCAGCTCTGCCGGCGTGGCCTCTGCCCTTTCGGGGAGGGCTGATGATACTGCTTTTGGGGCCGGAAAGCCAAGTTGGGGATAATTCGGGTGCCGCGCCCTCTCCCCGGGGTGCCGCGGAGCAGGTAAGGCGGCAGTTCGGTCTCTAACCCACGCAGGCGGCAGCGGCATCCCCACAGCCAACCGCCTGCCCCTTCCCCGCTCAGCGCGGGGCTGCGTGGGACGGTGACCACCCTGCTGCTGCCCGCACGGTGTGAAAACCTCTCCCACATCCTCCCAGCAGCTGGAAAAAACCCACCCTACAAGAAAACGCCAGCGAAACGGTGTCTGTTCCTTCCCATCTCATCCCCTCCCCGTGCCTGTGTTTCCCCAAGCCGCCATTATGTCGTTTTTTTAAAGTCTGGCTCGTCTGCTCCCCTCGGTCGAGGACACCCACGCCACCCCCGTGCCCCAGCTCTGCCGTTCCTCCACCTTCACCCTAATTAAAGTCCCCGGCACTGGCCACGGTGCGACCGGCATGCCCGGCGCTGGCGCTCCTGCGCAGCCGGCGGCTTCGCTCGCTCGGCTGGTTTGCCCTGGACAATGAGACGGCTCCAGCGGCCGCGAGTAACGCCGGCTGCAGCCCTTCCGAGCGAAGCTGGCCGGGCAATTCTGCTGACCCGAAAAGATGTCAAAACTGGTGAGGCCCCTCGGCGCTGCCGAGCCCTGTGGCTCGTGGTCGGGAGCCCCTGCATCCCACGCGGCCAGGGTTTGTTGTGGAGCTCCAGGCTCGGCTCGCCTGTCGAGGAAATAACCCGCTCCCCGAGGCAGTGAGGGGAGGAGGAGGAAGAGGAGGGGATATAAATAGCCGAGGATGGCGGGCTGCACATGCTCACCCTGTGCAGAGACGTTTGCTGCAGAGGAAGGCATCCTCCTCTTCGGAGGAAGGCGAGAGGCCTCAGGGATGGGGCTGGGGTGGCTCCCGTTGTCCCCTCGCCTCCTGCTGCGTGGTCGTGCCCTCCGAGGCTCAAATCCGCCAGGGTGCAGATCCCTCCCCGAGAGCTGGGAAACGGGGCACGTCCCTCCCCACCCCAGCCAGTCTGATACTGGGAGCCGGGGGAACCCCCCCTGCGCAGCCCACAGCTCCCCAGTTCAGGTGTCCCACCAGGCTGGGACCTGCCTCCCAGCATCAGGCTTCGTTTTTCCCTGCTCTGCTCTTCTCCTTCGCTCCGAGGCAGCTTTCGGGACAGGCTCGTTAACCTTTGGCTAAACGAACCTCGTCTGTCCTCCTGCACCTCCTCTCCCTCCTCCGCGGGCTGATGACGCCGAGGGGAGGAGGGACCAGCGCCTGCCCCAGAGCTTTGCTGGGGCTGGACCCCAGCCAGGAGCAAAACCTGCTGCCTCTGCACAGTCACTATAATAAGGGTGTTTTGGGGGCAGACGGAGCCCCCCGGGCGCAAGCCAGGGGATGAGGCGCTGCCAGCAGCCCCCCAGACCCTTCCCCGTGAGCCCCCCCGAGCGGGGCTGGGGCTGGCCAAAGGCTTCTCAGGCGTGCGGTGCCTCTTGGGGCGCTTGGCCCGTCCGGGAGGAGAGGCACGAGGCCGGATCTGGCTCCCCAAGGGAGCGCCCTGTTATTTGGGTACCTAGAAACCTCCCGGGGGGGCCCGGAGCTGCTGGGGAAAGGCAGAGCCCCCTCCCCTCTCCCCCAGCCTCCAGCATCCTCCTCCGTGGGGCTGCACGGCCCTGCCGGGCTCAGCCACTTCCCGGCACTCGACTGCACCGAGGTGGCATCGGCACCAGCCCCTGGAGACCCCCTCCCCTCCCCTCCCCGCGTCCCCTCTGTGTGAGCCGTGTCCCCGTCACCACCAGGCATTTCATTTTCATTTTTTTTTATTTTCTTCCCTTTCTTTTTTTTCTTTTCTTCTTTTTTCTTTTGTTCTGTTTGTGCTTTGTGTTCCTGTCCGCCTCCCGTCCCACGTCCTGCTCAAAGACCATCGTGCGGGGCAGCAAAGCCGCCAAGGACGGCTCCCTGACCTGGCTGCTGGACGAGTTTGAGAACATGTCCGTGTCCCGTTCCAATTCTCTGCGCAGGGACAGCCCCCCCTTCCCGCCCCGCCGCGACCAGCTCTACCAGGAGAACGGCCTCTCCGAGGGCCCGGCCGCTGCCCGGCCGCACGAGGATGCCGGCAGGAGCAAGGAGAAGAGCCGTCACGGGGCCAGGAGCGAGCTAGAGCAGGGCAAGGAGAGACCCCGGGAGAGGGAGGATCAGCGTGCCCACCACCACCACCACCACCACCACCAGCAGCCCCGCGGGCAGGAACCCGGCCCCAAACCCGCTCCCCCCGCCAGCGGCCGCCCACCCCCTCCCGAGTACCCCAAAACCCCCGCCGAGCGGGACGGCTGGCGGGACTACCCCGCCGACAGGGACTACAGCGAGCCGGCCGACCGGGTGGTGCGGCGGGAGCGCCCCGAGCCCTCCGACAAGCGCCCCAAATCTACCTACGCCGGCGAGACCAGCCCGCAATCCCCTCGGGACAAACGCCCGCTCTCCGGGCCCAATATCCGGACTCCCAACATCCCCGTTTCCGAAGGGGTGATGAAGACGGCTCAGCAGACGGGACGGCCTTTTAATACCTACCCGCGGGCTGAGACCGACCCCGGCAGGGGCGCGGGTTCACAGGTAAAGGTTCCCCCCCTGCTCCCCTCCGCTCCGACCAGATCCGCTTGGCAGCGACCTCTCCTTCCCTGGCTACGCAGCCCGGGGAAGCTTTTCCTCGCTCTGCCTCTCCTCCGCCTCGTAGAAAAGCAGCCTCTCTCCTCCGCTTCCTAGGCAAGCACCAGCTAACGGGCTCCTGCGCTCCGATTAAGACCGGTGGGACCGGCACATGCCAAAGACCGCTGGCCCCGCGGCCGCTCCGCACTTTCCTCCCCCGGTGCCGTGCCGGCGGCACCGGGCCCCATCCTTGTCTCCGAAGCGGCTGCCGGCTCCTTCGCAGTCTCCTCTCCCCCTTCCTCGCTCCTTCCAAGCCTGTCTAGTGCAAACCTTTCCTTCGGCAGCGCCCGGCCCCGCTAACGCCTCTGCCGCTCGCTTGGTTGGAGGCCGCGGGGTCAGCAGCTGGCGTTTTGGGGACAGCGGCAAAATCCCGGCTCCGGCCGCGCGCTCCCCTGGGCTTTTGGTGGCTGACGTCCCTCTCCTCCCGTCTCCTTGCAGGCAGAGCACCGGCCGGGACGACCGCAGGAGGTGGCATCCAACGGACCGGTGAGCGGCGGCGGTGCCGGCTCCTCCCGAGCCCACCCGCCCGGCCCGCCGCGCTCCAAAAACCCCGAGCCGCCCCATCCCGGCCTCACCCCGCACGCCTCGGACCCCCACCTTGCTCGCCAGCCGCCCCCCGGCCCCCCGCCTCCCCCGGCGGGGCCGCAGCAGCCGCGCTCGCCCCAACGTGAGCCCCAACGCGTCTCCCACGAGCAATTTCGGGCAGCCCTGCAGATGGTGGTGGATCCCGGAGACCCCCGCACCTACCTGGACAACTTCATCAAGATCGGCGAGGGCTCCACCGGCATCGTCTGCATCGCCACCGTCAAGAGCACCGGCAAGCTGGTGGCCGTGAAGAAGATGGACCTGCGCAAGCAGCAGCGGCGCGAGCTGCTCTTTAACGAGGTGCGGCAGAGCGGGGAGCCCCCGGGGACCCGCTTTCGGGTGTCGCGGGGCGGGGGGGCTCAGTCGCCATCTCCCCTCGGCAGGTGGTGATCATGCGGGACTACCAGCACGAGAACGTGGTGGAGATGTACAACAGCTACCTGGTGGGCGACGAGCTCTGGGTGGTGATGGAGTTCCTGGAGGGCGGCGCCTTGACCGACATCGTCACGCACACCAGGTACGTCCCGGGGACCCCCCCCCTCCCCGCGCGTCCGTCCCCTCCCGCACCGGCTCGGCGCCAGGGTCGTCCGCCGCTCCGGCGTGCTCGGCTCTCGCCTCCCACCCTCTCCGTCGGCTCGTAGGATGAACGAGGAGCAGATCGCGGCCGTCTGCTTGGCCGTCCTGAAGGCCCTCTCCGTCCTCCACGCCCAGGGCGTCATCCACCGCGACATCAAGAGCGACTCCATCCTCCTCACGCACGACGGCAGGGTAAGCGCCGCGGCGGGGCTCGGCGGTGGCGGGTATGGAGCCTCCCGGCCAGCCGAAACGCGGCGGCAGCCCTTCTCACCAGCCGCCTCCCCTGGCTTTTTAGGTGAAACTCTCCGATTTTGGGTTTTGTGCCCAAGTGAACAAGGAGGTGCCGCGACGGAAGTCGCTGGTGGGGACCCCGTACTGGATGGCGCCGGAGCTCATCTCCCGCCTGCCCTACGGCCCGGAGGTGAGCCCGCCGCGGGTTTGGGGGTGCATGGGGCGGGTTTGGGGGTGCATGGGGTGGGGCGCAGGGTGGCCTCACCCCTGAATTAACCCCTGGCTTTGCTGTGTCCCCCCCACCCCGCAGGTGGATATCTGGTCCCTGGGCGTGATGGTTATCGAGATGGTCGACGGGGAGCCGCCCTATTTTAACGAGCCGCCGTTAAAGGCCATGAAAATGATCCGAGACAATCTGCCCCCCAAGCTTAAAAACGTGCACAAGGTAAAGGGGGGCAACAGGGCGTCCTGGGGAGGGGGAAAACCCTCCGGGGGCTCCCCGAGGTCCCCTGGGACGTGTCCACCCCGCCCCGGGACGTCGCTGACGGCCGCCCCGCTCCCTCCCCGCAGGTTTCGCCCTCCCTCAAAGGCTTCCTCGACCGCATGCTGGTGCGGGACCCGGTGCAGCGGGCCACCGCCAACGAACTCTTGAAGCACCCCTTCCTGGGCAAAGCGGGGCCCCCCTCCTGCATCGTCCCCCTCATGCGCCAAAACCGCATGCGGTGAGGAGCCGGCGACGCCGGCGGCCGCCCCGGCGCCCTCCTCGCCCTCACCGTCGCCTCTTAACTGGATTCGTGACTGTGCCACTACTGTGTTGGGGCGCTGGCGGGGGGGGGGAACGGACACCCCCCCACCCCCCCCGCACTGTACTACTGAGCCGGGGAGCGGCCGGGGAGGGGGGATGGCTCGGTTTTAACGACTTCAACCGATGCTCCGCGTGGGGACAACGGCGAGGCCACACAGTGACACCGTCCCCAGTGTGTGTCCCCCCCTGCTTCCCGGCAGAGATTTGGGGCTGGGGGCTTATCCCACCCCGGACCCGGTGTCGCCCCCACCCTGGGGAGCCGTTTGGGGCATCTCCCCCCTTTCTTTTTCTTTTAAATCCCTTTTTTTTATCCCTATCCGGCCCCAGGGTCGGGCCACCACCCGCATCTCTGGGGGGGGGACGTGTCCCCAACACTACGGCCCCGCGGCCACACTACTGATTCGGGGTCCTTACCGCCCCCCCCCCCGCCCCCCTTCCAAACATGTTTTTGTTCTTTTGGGGTTTTTTGGTTGGTTTTTTTTTTCCCCCCGTCCCGTTTTGTTTTTTAACAAAGCTATTTATATTGTCGTTTTGTAACGCCGCGGTATGGGGGGGCCCGGGGCCGGCACGGGGACCCCCGGAGATTACACGTGTCCTTTTGGAGACAGCCGTGTCCCATGTGGTTTCTTTGGGGCGGGGGCTGTGCATGCAGACACGGGTTGTATGTGCGTGTAGGGTCACACGTGTGTGTGCACGTGTACGTGCCCACGTACACGTGCGACATGTGTGCAGGTGAGGAACACGTGTGCGTCTGCCCACACGTGTGACCCACCTGGGGCTGAGCATGTAGGAGCTCCCCCCCCCCCCCCGGTGCCCCCCCCTCGGGTCCCTGCTTGGGGAAGGAGGGGGGTGACGGGGTGATGGTCATGGGGACCCCTCTTCTCCCTGCCCAAAGATGCCCGGGGGGGCTGCTGCCTGCCGCCCCACCCCACGTCCCCCCAATAAAGCACCCGCGAGGCAGGAGCTGCTGCGGCCTCCAGGCTTTATTGGCTGTGCTCGGAGCTGTGCGAGGTTGGGGGGGGCGGGGGGGGGGGCTGGCGCTGCCACGTCAACATGTGTCAGCCCGCATCTGTCAGCCTTGACCCGCGTGGACTCACGGTGACCTGTGTGGACTCACGGTGACTTGTCTTGGCCCGCGTTGACTCGCCTTGACTTGCGTTGGCTTGTCTTGGCCCACGTTGGCTTGTCTTGGCCGAGGTTGACTTGTGTTGGCCCACATTGACTCGTATTGGCTAACGTTGGCTTGTCTTGGCCCACGTTGACTCACACTGACTTGTCTTGACCTGCGTTGGCCCGCGTTGACTCGCGCTGACTCGTGCTGACTCATGTTGACCGGTGTTGACCCGCGCCGCCCCGTGCCGCCCGCCTCAGCGGCACGTGCAGTAGTAGCCCCTGATGGCGTCGTTCCAGTTGCCGAAGAGCCCCCGCTTCACCTCCTGCAACCGCGGCACCGCGCCGGCCCCGAAAGTCCGGCTCGTCCCCCTCTTGCCGGACTGAGACCAGACGGTCAGCTCGCAGCGGGTGCCCACCACCAAGGAGGAGACGTGGGCAGCCCAGCCGTGGGGCATGTAGGGGACGTCGGAGCCGGGGTCCACCACCAGGACGGCCCCCCCGCAGCACTCGTCGTAGTAGGCGCTGTTCTCGGTGTAGAGCTGGGCGCAGATGCGGGTGCCGTTGGCCGTCCGCAGGTCGGAGGGGTCTGGGCACTGCGCCTCGGCCCCCGACAGCACCGCCGCCGCCACCAGCGCCGTCACCACCAGCGCCGCCATCGCCCACCCCCCCCCGCTGCCCCCAGCACCGCCCAGATATACCCGGGCCCAAGGACAGGGTGAGGGGGGGGGACACAGACACCCAGGTGTCCGGGCCCCCCTAAGGGGTGCAGCCCCCCCCGGGAAGGGACCCAGGTGTCCGGGCCTGGCACCCCCACCCCTGGGAAGGCACCCAGGTGCCCGGCCCCCCCCCCCCCCCCATGATCTCTACCTCCCCCCTGGGAGAGGACCCAGGTGTCCAGGACCCCCACCCCCCTGGGAGAGGACCCAGGTGTCCTGGCCCCACCCCCCCCCGGGCTCTCCACCCCCCCTCCTCGCTGGGAAGGGACCCAGGTGTCCTGACCCCCCCCCCCCCAGCTGTGGCCTTGGGGAAACTGAGGCACGGGGGGGGGGGGGGGGGGGAAGGCGGCAAGGCCAGGCTGGGGACCCAGGTGTCCTGTATGCAAATGAGGGAGGATAATTAGCCGGGGGGGGGGTGGTAATTAGCAGAGGCCCGGGGCCGATGGTGGGGACAGTGATGGGGGGGGGTGCAAGCCCCACCCCTATTTGTATATTAATGACCCAAGGCCACGCCCTTCCCATAGGGCCGGCGGTCTCCCGGCAACTGCATCCCCCCCGTATCCCGGCAACGGTATCCCGGTAACCGCGGGGGGGGTGTGTAATTATCCCGTCCCTCATTAGCATAGCCCCACCCCCGCCGCCTCAGCCAATGGCCACGGCGCCCACCTCGTTAGCCCGCTCATTAGCATACTAATGAGCTCATTTGCATGCGGGGAGCTGCCTCTTATGGGGGACGGACGGGAGCGGGGGGGTCGCGAGGGTGTCGTATGAGGCTGGGGCTCCCTGGACCCCCCCCCCAGACTGAGCGGGACCCTCCCCCGGGCCCCCCCCATCAGATGGAGGGGACCCCCCCAGGCAGAGGGGACCCCGGGCCCCCCCACAGACAGAGCGGCTCCCCCTCCTCTCCACACACAAAAGGTTTAATCGCCCCGGGCGGGGGGGGCACAGGTTTTTAATGTAAAAACTTGTGTTAAACACTGCAGCGGGCCGGGGGGGGCCCGGGGGGGCGGCTGGTGGGGGGCGACCGGGGGGGCAGATTGGGGGGGGTTAAGGGCCAAAGAGGGGGTGATGGGGCAGCGGGGGGGGCGGGGCTAGAGGGGCAAATGGGGCCGGGGGGGGGGGGGGCAAGGGGGGGGGCAAGGGGCAAATGGGGGGGGCCGGGGGGGCCGACCCCCGCGGGGTTATCCAGACCAGCCAGATAGGAGGCCCCGGGCCGAGGCAGGGGGGGACAGGGGACAACGGGGGGGGGACGGGACAGGGGGGACCCAGGCGTCCGGGCCCCCCCCCCCAGGAGGGTTGGGGGGGGCTGCGGTTCTCGTGTCATCTGTGCAGACATGTCAGTGGCGTGTGCGGGGCCCCCCCCGCCGCCGGCCCGGCCGAAGGCACCGCGGCGGGGGGCAGGCCGGGGGCGCACACGCGTGTCGGGGCGCGCACACGCGTGTCGGGGCGCGCACACGCGTGTCGGGGCGCGCACACAAGTCCCAGGGTGCGCATCCCCCGTCGGGGTGCACACGAGGGTGCCCACGCGTGTCGGGGCACGCACGACGCGTGTTGGGGTGCACACGCACGTCCCGGGGGTGCCCACGCGGGTGCCACGGGGGGCGGGTAGGTACTGGGTTGCATACGGGTGCCCCCGGGGGCGGGGGGGGGGGGGCACATGGATACCGATGGGGGGGAGCACGCGGGTGCCCGGGGAGGCAAGTGGGTGCAGACGGGGACCTTGAGGAGCACCCAGGGGTGTGTGCAGGCCCCCGATGGCACCCACAAGCACCCGGGGGGGGCCCCGCAGGCACCCAGGGGCACCGGGGCTGCATCCAACCAGCCATGGTTGCATACAGGCACCCACGGGTGCACCAGGCACCCAGAGGTGTGTTCAGGCACCCAAGAGCACCCAAGGGTGCACAGGAGCACCCAAGGGTGGATTCAGGAACCCAGGAGCACCCAAGGCTGCACGGGAGCACCCAAGGCTGCATTTGGTCACCCAGGAGCACCCAAGGCTGCTGCGTTCAGGAACCCAGGAGCACCCAAGGGTGCACAGGAGCACCCAAGGCTGTGTTCAGGAACCCAGGAGCACCCAAGGCTGCATTCGGGCACCCAGGAGCACCCAAAGGTGCACAGAAGCACCCAAGGCTGCGTTCAGACACCCAAGAGTACCCAAGGCTGCGTTCAGGCACCCGGGGGTGCACGGGGATGCCAAGGACCCGGTGCCGCGGGAGCTGCCTCCAAGCACCCTAGGGTGCTGCCCGCCCCCTGCCCCCGCCCTAGACGGTGCTCTCGAGCATCCAGTGGGTGCTGCCGAAGGAGGGGCGCAGGGTGGGGGCCGCGTCGGGCAGGTCGAGGCGCGGCAGCGAGCCATGGCGCCGAGTCCGTGCGCGCCGCGGGTAGCTGTGGCTGGGGAAGAGCCCCCGCGCCCCCTCCCCGGCAGCACCCATGGGTGCCGGGGGTGGGAGGGCGGGGGGCGGCGGCGGTGGCGGCGGCGGCTCCGGCTCAGGGGGTCTGTGGGTGCCGTTGGTCTGGGAGCAGACGCTGGCGACGGCGGCGGGGGGGCGGCGGGCGGCCGCCGCCTTGTAGCGGGCGGTGAGGATGAGGATGAAGACGAGGACGGAGGCGGCGATGGCGGCGCCGATGACGATGATGACGGTGCCCCCCAAAAAATGGGGTCGGGGGAGGGCGGCGCAGCCGGGGGACCCCCCGGCCGTGGCGAAGCGGACGCAGCCGAGGGCGCGGGCGGTGGGCAGCGCCGTCGCCCCCTCGGCGTAGAGCGCCGAGACGCAGAGGTCGTACTCGCGCCCCGCCGCCAGGTCCCGCAGCACGAAGCTCCGGCTGGAGGGCGGCAGCAGCCTGGGGGGGGGGCACGGAGCGGGTTGGGGGGGGGTGTGGGGGTCGGCACGGCCCCGGGGGGCGGGCGCCTGCGGGGTGCGACGCGGAGGCGCCGGCGGGCGAGGCCACGCGGCTCCACGCGCTCCCGGGCAAGGCCACGCGGCGCCGTGCGGTGCGACGCGGCCTCGTGCGACGCCGCACCGCGCTGGGGGATGCCACGCGGCGCCGTGCCCTGCCACCGGGCTCCGTGCAAGGCCACGAGGTGCCACGAGGTGCCACGTGGTGCCGTGAGATGACACACAGCCCCGTGCAACGCCCCACGGCCCCGTGCAACGCCCTACAGTGCCACGCGATGCCCCACGGCCCCGTGCAATGCCCCGTGGCACCGTGCAATGCCAGGCAACGTCCCGGCTGCCGTGCAAGGCCGTGCAGTGCCGCCCAGCCCCCTGCAACGCCCCCCGTGCCCCCCTGCAGCCCGCGGTGCAACATGGGGACATGCACCCGAGCCCCCGCACCTTGCAGCACCCCCCCACGACCCCCCCTTAGCCCCCCAGGACCCCTCAGAGCCCCCCCCGTCCCCCGCGGGCACCCACCTGTAGACGAGGGAGTCGTCGAGGGAGCTGTTGTACTGGATCTGGAACATGCGGATGCCGGGGACGTGGCGCTGGGGCAGCCAGCGGATGCGTGCCGAGGAGGCCGTCAGCTCGGCCGCCACGATGCGCCGCTCGCCTGCCACCCGTGACTCGTTGCCGCCGGCGCGAGCCATGTCGGAAGGGCCGGGCCCGGCTTCGGCGTCCCCGTCCCCATCCCCGTGAGGGACGGGCAGCGGCAGGACGGCCACCTGCACCCGGGCGGCCGCTTCGCCGGCGGCGTTGGAGGCGACGCAGGTGAAGGCGCCGTGGTCGCGGAGCGTGGCCACCCGCAGCTCCAAGGAGCCGTCGGGCCGGACGGCGCGGCGCGACCCGTTCTGCACCAACCGCCCGTCGGGACCCAACCAATGCAACGCCGGCGGCGGGTCGCCGGCGGCGGCGCACCCCAACCGCAAGGGTTGGCCTTCCAACACGGCGGCGGGGTCGGCGGCCGCTCCGGCGATGGCTGGCGCCCGGCACGCCAGCTCCTCCTCCGGCACGGCCCAGAGCAGGCGGCCGGCAAGCGGCGGCGGCGAGGCGCAGCTCTCCAACCGGCCCGGCTGCGCCAAACGGCGCAACCACAGCAGCTCGCAGTTGCAATGCAACGGGTTCCCCCCCGCCGCCAAACTGGGTCCCGGCGGTCCCGGCACCGGCGGTAACGCCCGTAAGCGGTTGGCGGTGAGGTCCAACCGCGCCAAGCGGGGTAACCGCGCCACCGCCCCGGCGGGGACCCGCTCCAAGAGGTTGTGATCCAAGGTGAGGGTGGCCAAGCTGGCCATGCCGGCCACCGCCTCCCACGGCAAGGCCGGCAAATTGTTATGGGAGAGGTCGAGGTCCTCCACCGTGGCGGCGAAGGCGGCGAAGGCGGCGGGCTCGATGGCGGCCAGTTGGTTGTTGGCCAAGATGAGGTGGCGGAGGCTGGCCAAGCCCCGCAGCTGCGCCCCGCTCAGCGCCGGCAGCCGGTTGCCGTCCAGGTGGAGGGCGCGGAGGGCGCGGAGGTCGGCGAAGGCGCCGGGCGCCAACCGGCGCAGCCCGTTGCGGGAGAGGGTGAGGTGGACCAGGCTGCTCATGTTGGCGAAGTCGGCGCGTCCCACGGCGCCGATGAAGTTGTCGGCGAGGCGCAGCTCCACGGCGGCGCGGTCCAGGGTGGGGGGCACGGCCAGGAGGCCGGTGCGGGCGCAGAGGAGGGTGGGGTTGGGGGCGGCCGCCGGACAGAGGCAGCGGGGGGGGCAGCGGTGGGACCCCGCCACCGCCCCCAGCATCACCAGGGGGACCAGCAGCTTCGCCATCCTCCGCCGGCCCCGGCGGCGCCTGCGGGGAGCGGGGGGACGGGGTCAGGCCGGGGGGCAGGATCGGGCCCCGAGGGGGGGGGGGGGGGGATCGGTGCCGGGGGGGGGGGGGCACCCCAGCCGATCCCCCGGGAGCCGTGAGATCCCGTGAGATCCCGTGTGATCCCGTGAGATCCCGTGAGATCCCGCCTGATCCCGTTACCTCCTCTCAGGGCTCCATGTCGGTCCCGTCCGGGCGTCGCCGCGGGGCCTGTGGGGACAGGGGACGGGCCAGTACGGACCAGTACTCACCAGTATGGACCCGTACCCGCCAGCACCGACCAGTACAGCTGCGCTTAGCCCAGTATGGCCCAGTACAGCCCAGTGTGGCTCAGCACGGCCCAGTGTGGCTCTGTCAACCCCAATATGGCCCCATCGACCCCAATATGGCCCCATTGACCCCAATATGGCCCCATTGACCCCAATATGGCCCCATACAGACCAGTCTGGGCCAGTACAGACCAGCAGAGCCCGGTATGGCCCAGTACAGCCCAGTATTGCTTGGTAAGACCCAGTATGGCCCAACACAGCCCAGTATGGCTCCACACACCCCAGTATGGCCCAGAACAGCCCAGTATGGCCCAGAACAGCCCAGTATGGCCCAATATGGCTCCACGTACCCCAGTATGGCCCAGAACAGCCCAGTATGACCCAATATGACTCCACACACCCCAGTATGGCCCAGAACAGCCCAGTATAGCCCAGTACAGCCCCGTACGGCTCCAGACACCCCAGTATGGCCCAGTACAGCTCAGTACAGCCCAGCAAAGTCCAGTACAGCCCAACGCAGCCCAGTATCACCTGGTAACACCCCACATGGCCCATTACAGTTGCATAAGGCCCAGCACAGCCCAGTATGGCCCAGTACAACCCAGTACAGCCCAGTAGGAGCCAGTATGGGCTGCACAGCCCAGCATGGACCAATACAAGCCCGTACAGCCCTGTAAGGACCAGTATGGCCCAGTATAAATCAGTATGGGCCAGCACAGCCCAGTATGGCCAAGGATGGCCCAGCATGGCCCAGTATAAGCCAGTACAGCCCAGTACAAGCCAGTACAGCCCAGTACAATACAATATGGGACAATATGGATCATTATAGCCCAGTATGGCCCAGCACGGCCCAGCACAGCCCAGTATGGACAAGTACAAGCCAGTACAACACAGTGTGGGCCAGTATGGGCCAACACAGCCCAGTATGGCCCAGCACAACCCAGTACCTCCCAGTATGTATGAGCACTACAGCCCAGTATGGCTCAGTACAGCCCAGTAAGGGCCAGTAAGGCCCAGCACAGCCCAGTATGGTCCAGCACAGCCCAGTATGGTCCAGCACAGCCTGGTAAAACCCAGCATATCCTAGCATGACCCAGTACAGACCAACACAGGCCAGTACAACCCAACGTGGCCCAGAACAGCCCAGCATGGCCCAGTATGGCCCAGTACAGGACTGCACAGGACAGCACAGCCCAGTACAGACCCAGTACAGACCAGTACAGAACTGCACAGACCCGTACAGGCCCAGTACAGACCCAGTACAGACCAGTACAGAACTGCACAGACCCGTACAGACCCAGTACAGACCAGTACGGGACTGCACAGCCCAGTATGGCCCAGTACAGACCAGTACGGGACAGCACAGCCCAGGGACCACTCCCCCAGTGCCTCCCCCAGCCCCCGGTGCCCCCCCCCGGGTAACCATCCCCCCCTCCGGTGCCCCCCCCCCGTAACCCATCCCGCCGTCCGGTAACCGACCCCCCCCTGCTACCCCGAGCCCCGGTAACCCCCCCCCCCGCCCCCCCGGTGAAGGCCCCCGGTACCTGGGGGGGGCTCAGCCCACGGATGCTCCCATCGCGGCTCCGAGCGCGGCACCGGCCGGGGGGGCGGGGGGCACCAGGCCCGGTCAGGCCTCGCCCCGCCGGGGGGCCATGGGCGGGGGAGCGGGGGGGGGGCACCGGGAGCGGGGGGGGGCACCAGGCCCGGTTGTAGCGGGGTTGGGGAGGGGCGATGGGATGGGGGAGGGGGGGATGCCGGTACCGGGGTAGGGGATCACCGGGATGCCGGGGCTCGGGGTGGGGGGTACCGGGATGCCGGGATGGGGGTAGGGGGATGCCGGGAGAGGGTACCGAGATGCCGGGATGGGGGTACCGGGATGCCGGCCCGGGCTGATGTCGGCGGGGCGGATGGCGGCGCGGGGGGGGGCGGCCCCGGGATGGCGGCGGGGCGGCCCCGGTGCGGGTGCCGGTGCCAGTGCAGCCCCGGTCCCGCCGGCACAGGCCGCCGCCGCCGCTCGGAGCCGCAGAGCCGCCGGGGCGGGGCGGGGCGGGGCGGGGCGGGGCGGGGCCGGCGGGCGGGCCCACGGACCCACGGACGGACCCACGGACGGACCCACGGAGGGGCGGGACGGGCTCCGCTCCCCCGCACCGGCGGGGCCACGGAGCCACCGGTCCCTCCGTCCGTCGGTCCCTGTCCCCGTCCGTCTGTCCTCCCCCAGCCCTCGGCCCTCCCTCCATCCGCCTGCCTGTCTGTCCGTCCCTCCTTCCTCCCCTCCATCTCCCCCTCCCTCCCTCTCCCTGTCCCCGTCCCAGAGGAGCGCCCACGCACCAGAGGCCGGGGACACGCTGGGCACGCGTGGGACGCGTGGCCGGAGCTGCTGGGGACACTGGGGACAGCGGGGACGGGCTGGGGGAGACGGGGCGCTGGGGACACTGGGGGTCACTGGGGACACGGGGGATACCGGGAGCATCGGGGAGCGGGGTCCTGCGCCCCGTGGTCAAGGGCCCCCAAGTCACGGCCCCACAGCCTCGCCCCCACAGGCCCCGCCCACAGCCCCACCCTGGAGCCCCGCCTCATCAGGCCCCGCCCCCGACTCAAGCCCCGCCCCCGGAGAGGGGGTCCAGGCGCCCGGGTGTGGGAGGTGGCAGAGTGAAGCCGAGGGGGCGTGGCCCCGGGGAGGGGGCGTGGTCTAGGCCCAGAGAGGGGCGTGGGCTGAGACGGGGCGTGGCCTCGGGAGGGACGTGGCAGGGGAGGGGGCGTGGCCGGCGCAAAGGGGAGGGGCCGCGCTGCGGCCCCTGCCCCCCCCCCGGCCCCACGCGACGCCGCGAGGGCCGCCCCCGTGCTCGCATTGGCAGCGCCGCGGTCCAATGGCGAGCCGGGGCGGGGCCGCAAGAGGCGGAGAACCCGCCGCCGGAAGCGGCCGTCGCACCCCGCTGCCCTCCCATTGGCTGCGGCCGTGCGGGTGGCGGAAGGGGCGGGGCGCGGCGGCGGGCGCATGCGCGGTGGCGCGGTGACGCACCGTGCGTGCCGTGCGCGCTGACGTTGCGCGGCGGCGACGGCGCCTCCGAGTGCGGCTGCGGCGGCGGCGGCGGTGAGTGAGGGGCGGCCCCGGGCCCGGCCGCGGCCCTCGGGCCCGGCCCCGGCCCCCAGCCCCGAGGCCCCGGCCTCTCCCCGCGGCCGCCGGGCCTTGGGCCGCCCCCGGCGCAGCCTCCCCGGCCGGGCCCTGACTGACCACCCCCCCCCCCCTCCCCGTACCGGTACCGAGCCCCGGCCCCGCCGCCCCGGCCCCTTCGTCCTCCCTGACGGGGCTGGGAGCGCCCCGCTCCCGGCTCTGCCCGCCTCCTCCGCCGGGAGGGCGCTGAGGGGCCCCGGGACCCCCCTGCGCCCGGGCCCGCCCCGTTCCGCGGCCCCGCGTTCCCCTTTCCCAGGGCGTCGGGTACTGCCGGGCCGGAGCCGGGCGCCGGGAGGGCGATCCGAGGGGTCCCGCGCCCCTCCCGGCCGGGTCCCGTGTCTCCCCGGGCTGGGCGGGGCAGGGGTTCCCTTTTCTGGGTCTCGGGAGTGGGGACGAGGGGGGTGGGAACCCCCGGGGGGTCCCGGTTGTCCTGGCAGGGCTGAACTGGCACCCTGAAATGCTCCCGGTCGCACGGGGGTAGGGGGGGGTGTCGCCATCCCTGCCGGTGGGGGGTCTTGCGGGGGTCCCTGTCCCTGTGGGGGCATCCCGGGTCCCTCGGGGGGTCCCGTGGGGGGGTCCCCGGCCCTGACACCGCCCCGTCTCCTCCTCTCTCTGCGCAGCGATCTCTGGGGGTCTCCCACGGGAACGCAGCCGGGGGGCCCGGCCGGAGCCATCAGGGCCTCGCGCCCGCCCCCCCTCCCATGCCCGCCCTGGCCTGGGGGGGCACCGACTCCTCAGCCAGCCCCCGCGGGGGGCTCCACCGCGGCCGCCGCATCGCCGCCATGTGAGGGGGGGGCACGGCTGGCCCCGCGTCTCCCCCTCCCCGCCGCCGCCGTGAGCCCCCCCGGCACCGCCATGATGTTCCGGGATCAGGTGGGGATCGTGGCGGGGTGGTTCAAGGGCTGGAACGAGTGCGAGCAGACGGTGGCCCTGCTCTCGCTGCTGAAGCGCGTCACCCGCACCCAGGCCCGCTTCCTCCAGCTCTGCCTCGAGCACTCGCTGGCCGACTGCGCCGACATCCACCTCCTCGAGGCCGAGGCCAACAGCGCCGGTGAGTGGCGGCAGGGGGGCTCCCTGGGTGGATGGGTGGGCTCCCTGGGGACCCCTGGGGCTCCCTGGGTGGGTGAGCAGGCTCCACAGGGCTCCCTGGGTGGATGGGTGGGCTCCCTGGGGCTCCCTGGGTGGGTGGGCGGGCTCTACAGGGCTCCCTGGGTGGATGGGTGGGCTCCCTGGGTGCCCCCAAGGCTCCCTGGGTGCCCCGTGGGGCTTTGCAGAGCCCCTGAGGGCTCTCACCACACCCGGTGGGTCTCCACGCATCATCCTGGCCCCCCCAGGGGCTCCCCTTTGTGGTCATGGGTGCCCCATGGGAGCTTTACGGGGACCCCAAAAGCTCCCTGGGTGCCTGGCGGGGCTCCCCGCCTCACCCTGGGCTCCCCCTTTGTCCCTGGGCACCTCCAGGGTCCCCTCCTGGGTGCCTGGGGAGAGGTCTCCCTGTGCATTCCTGGGCTAAATTAGGGGGGGTGTGGGGGCTCCCCACCTTCCCCAGGGGTTCTGGCCCCCTCCAGCAGTTTTTGTCCCCGGTTTGAGCCCCCTGTGTTTGCCCTGGGAGAGTTTTGCTCCCCGGTTTCCAGCCCTGGGGGGGCGGGGGTTCAGCTCAGTCTCCCCCTCCCCAAATCCCCCCCCCCCCGCCCCGCTGCATTCCACGTGGGACGCAGCCTCGCCCCCTCCTCGGTGCCATGTGTCCCCCCCCCTCCCCGCCCGCCCCCGGCCTGCGCGGTGACGCCGACAGCCCCCCCCCTCACCCCTTTCCGCCCCCGCCAGCCGCCATCAGCCAGTGGCCGCAGGAGCCGGCGGAGGCGGCGGTGGCCCTGCTCCTGGCCCACCTCCCGCTCCTGCAGCCGGGGAACGCCGCCGCCAAGGCCGAGTACATGAAGCGGCTGCAGAAGATCCTGGCGTACGCCATCGAGAGCAACCGCTGCGTGGAGGAGAGCCGGCAGCTCCTCTCCTACGCCCTCATCCACCCCGCCACCACCTTGGACGACCGCAGCGCCTTGGCCCTCTGGTTGGGACACTTGGAGGAGCGCTTGGCCGGCGGCGGCGGCCCGCCGGCGCGACCCCCCCGCCCCGACGCCCCTCGACGGCCCCCGCCTCCCCACGAGTGGCCCGAGCACGCGGCCCCCGAGCTGGGGCCGGCCTGGCCCGAGGCGGCCCCCCGGGAGAACGGGCACCCGCCCTTCCACCCCCCCGCCAGTGGCAACGGCCTGGGGGGAGCGGGTGAGTGGGGACGGGGGGGGCTGAGGAGGGGTCGGGGGGGACAGGGAGGGATCTGGAGGGGACGGGGGGGCTGGGGGAGGGCCTGGGGGGGACGTCGAGGGCCAAGGAGAGACTTGGGGAGACATTACGGACCTTGGGGGGACATTAAGGGCTGGGGGGGGGGGGCTGGGGGAGCACCCATGGGGGCCACAGAGGATCTGGGGGGCTGGGGAGGTGAGCCAGCAGGCTGGAGGGGACGAGGGGGGCCAGGAAGGGGATCTGGGGGGGCTTGGGGTGCACAGGGGGCTGGGGAAGCAGGGGGGGGGGGCAACATTAAGGGCTGAGGAGGGACCTGGGGACAACATTGAAGGCCGAGGAAGGGTCTGGAGGGGACCCGGGGGGCTGGGGGGGCTGCGGACACGAGGGGCTGGGGTCCCGCAGCGGGGACCCAGGCGTCCGGCCACCCAGACCCACCCTGACCCCCCCCGCCCCGCTCCCCCCAGCTCTGCCCTGCCAGCTGCACCCCAGCCCGCTGAAGCGCTCCCTCTCGCTGGTGCCCGGCAGTCCCCAGGGAGGGGGAAACGAGTGGCCGGGGGGGGGTGACGAGCCCGCTGTCCCCGTCCCCCCCCGCCCCCCCTTCGGGGACCACGCGCCCCTCTCGCCCCAGAGCAGCGTGGCCTCCTCGGGCAGCGAGCAGACCGAGGAGCCGGCCGGCGGCCGCAACACCTTCCAGGAGGACGGCAGCGGCATGAAAGGTGGGGGGGGGACGGGGGCACCCGTGGGTGGGGCGGGGGGGGGCCGTGGGGACCTGTCACCTCACGGCCACCCCCCCCTTTTAACCCCCCCCCCCCCCAAGATGTCCCCTCCTGGCTGAAGAGCCTGCGGCTGCACAAGTACGCGGCGCTCTTCTCCCAAATGACGTACGAGGAGATGATGACGCTGACGGAGCATCACCTCGAGTCGCAGGTGAGCCGGGACGTGCACCCCCCCCGTGTCCCCCCTGTGTCCCCCCCACCCCCAGATGAGGGGACACCACGCCTGTCCCTCCTTGTCCCCGCAGAACGTCACCAAGGGCGCGCGGCACAAGATCGCCCTCAGCATCCAGAAGCTGCGGGAGCGGCAGAGCGTCCTCAGGGCGCTGGAGAAGGTGTGGCACCGGGGTGGCACAGGGTGGCCCTCGGGTCCCCAGGGGTGGCCCCAGATGGCCCAGGGTGGCCCTCGGGTCCCCAGGGGTGGCATTGGCGTGGCCCTCGGGTCCCCAGGGTTGGCATTGGGGTGGCCCTCGGGTCCCCAGGGGTGGCCCAGGGTGGCATAGGATGGCCCTCGGGTCCCCGGGGGTGGCCCAGGGTGGCCCTCGTGTCCCCAGGGGTGGCACCGGGGTGGCACAGGGTGGCCCTCGGGTCCCCAGGGGTGGCACCAGATGGCCCAGGGTGGCCCTCAGGCCCCCAGGGGTGGCCCAGGGTGGCCCTTGGGTCCCCAGGGGTGGCACCAGATGGCCTCGGGGTGGCCCTTGCGTCCCCAGGGGTGGCACCAGGGTGGCCCTTGGGTCCCTGGGGATGGCACTTCATGGCCCAGGGTGGCCCTCGTGTCCCCAGGGGTGGCACAGGGTGGCCCAGGTCTCCTTGTGCATCCCAAGGGCTGGCACAGGGTGTCCCTCATCCCCTCGTGTCCCCAGGGGTGGCACAGGGTGGCCCTCGGGTCCCCGGGGATGGCCCAGGGGTGGCCCAGGGTGGCCCTCGTGTCCCCAGGGGTGGCCCAGGGTGTCCCTGGTCACCCCCCGTGTCCCTGGTCCCCGCAGGACATCCTGGAAGGGGGCAACCTGTGGACGGCGCTGCAGGAGCTCCAGCAGATCATGGTGACCCCCATCAAGGCCTTCCGGCCCCCCCCGGCCGCCCCCCCCCCAAACGGCACCCCCGACGGGGCCCCCCCGGGGGCCGCCGACGCCTTCGCCCCCCACCCGGCCGCCGACGCCGAAGCCCCCGCCGCCCCCGTCCCCGACGGGGACATCCCGGGGCAGTTCACCCGCGTCATGGGCAAAGGTGAGACCCCCGCTTCTTTTGAGGGGGGGTCCCAGGATCCTGGGGGGGGGGGGTCCCAGGGTGCCCGGACGCCCGGGTTCCTCCCTGACCCCCCCCTCAGTGTGCACCCAGTTGCTGGTGTCGCGGCCGGACGAGGAGAACATCACCAGTTACCTCCAGCTCCTCGAGAAGTGCCTGAGCCACGAGGTAGGGCAGGGTCTGGGGGGGTGGGGGGGGGGGTTTGGGGGGGGGCTGCAGGGCCCTGTGACCCCCCCTGTGTCCGTGTGTCCCCCCCCCCCAGGCGTTCACGGAGACGCAGAAGAAGAGGCTCCTCTCCTGGAAGCAGCAGGTCCTGAAGCTGCTCCGCGCCTTCCCCAAGAAGGTGCCGCTCGACGGCCCGGGCTATCGGCCCCCCAAGGGGTAGGTGGGCGTTTTGGGGGGGGGGGGGGGGGTCACGGGGGGGCTGGGACCCCCCCACAGTCACCCCATGCACCGGTTTCCTCTCGGGACCCCGTCCGTGTCCCCCAGTTTGCCCCTTTTGGGGGGGTTTGGGACCCCCCGGGTGCTGCGTTTGCCTCCTCGGGACTCCCGTGGGGGGATCTTGGCCCCCCCAGGTGCCCAATTTGCCCCCCCCCTCCCCAATTGGGGGGGTCTGAGGAGGTCTGGGGCCCCCCCCAGGACACCCTCATGTGCCTCAAAATGGGGTGCCTCGTTTTCCCCCGAGGGGGGGGCTATAGGTGAGCCCCCAGGACTGGGGGGGGGTCTGGGGGGGCCAGTGCCACCCTGACCCCCCCCCCCCCACCCTATGTGTCCCCCCCCAGCTGGGCCTTCGGCTCCAACTCGCTCCCCATAGCTGGCTCTGTGGGGGGGGCGGGGGGGCGGCGGGGGCAGCGCCCCTTCGCGTTGCCCCCCGCGCGCTGCCCCCCGCCCGCCTGGGGCTGCTGGGGCCTGCTGGGGGGGCCCCCACCCCCCGGCCCCCCCTCGGCGGCCCCCCCTCGGCGCCCAGGGACGCCAGGTAGGTCGCGGGGACGGGCGCTGGGGTCCTTTGGGGGGGGGGGTCCGGTGGGGGGGCAGGTTCTGGGGTCCTTGGGGATTTGGCGGGGGGGGTGTCTGGAGTGGGGGGGTGGATGCTGGGGGATTGGGGGGGTCTTAGGGGCTGGGGGGCGGCAGATGCTGGGGTCCTACAGGATTTGGGGGGGTCCTATGGTGGGGATCTTGGGGGGGGCAGATGTGGGGGTCCTTGGGTATTTGGGGGGGGTCCTAGGGGTTGGGGGGGCAGATGTGGGGGTCCTTAGGGATTTGGGGGGATGTTGGGGTGCGGGGGGGGGGCTGGATGAATTTGGGGTGTGTTGTTTGGGGGGGGGCAGACACTGGGATCTTTTTTGGGGGGGGGGCTCCTTCACGCTGGGTTCCCTGGGGCAGGGGGGGAGAATGGGAGCCCCAGACCCTGGGGTTCCTTTTTGGGGGGGCCCTGCTGGATGCCAGCATCCCTGTGTTGGGGTCCAGCCTCGCCCCCCCCCCCCCCCCCCCCAATAAACACCCTGTTGTCCTGTGTGTGTCCCCCCCCCAGAGCCTGTGGTTCGGCAGCGGGGGGGCCGGGGGCTCCCCGGGGAGCCGCAGCGCGGTGCAGCGCACCCACTCGCTGCCCGTCCACACCTCGCCCCAGGCCCTGCTCGCCTTCCCCCAGGGTAGGTCGGGGCCGGGGGGGGGGGGGCAAAAGTGGGGGACCCCCTGGGGGGAGGGGCAGACCTGTGGTGTCCCCCCCAGGGGTGGGGGAGGATGTTTTGGTCCCTGCTTGGGGGGGGGGGACGTTCAGGATGCCTGGAACCCCCCCCAGGAGGGTTTGGGAGGGTGGGGGGTCTGCAGGGCGGGGGCAGGAACCCTTCTGTCCCCCCCCCTCACCCTTGTGTCCCCCCCCCCCTTGTGTCCCCCCCCCCCAGAGTGCCCCCTCCCCGGCACCGACCTGGAGATCAACCCCACGCTGGAGTCGCTGTGCCTGAGCATGACGGAGCACGCGCTGGGCGGTGAGGGGGGGGACACGCACACACGGGGAGGGGATTTTGGGGGGGGGCACGGGGGGGGTGGGCACAAAGGCACAGGTGAGTTTGGGGGGGGGACGGGGACAGGGGGATGGGGGGACAGGGGGGGTGTTGGGGTGGGGGGGGTGAGGGGACACGGCCCCCCCCCCGGGTGCCCCCTGACACCCCCCACCCCCCCACAGATGGCACAGACAAGACCTCCACCATCTGATGGCGCTGCCCCCCCTCCCCAAAAAGGGGGGGTCACACCCTAAAAACCCCCACTCCCCCCCCCTGGGGGGGCCACCCCCTCCATGACCAGTCACCCTCAGTGCCCCCCCGGGGGGGACCCTAAAATAAGCCGGGGGGGGGGGGCAGGGGGGGGGATTAACCCCCCCCCCGCCCCCCCCTCTCCCCCAGGCCAGGGGGGAGGGGCGCAGGGGCCCCCCCCGCGAGGGAGGGGCTCCTGGGGCTGATGACCTCGCTGGGGGGGGCGGGGGGGCCGTGTTGACACTACAGGGGCTGCGCGCGGGGGCGGGGCTCTCCCGGCCCCTCTTTTTTTGGGGGGGGGGGGGGAGGGGGGAGGCGGGGGGGGTTTGTTGCGTTTTCACCGTTTTTAATAATCCCCCAAATCCTGGGTTTTTGTTGGGTTTTTTTGTTTCTTTTTTTCTCTTTATTATTATATTATTATTATTAATATTATTTTTTTTTTTCTGGCCCCGGGGGGGGGGGCGTGTCACCCTGTCCACCCCTGGGGGGGGGCACCCCCCACATTTTAGGTACACGTTGAAGCCCCCCGGGGTGGGGGATGCCCCGGGACCCCCCCCCGTCGGTACAGCCCCCCCCCCCCCCTTTGTACACGTAGCGCCGCGGCCCTTCGAGATAGGAAACGTTATTTTAGATACATTTTATTATGAATA